>CAKAJE020000624.1:0-27654 GCA_916610135.2 Macropis europaea | reverse complement strand
AGACCCGATTAGATCATTTTATATTGTGGTTAATTTAAGTATTCAGCAAAATTCTATCACATTTGTTCAATTTACGTCGCTCCTATTTCAGATAGCGTACTGGCCTAGGCGGCATCTTAAAGCGCATGAAATGGCGAGTAAAATGCACTATTAAACTTCTAGGCTAGGGCAAACAAAGACCCGATTCAATCATTTTATATTATGGTTAATTTAAGAATTCAGCAAAATTCTATCACATTTGTTCAATTTACGTCGCTCCTATTTCAGATAGCGTACTGGCCTAGGCGGCATCTTAAAGCACGTGGAATGGCGAATAAACTGCACGATTAAAGTTCTAGGCTAGGGCGAACAGAGACCCGATTAGATCATTTTACATTATGGTTAATAAAAGAATTCAGCGAAATTGCATCACATTTGTTCAATTTACGTCGTTCCTATTTCAGATAGCGTCCTGGGCTAAGCGGCATCTAAAACCGCATGAAATGACGAGTATAATGCACTATTATACTTCTAGGATAAGGCAAACAGAGACCCGATTAGATCATTTTATATTATGGTTAATTTAAGAATTCAGAGAAATTCTATCACATTTGTTCAATTTGACGTCGCTCCTATTTCAGATAGCGTATTGGCCAATGCGGCATCTGAAAGCGCGTGGAATGGCAAATAATATGCACGATTAAAGTTCTAGGCTAGAGCGAATAGAGACCCGATTAGATCATTTTACATTATGGTTAATAAAAGAATTCAGCGAAATTGCATCACATTTTTTCAATTTACATCGCTCCTATTTCAGATAGCGTATTGGGCTAAGCGGCATATCAAAGCGCATGAAATGACGAGTAAAATGCACTATTAAACTTCTAGGGTAGGGCAAACAGAGACCCGATTAGATCATTTTATATTATGGTTAATTTAAGAATTCAGCAAAATTCTATCACATTTGTTCAATTTACGTCGTTCCTATTTCAGATAGCGTCCTGGGATAAGCGGCATCTAAAACCGCATGAAATGACGAGTATAATGCACTATTATACTTCTAGGATAAGGCAAACAGAGACCCGATCAGATCATTTTATATTATGGTTAATTTAAGAATTCAGAGAAATTCTATCACATTTGTTCAATTTGACGTCGCTCCTATTTCAGATAGCGTATTGGCCAATGCGGCATCTGAAAGCGCGTGGAATGGCAAATAAAATGCACGATTAAAGTTCTAGGCTAGGGCGAACAGAGACCCGATTAGATCATTTTACATTATGGTTAATAAAAGAATTCAGCGAAATTGCATCACATTTTTTCAATTTACATCGCTCCTATTTCAGATAGCGTATTGGGCTAAGCGGCATATCAAAGCGCATGAAATGGCGAGTAAAATGCACTATTAAACTTCTAGGGTAGGGCAAACAGAGACCCGATTAGATCATTTTATATTATGGTTAATTTAAGAATTCAGCAAAATTCTATCACATTTGTTCAATTTACGTCGTTCCTATTTCAGATAGCGTCCTGGCCTAAGCGGCATCTAAAAGCGCATGAAATGACGAGTATAATGCACTATTACACTTCTAGGATAAGGCAAACAGAGACCCGCTTAGATCATTTTATATTATGGTTAATTTAAGAATTCAGAGAAATTCTATCACATTTGTACAATTTATGTCGCTCCTATTTCAGATAGCGTATTGGCCTAAGCGGCATCTCAAAGCGCATGAAATGTCGAGTAAAATGCACTATTAAACTTCTAGGCTAGGGCGAACAGAGACGCGATAGATCATTTTACATTATGGTTAATAAAAGAATTCAGCGAAATTCTATCACATTTGTTCAACTTACGTCGCTCCTATTTCAGATAGCGTATTGGACTAAGCGGCATCTCAAAGCGCATGAAATGGCGAGTAAAATGCACTATTAAAATTCTATGATAGGTCAATCAGAGACCCGATTAGATCATTTTATATTATGGTTAATTTAAGAATTCAGCAAAATTCTATCACGTTTGTTCAATTTACGTCGCTCCTATTTCAGATAGCGTACTGGCCTAGGCGGCATCTTAAAGCGCGTGGAATGGCAAGTAAACTGCACGATTAAAGTTCTAGGCTAGGGCGAACAGAGACCCGATTAGATCATTTTACATTATGGTTAATAAAAGAATTCAGCGAAATTGCATCACATTTGTTCAATTTACATCGCTCCTATTTCAGATAGCGTATTGGGCTAAGCGGCATATCAAAGCGCATGAAATGACCAGTAAAATGCACTATTAAACTTCTAGGGTAGGGCAAACAGAGACCCGATTAGATCATTTTATATTATGGTTTATTTAAGAATTAAGCAAAATTCTATCACATTTGCTCAATTTACGTCGCTCCTATTTCAGATAGCGTCCTCGGCTAGGCGGCATCTTGAAGCGCGTGGAATGGCGAGTAAAATGCACTGCTAAACTTTTATGATAGGGCAATCAGAGACCCGATTAGATCATTTTATATTTTGTTTAATATAAGATTTCAGGGAAATTCTATCACATTTGTTCAATTTACGTCGCTCCTATTTCAGATAGCGTATTGGGCTATGCGGCATCTCAAAGCGCATGAAATGGCGACTACAATGCAATACTAAACTTCTAGGACAAGGCAAACAGAGACCCGATTAGATCATTTTATATTACGGTTAATATAAGAATTCAGCGTAATTCTATCACATTTGTTCAATTTACATCGCTCCTATTTCAGATAGCGTATTGGGCTAAGCGGCATATCAAAGCGCATGAAATGACGAGTAAAATGCACTATTAAACTTCTAGGGTAGGGCAAACAGAGACACGATTAGATCATTTTATATTGTGGTTAATTTAAGAATTCAGCAAGATTCTATCACATTTGTTCAATTTACGTCGCTCCTATTTCAGATAGCGTATTGGGCTACGCGGCATCTCAAAGCGCATGAAATGGCGAGTAAAATGCACTATTAAAATTCTATGATAGGTCAATCAGAGACCCGATTAGATCATTTTATATTATGGTTAATGTAAGAACTCAGCAAAATTCTATCACATTTGTTCAATTTACGTCGCTCCTATTTCAGATAGCGTATTGAGCTAAGCGGCATCTCAAAGCGCATGAAATGACGACTAAAATGCACTATTAAACTTCTAGGCTAGGGCGAACAGAGACCCGATTAGATCATTTTACATTATGGTTAATAAAAGAATTCAGCGAAATTCTATCACATTTGTTCAACTTACGTCGGTCCTATTTCAGATAGCGTATTGGGCTAAGCGGCATCTCAAAGCGCATGAAATGGCGAGTAAAATGCACTATTAAAATTCTATGACAGGGCAATCAGAGACCCGATTAGATCATTTTAAATTATGGTTAATTTAAGAATTAAGCAAAATTCTATCACATTTGCTCAATTTACGTCGCTCCTATTTCAGATAGCGTCCTCGGCTAGGCGGCATCTTGAAGCGCGTGGAATGGCGAGTAAAATGCACTGCTAAACTTTTATGATAGGGCAATCAGAGACCCGATTAGATCATTTATATTTTGGTTAATATAAGAATTCAGCGAAATTCTATCACATTTGTTCAATTTACGTCGCTCCTATTTCAGATAGCGTATTGGGCGAAGCGGCTTCTCAAAGCGCATGAAATGGAGAATAAAATGCACTATTAAATTTCTAGGCTAGGGCGAACAGAGACCCGATTAGATCATTTTACATTATGGTTAATAAAAGAATTCAGCGAAATTCTATCACATTTGTTCAATTTACATCGCTCCTATTTCAGATAGCGTATTGGGCTAAGCGGCATCTCAAAGCGCATGAAATGACGAGTAAAATGCACTATTAAACTTCTAGGCTAGGGCGAACAGAGACCCGATTAGATCATTTTACATTATGGTTAATAAAAGAATTCAGCGAAATTCTATCACATTTGTTCAACTTCCGTCGCTCCTATTTCAGATAGCGTATTGGGCTAAGCGGCATCTGAAAGCGCATGAGATGGCGAGTAAAACGCACTATTAAACTTCTAGGCTAGGGCAAACAAAGTCCCGATTAAATCATTTTATATTATGGTTAATTTAAGAATTCAGCGAAATTCTATCACATTTCTTCAATTTACGTCGCTCGTATTACAGATAGCTTCCTGGGCTAAGCGGCATCTAAAAGCGCATGAAATGACGACTATAATGCACTATTATACTTCTAGGATAAGGCAAACAGAGACCCGATTAGATCATTTTATATTATGGTTAATTTAAGAATTCAGCGAAATTCTATCACATTTGTTCAATTTACGTCGCTCCTATTTCAGATAGCGTATTGCGCTAAGCGGCATCTGAAAGTGCATGAAATGGCGAGTAAAATGCACTATTAAACTTCTAGGCTAGGGCAAACAAAGACCCGATTAAATCATTTTATATTATGGTTAATTTAAGAATTCAGCGAAATTCTATCACATTTATTCAATTTACGTCGCTCGTATTACAGATAGCGTATTGGGCTAAGCGCCATCTAAAAGCGCATGAAATGACGAGTATAATGCACTATTATACTTCTAGGATAAGGCAAACAGAGACCCGATTAGATCATTTTACATTATGGCTAATAAAAGAATTCAGCGAAATTCTATCACATTTGTTCAACTTACGTCGCTCCAATTTCAGATAGCGTACTGGGCTAGGCGGCATTTTAAAGCGCGTGGAATGGCGAGTAAAATGCACTATTATCTTCTAGGATCAGGCAAACAGAGACCCGATTAGATCATTTTATATTACGGTTAATATAAGAATTCAGCGTAATTCTATCACATCTGTTCAACTTACGTCGCTCCTATTTCAGATAGCGTACTGGGCTAGGCGGCATCTCAAAGCGCATGAAATGGCGAGTAAAATGCACAATTATCTTCTAGCATCAGGCAAACAGAGACCCGATTAGATCATTTTATATTACGGTTAATATAAGAATTCAGCGTAATTCTATCACATCTGTTCAACTTACGTCGCTCCTATTTCGGATAGCGTACTGGGCTAGGCGGCATCCTAAAGCGCGTGGAATGTCGAGTAAAATGCACTATTAATCTTCTATGATAGGGCAATCAGAGACCCGATTAGATCATTTTATATTTTGGTTAATATAAGAATTCAGCGAATTTCTATCACATTTGTTAAATTAACGTCGCTCCTATTTCAGATAGCGTATTGGGCTAAGCGGCATCTCAAAGCGCATGAAATGGCGAACAAAATGGACTATTAAACTTCTAGGCTAGGGCGAACAGAGACCAGATTAGATCATTTTATAATTTGGTTAACATAAGAATTCTGCGAGATTCTATCACATTTGTTCAATTTACGTCGCTCCTATTTCAGATTGCTGATTGGGCTTAGCGGCATCTCAAAGCGCATGACGTGACGAGTGAAATGCACTATTAAACTTCTAGGGTAGGGCAAACAGCGACCCGATTAGATCATTTTATATTACGGTTAATATAAGAATTCAGCGTAATTCTATCACATCTGTTCAACTTACGTCGCTGCTATTTCGGATAGCGTACTGGGCTAGGCGGCATCCTAAAGCGCGTGGAATGTCGAGTAAAATGCACTATTAATCTTCTATGATAGGGCAATCAGAGACCCGATTAGATCATTTTATATTTTGGTTAATATAAGAATTCAGCGAATTTCTATCACATTTGTTAAATTAACGTCGCTCCTATTTCAGATAGCGTATTGGGCTAAGCGGCATCTCAAAGCGCATGAAATGGCGAACAAAATGGACTATTAAACTTCTAGGCTAGGGCGAACAGAGACCAGATTAGATCATTTTATAATTTGGTTAACATAAGAATTCTGCGAGATTCTATCACATTTGTTCAATTTACGTCGCTCCTATTTCAGATTGCTGATTGGTCTTAGCGGCATCTCAAAGCGCATGACGTGACGAGTGAAATGCACTATTAAACTTCTAGGGTAGGGCAAACAGCGACCCGATTAGATCATTTTATATTATGGTTAATTTAAGAATTCAGCGAAGTTCTATCACATTTGTTCAATTTACGTCGCTCCTATTTCAGATAGCGTACTGGGCTAGGCAGCATCTTAAAGCCCGTGGAATGCCGAGTGAAATGCACTATTAAACTTCTAGGGTAGGGCAAACAGAGACCCGATTAGATCATTTTATATTATGGTTAATTTAAGAATTCAGCGAAGTTCTATCATGTTTGTTCAATTTACGTCGCTCCTATTTCAGATAGCGTATTCGGCTAATCGGCATCTCAAAGCGCATGAAGTGACGAATAAAATGGACTATTAAACTTCTAGGCTAGGGCGAACAGAGACCCGATCAGATCATTATACATTATGGTTAATAAAAGAATTCAGCGAAATTCTATCACATTTGTTCAACGTACGTTGCTCCTATTTCAGATAGCGTATTGGGCTAAGTGGCATCTCAAAGCGCATGAAATGGCGAATGAAATGCACCATTAGACTTCTATGGTACGGCGAACAGAGACCCGATTAGATCATTTTACATTAAGGTTAATATAAGGATTCACGGAAATTCTATCACATTTGTTCAATTTACGTCGCTCCTATTTCAGATAGCGTATTGGGCTATGCGGTATCTCAAAGCGCATGAAATGGCGAGTAAAATGCACTATTAAACTTCTAGGGTAGGGCAAACAGAGACCCGATGAGATTATTTTATATTATGGTTAATTTAAGAATTCAGCGAAATTCTATCACATTTGTTTAATTTACGTCGCTCCTATTTCAGATAGCGTATTGGGCTAAGCGGCATCTCAAAGCGCATGAAATGGCGAGTATAATGCACTATTAAACTTCTAGGATAAGGCAAACAAAGACCCGATTAGATCATTTTATATTACGGTTAATATAAGAATTCAGCGTAATTCTATCACATTTGTTCAACTTACGTCGCTCCTATTTCAGATAGCGTACTGAGCTAGGCGGCATCTTAAAGCGGGTGGCATGGCGAGTAAAATGCACTATTAAAATTCTATGATAGGTCAATCAGAGACCCGATTAGATCATTTTATATTATGGTTAATTTAAGATGTCAGCAAAATTTTATCGCATTTGATCAATTTACGTCGCTCCTATTTCAGATAGCGTACTGGGCTGGGCGACATCTTAAAGCGCGGGGAATGGCAAGTAAAATGCACTATTAAACTTCTATGATAGGCCAATCAGAGACCCGATTAGATCATTTTATATTTTGGTTAATATAAGAATTCAGAGAAATTCTATCACATTTGTTCAACTTACGTCGCTCCTATTTCAGATAGCGTATTGGGCTAAGCGGCATCTCAAAGCGCATGAAATGTTGAGTAAAATGCACTATTAAACTTCTAGGGTAGGGCAAACAGAGACCCGATTAGATCATTTTATATTATAGTGAATTTAAGAGTTCAGCGAAATTCTCTCACATTTGTTCAATTTACGTCGCCCCTATTTCAGATAGCGTAGTGGGCTAGGCGGCATCTTATAGCGCGTGGAAAGGCGAGCAAAATGCACTATTAAGCTTCTATGATAGGTCAATCAGAGACCCGACTAGATCATTTTATATTTTGGTTAATATAAGGATTCAGCGAAATTCTATCACATTTGTTCAATTTACGTCGCTCCTATTTCAGATAGCGAATTGGGCTAAGCGGCATCTCAATGCGCATGAAATGCCGAGTGAAATGCACTATTAAACTTCTAGGGTAGGGCGAACAAGGACCCGATTAGATCATTTTACATTAAGGTTAATATAAGAATTCAGCGAAATTCTATCACATTTGTTCAATTTACGTCGCTCCTATTTCAGATAGCGTATTGGGCTAAGCGGCATCTCAAAGCGCAAGAAATGGCGAACAAAATGCACTATTAAACTTCTAGGGTAAGGCAAACAGAGACCCGATTAGATCATTTTATATAACAGTTAATATAAGAATTCAGCGTAATTCTATCACATTTGTTCAACTTACGTCGCTCATATTTCAGATAGCGTAGTGGGCAAGGCGGCATCTTATAGCGCGTGGAAAGGTGAGCAAAATGCACTATTAAACTTCTATGATAGGTCAATCAGAGACCCGACTAGATCATTTTATATTTTGGTTAATAAAAGAATTCAGCGAAATTCTCTCACATTTGTTCAAATTACGTCGCTCCTATTTCAGATAGCGTATTTGGATAAGCGGCATCTTAAAGCGCGCGGAATGGCGAGTAAAATGAACTGTTAAACTTCTAGGGTAGGGCAAATAGAGACCCAATTAGATCATTTTATATTATAGTTAATTTAAGAATACAGCAAAATTCAATAACAATTGTTCAATTTACGTTGTTCTTATTTCAGATAGCGTACTGGGCTAGGCGGCATCTTAAAGCGCGTGGAATGGCGAGTAAAATGCAATATTAAATATCTAGGATAAGGCAAACAGAGACCCGATTAGATCATTTTATATTACGGTTAATATAAGAATTCAGCGTAATTCTATCACATTCGTTCAACTTACGTCGCTCCTATTTCAGATAGCGTACTCGGCTAGGCGGCATCTTAACGCGCGTGGAATAGCGAGTAAAATGCACTACTAATCTTCTCTGATAGGGCAATCAGAGACCCGATTAGATCATTTGATATTTTGTTTAATATAAGATTTCAGGGAAATTCTATCACATTTGTTCAATTTACGTCGCTCCTATTTCAGATAGCTTATTGGACTAAGCGGCATCTCAAAGCGCATGAAATGACGAGTGAAATGCACTATTAAACTTCTAGGGTAGGGCGAACAAAGACCCGATTAGATCATTTTACATTAAGGTTAATATAAGAATTCAGCGAAATTCTATCACATTTGTTCAATTTACGTCGCTCATATTTCAGATAGCGTATTGGGCTAAGCGGCATCTGAAAGCGCACGAAATGGCGAGTAAAATGCACTATTAAACTTCTAGGGTAGGGCAAACAGAGACCCGATTGGATCATTTTATGTTAGGGTTAATTTAAGAATTCAGCGAAATCCTATCACATTTGTCCGACTTACGTCGCTCCTATTTCAGATAGCGTATTGGGCTAAGCGGGAGCTCAAAGCGCATGAAATGGCGAGTAAAATGCACTATTAAGCTTCTAGTGTAGGGCAAACAGATACCCGATTAGATCATTTTATATTATGGTTAATTTTAGAATTCAGCAAAATTCTATCACATTTGTTCAATTTACGTCGCTCCTATTTCACGTAGCGTACTGGGCTAGGCGGCATCTCAAAGCGCATGAAATGGCGAGTAAAATGCAATATTAAACATCTAGGATAAGGCAAACAGAGACCCGATTAGATCATTTTATATTACGGTTAATATAAGAATTCAGCGTAATTCTATCACATTCGTTCAACTTACGTCGCTCCTATTTCAGATAGCGTATTGGGCTAAGCGGCATCTCAAAGCGCATGAAATGGCGAATAAAATGCACTATTAAGGTTCTATGATAGGGCAATCAGAGACACGATTAGATCATTTTACATTATGGTTAATAAACGAATTCAGCGAAATTCTATCACATTTGTTCAATTTACATCGCTCCAATTTCAGATAGCGTACTGGGCTAGGCGGCATCTTATAGCGCGTGGAAAGGCGAGCAAAATGCACTACTAAACTTCTATGATAGGGCAATCAGAGAGTCGATTAGATAATTTTATATTTTGGTTAATATAAGAATTCAGGGAAATTCTATCACATTTGTTCAATTTACGTCGCTCCTATTTCAGATAGCGTACTGGGCTAGGTGGCATCTTAAAGCGCGTGGCACGGCGAGTAAAATGCACTACTAAACTTCTAGGGTAGGGCAAACAGAGACCCGATTAGTTCAGTTTATATTATAGTGAATTTAAGAATTCAGCGAAATACTCTCACATTTGTTCAAATTACGTCGCTCCTAGTTCAGATAGCGTATTGGGCAAAGCGGCATCTCAAAGCGCATGGAATGACGAGTAAAATGCACTATTAAACTTCTAGGGTAGGGCAAGCAGAGACCCGATTAGATCATTTTATATTATGGTTAATTTAAGAATTCAGCAAAATTCTATCACATTTGTTCAATTTACGTCGCTCCTATTTCAGATAGCGTACTGGACTAGGCGGCATCTTAAAGCGCGCGGAATGGCGAGTGAAATGCGCTGCTAAACTTCTAGGGTAGGGCAAATAGAGACCCGATTAGATCATTTTATATTATAGTTAATTTAAGAATTCAGCAAAATTCTATCACAATTGTTCAATTTACGTTGTTGCTAATTCGGATAGCGTATTGGGCTAAGCGGCATCTAAAAGCGCAAGAAATGGCGAGTAGAATGCACTATTAAACTACTAGGGTAGGGCAAACAGAGACCCGATTAGATCATTTTATATTAGGGTTAATTTAAGAATTCAGCGAAATTCTATCACATTTGTTCAACTTACGTCGCTCCTATTTCAGATAGCGTACTGGGCTATGCGGCATCTTAAAGCGCGTGGAACGGCGAGTAAAATGCACTACTAAACTTCTATGATACGGCAATCAGAGAGCCGATCAGATCATTTTATATTTTGGTTAATATAAGGATTCAGCGAAATTCTATCACATTTGTTCAATTTACATAGCTCCTATTTCAGATAGCGTATTGGGCTAGGCGGCAACTCAAAGCGCATGAAATGACGAGTAAAATGCACTATTAAACTTCTAGGGTAGGACAAACAGAGACCCGATTAGTTCAGTTTATATTATAGTGAATTTAAGAATTCAGCGAAATTCTCTCACATTTGTTCAAATTACGTCGCTCCTAGTTCAGATAGCGTATTGGGCAAAGCGGCATCTCAAAGCGCATCAAATGACGAGTAAAATGCACTATTAAACTTGTAGGGTAGGGCAAGCAGAGACCCGATTAGATCAGTTTATATTATGGTTAATTTAAGAATTCTGCGTAATTCTATCACATTTGTTCAACTTACGTCGCTCCTATTTCAGATAGCGTACAGGGCTATACGGCATCTTAAAGCGCGTGGAAGGGCGAGCAAAATGCACTACTAAACTTCTATGATAGGGCAATCGGAGACCCGATTAGATCATTTCATATTTTGTTTAATATAAGATTTCAAGGAAATTCTATCACATATGTTCAATTTACGTCGCTCCTATTTCAGATAGCGTATTGCGCTAAGCGGCATCTCAAAGCGCATGAAATGGCGAACAAAATGCACTATTAAACTTCTAGGCTAGGGCGAACAGAGACCCGATTAGATCATTTTATATTAAGGTTAATTTAAGAATTCAGCGAAATTCTATCACATTTGTTCAATTTACGTCGCTCCAGTTTCAGATAGCCTACTGGGCTAGGCGGCATCTTATAGCGCGTGGAATGACGAGTAAAATGCACTGTTAACCTTCTATGATAGGGCAATCAGAGTCCCGATTAGATCATTTTATATTTTGGTTAATATAAGAATTCAGCGAAATACTATCACATTTGTTCAATTTACGTCGCTCCTATTTCAGATAGCTTATTGGGCAAAGCGGCATCTCAAAGCGCATGAAATGACGAGTGCAATGCACTATTAAACTTCTAGGGTAGGGCGAACAAACACCCAATTAGATCATTTTACAATAAGGTTAATATAAGAATTCAGCGAAATTCTATCACATTTGTTCAATTTACGTCGCTCCTATTTCAGATAGCGTATTGGGCTAAGCGGCATCTCAAAGCGCATGAAATGGCGAGTAAAATGCACTATTAAACTTCTAGGGTAGGGCAAACAGAGACCCGATTAGATAATTTTATATTATAGTTAATTTAAGATTTCAGCGAAATTCTACCACATTTGTTCAATTTACGTCGCTCTTATTTCAGATAGCGTATTGGGCTAAGCAGCATCTCAAATCGCATGAAATGGCGAGTAAAATGCACTATTAAACTTCTAGGGTAAGGCAAACAGAGACCCGATTAGATCATTTTATATTAAGGTTAATTTAAGAATTCAGCGAACTTCTATCACATTTGTTCAAATTACGTCGCTCCAGTTTCAGATAGCCTACTGGGCTAGGCGGCATCTTATAGCGCGTGGAATGACGAGTAAAATGCACTGTTAACCTTCTATGATAGGGCAATCAGAGACCCGATTAGATCATTTTATATTTTGGTTAATATAAGAATTCAGCGAAATACTATCACATTTGTTCAATTTACGTCGCTCCTATTTCAGATAGCTTATTGGGCAAAGCGGCATCTCAAAGCGCATGAAATGACGAGTGAAATGCACTATTAAACTTCTAGGGTAGGGCGAACAAACACCCAATTAGATCATTTTACATTAAGGTTAATATAAGAATTCAGCGAAATTCAATCACATTTGTTCAATTCAAGTCGCTCATATTTCAG
Organism: Macropis europaea; assembly: GCA_916610135.2. Classification (NCBI taxonomy): domain Eukaryota; kingdom Metazoa; phylum Arthropoda; class Insecta; order Hymenoptera; family Melittidae; genus Macropis; species Macropis europaea. The sequence continues at coordinate 15,245 of CAKAJE020000624.1, read as the reverse complement.
ATAGCGTATTGGGCTAAGCGGCATCTCAAAGCGCATGAAATGGCGAGTAAAATGCACTATTAAACTTCTAGGGTAGGGCAAACAGAGACCCGATTAGATCATTTTATATTATGGTTAATTTAAGAATTCAGCAAAATTCTATCACATTTGTTCAATTTACGTCGCTCCTATTACAGATAGCGTATTGGGATAAGCGGCATCTCAAAGCGCATGAAATGACGAGTAAAATGCACTATTAATCTTCTAAGGTAGGGCAAACAGGGACCCGATTAGATAATTTTATATTATAGTTAATTTAAGAATTCAGCGAAATTCTATCACATTTGTTCAATTTACGCCGCTCCTATTTCAGATAGCGTATTGGGCTAAGCGGCATCTCAAAGCGCATGGAATGGCGAGTAAAATGCACTATTAAACTTCTAGGGTAAGGCAAACAGAGACCCGATTAGATCATTATATATTACGGTTAATATAAGAATTCAGCGTAATTCTATCACATTTGTTCAATTTACGTCGCTCCTATTTCAGATAGCGTATTGGGCTAAGAGGCATCTCAAAGCGCATGAAATGGCGAGTAAAATGCACTATTAAACTTCTAGGGTAGGGCAAACAGGGACCCGATTAGATCATTTTATATTACGGTTAATATATGAATTCAGCGAAATTCTATCATATTTGTTCAATTTACGTCGCTCCTATTTCAGATAGCGTATTGGGCTAAGCGGCATCTGAAAGCGCATGAAATGACGAGTGAAATGCACTATTAAACTTCTAGGGTAGGGCGAACAGAGACCCGATTAGATCATTTTACATTAAGGTTAATATAAGAATTCAGGGAAATTCTATCACAATTGTTCAATTCACGTTGTTCCTATTTCAGATAGCGTACTCGGCTAGGCGGCATCTTAAAGTGCGTGGAATGGCGAGTAAACTGCACTGTATAAACTTCTATGATAGGGCAATCAGAGACCCGATTAGATCATTTTATATTTTGGTTAATATAAGAATTCAGCGAAATTCTATCACATTTGTTCAATTTACGTCGCTCCTATTTCAGATAGCGTATTGGGCAAAGCGTCATCTCAAAGCGCATGAAACGGCGAGTAAAATGCACTATTAAACTTCTAGGGTAGGGCAAACAGAGGTCCGATTAGATCATTTTATATTACGGTTAATATAAGAATTCAGCGTAATACTATCACATTTGTTCAACTTACGTCACTCCTATTTCAGATAGCGCACTGGGCTAGGCGGCATCTTGAAGCGCGTGGAATGGCGAGTAAAGTGCACTATATAAACTTGTATGATAGGGCAATCAGAGACCCGATTAGGTCATTTTATATTTTGGTTAATATAAGAATTCAGCGAAATACTATCACATTTGTTCAATTCACGTTACTCCTATTTCAGAAAGCGTATTGGGCTAGGCGGCATCTCAATGCGCATGAAATGACGAGTGAAATGCACTATTAAAGTTCTAGGGTAGGGCGAACAAACACCCAATTAGATCATTTTACATTAAGGTTAATATAAGAATTCAGCGAAATTCTATCACATTTGTTCAATTTACGTCGCTCCTATTTCAGATAGCGTATTGGGCTAAGCGGCATCTCAAAGCGCATGAAATGGCGAGTAAAATGCACTATTAAACTTCTAGGGTAGGGCAAACAGAGACCCGATTAGATCATTTTACATTATGGTTAATAAAAGAATTCAGCGAAATTCTATCACATTTGTTCAATTTACATCGCTCCTATTTCAGATAGCGTATTGGGCTAAGCGGCATCTCAAATCGCATGAAATGGCGAGTAAAATGCACTATTAAACTTCGAGGGTAGGGCGAACAAAGACCCGATTAGATCATTTTACATTAAGATTAATATAAGAATTCAGCGAAATTCTATCACATTTGTTCAATTTACGTCGCTCCTATTTCAGATAGCTTATTGGGCAAAGCGGCATCTCAAAGCGCATGAAATGACGAGTGAAATGCACTATTAAACTTCTAGGGTAGGGCGAACAAACGCCCAATTAGATCATTTTACATTAAGGTTAATAAAAGAATTCAGCGAAATTCTATCACATTTGTTCAATTTACGTCGCTCCTATTTCAGATAGCGTATTGGGCTAAGCGGCATCTCAAAGCGCATGAAATGGCGAGTAAAATGCACTATTAAACTTCTAGCGTAGGGCAAACAGAGACCCGATTAGATCATTTTACATTATGGTTAATAAAAGAATTCAGCGAAATTCTATCACATTTGTTCAATTTACATCGCTCCTATTTCAGATAGCGTATTCGGCTAAGCGGCATCTCAAATCGCATGAAATGGCGAGTAAAATGCACTATTAAACTTCTAGGGTAAGGCAAACAGAGACCCGATTAGATCATTTTATATTAAGGTTCATTTAAGAATTCAGCGAAATTCTATCACATTTGTTCAATTTACGTCGCTCCTATTTCAGATAGCGTATTGGGATAAGCGGCATCTCAAAGCGCATGAAATGGCGAGTAAAATGCACTATTAAACTTCTAGGGCAAGGCAAACAGAGACCCGATTAGATCATTTTATATTACGGTTAATATAAGAATTCAGCGTAATTTTATCACATTTGTCCAACTTACGTCGCTCCTATTTCAGATAGCGTACTGGGCTAGGCGGCATCTTATAGCGCGTGGAAGGGCGAGTAAAATGCACTACTAAACTCCTATGATAGGGCAATCAGAGAGCCGATTAGATCATTTTATATTTTGGTTAATATAAGAATTCAGCGAAATTCTATCACATTTGTTCAATTTACGTCGCTCCTATTTCAGATGGCGTATTGGGCTAGGCGGCATCTCAATGCGCATGAAATGACGAGAGAAATGCACTATTAAACTTCTAGGGTAGGGCGAACAAAGACCCGATTAGATCATTTTACATTAAGATTAATATAAGCATTCAGCGAAATTCTATCACATTTGTTCAATTTACGTCACTCCTATTTCAGATAGCGTATTGGGCTAAGCGGCATCTCAAAGCGTAAGAAATGGCGAGTAAAATGCACTGTTAAACTTCTAGGGTAGGGCAAACAGAGACCCGATTAGATCATTTTATATTATGGTTAATTTAAGAATTCAGCAAGTTTCTATCACATTTTTTCAATTTACGTCGTTCCTATTTCAGATAGCGTACTGGGCTAGGCGGCATCTTAAAACGCGAGGAATGGCGAGTAAAATGCACTGTTAAACTTCTATGATAGGGCAATCAGAGACCCGGTTAGATCATTTTATATTTTGGTTAATATAAGAATTCAGCGAAATTCTATCACATTTGTTCAATTTACGTCGCTCCTATTTCAGATAGCGTATTGGGCTAAGCGGCATCTCAAAGCGCATGAAATGGCGAGTAAAATGCACTATTAATCTTCTAGGGTAATGCAAACAGAGAGCCGATTAGATCATTTTATATTACGGTTATATAAGATTTCAGGGATATTCTATCACATTGGTTCAATTTACGTCGCTCCTATTTCAGATAGCTATTGGGCTTAGCGGCATCTCAAAGCGCATGAAATGACGAGAGAAATGCACTATTAAACTTCTTGGGTAGGGCGAACAGAGACCCGATTACATCATTTTATATTATGGTTAATATAAGAATTCAGCGAAATTCTATCACATTTGTTCAATTTACGTCGCCCCTATTTCAGATAGCGTATTGGGCTAAGCTGCATCTCAAAGCGCAAGAAATGGCTCGTAAAGTGCACTATTAAACTTCTAGGGTAGGGCAAACAGAGACCGGATTAGATCATTTTATATTTTGGTTAATATAAGAAGTCAGCGAAATTCTATCACATTTGTTCAATTTACGTCGCTCCTATTGCAGATAGCGTATTGGGCTAAGCGGCATTTCAAAGCGCATGAAATGGCGAGTAAAATGCACTATTAAACCTCTAGGGTAGGGCAAACAGAGACCCGATTAGATCATTTTATATTTTGTTTACTATAACATTTCAGGGAAATTCTATCACATTTGTTCAATTTACATCGCTCCTATTTCAGATAGCGTACTGGGCTAGGCGGCACCTTAAAGCGCGTGGAATGACGAGTAAAATGCACTATTAAGCTTCTACGCTATGGCGAACAGAGACCCGATTAGATCATTTAACATTATAGTTAATAAAAGGATTCAGCGAGATTCTATCACATTTGTTCAATTTACATCGCTCCTATTTAAGATAGCGTCTTGGGCTAAGCGGCATCTCAAAGCGCATGAAATGGCGAGTAAAATGCACTATTAAACTTCTAGGATAAGGCAAACAGAGACCCGATTAGATCATTTTGTATTACGGTTAATATAAGAATTCAGCGTAATTCTGTGACATTTGTTCAACTTGCGTAGCTCCTATTTCAGATAGCGTACTGGGCTAGGCGGCAACTTAAAGCGCGTGGAATGGCGAGTAAAATGCACTATTAAACTTCTATGATAGGGCAATCAGAGACCCGATTAGATCATTTTATATTTTGTTTAATATAAGGATTCAGCGAAATTCTATCACATTTGTTCAATTTACGTCGCTCCTATTTCAGATAGCTATTGGGCTACGCGGCATCTCAAAGCGCATTAAATGACGAGAGAAATGCACTATTAAACTTCTTGGGTAGGGCGAACAGAGACCCGATTACATCATTTTATATTATGGTTAATTTAAGAATTCAGCAAAATTCTATGACATTTTTTCAGTTTACGTCGCTCCTATTTCAGATAGCGTATTGGGCTAAGCGGCATCTCAAAGCGCATGAAATGGCGCGAAAATGCACTATTAAACTTCTAGGATAGGGCAATCAGAGACCCGATTAGATCATTTTATATTTTGGTTAATATAAGTATTCAGCGAAATTCTATCACATTTGTTCAATTTACGTCGCTCCTATTTCAGATAGCTTATTGGGCTAAGCGGCATCGCAAAGCGCATGAATTGACGAGTGAAATGCACTATTAAGCTTCTAGGGTAGGGCAAACAGAGACCCGATTAGATCATTTTATATTACGGTTAATATAAGAATTCAGCGTAATTCTGTGACATTTGATCAACTTACGTAGCTCCTATTTCAGATAGCGTACTGGGCTAGGCGGCAACTTAAAGCGCGTGGAATGGCGAGTACAATGCACTATTAAACGTCTAGGATAGGGCAATCAGAGACCCGATTAGATCATTTTATGTATTGTTTAATATAAGATTTCAGGGAAATTCTATCACATTTGTTCAATTTACGTCGCTCCTATTTCAGATAGCGTATTGGGCTAAGCGGCATCTCACAGCGCATGAAATGACGAGAGAAATCCACTATTAACCTTCTTGGGTAGGGCAAACGGAGACCCGATTAGACCATTTTATGTTACGGTTAATATAAGAATTCAGCGTTATTCTATCACATTTGTTCAATTTACGTCGCTCCTATTTCAGATAGCGTATTGGGCTAAGCGGCATCTCAAAGCGCAAGAAATGGCGAGTAAAATGCACTATTAAACTTCTAGGGTAGGGCAAACAGGGACCCAATTAGATCATTTTATATTATGGTTAATTTAAGAATTCAGTGAAATTGTATCACATTTGTTCAATTTACGTTGCTCCTATTTCAGATAGCGTATTGGGCTAAGCGGCATCTCAAAGCGCAAGAAATGGCGAGTAAAATGCACTATTAAACTTCTAGGGTAGGGCAAACAGAGACCAGTCTAGATCATTTTATATTATGGTTAATTTAAGAATTCAGCGAAATTCTATCACATTTGTTCAATTTACGTCGATCCTATTGCAGATAGCGTATTGGGCTAAGCGGCATCTCAAAGCGCATGAAATGGCGAGAAAAATGCACTATTAAACTTCCAGGGTAATGCAAACAGAGACCCGATTAGATCATTTTATATTACGGTTAATATAAGAATTCAGCGTAATTCTATCACATTTGTTCAATATACGTCGCTCCTATTTCAGATAGTGTGCTGGGCTAGGCGGCATCTTAAAGCGCGTGGAAGGGCGTGTAAAATGCACTACTAAACTTCTATGATAGGGCAATCAGAGACCCGATTAGATCCTATTATATTTTGGTTAATATAAGAATTCAGCGAAATTCTATCACATTTGTTCAATTTACGTCGCTCCTATTTCAGATAGGTTATTGGGCTAAGCGGCATCGCAAAGCGCATGAATTGACGAGTGAAATGCACTATTAAGCTTCTAGGGTAGGGCAAACAGAGACCCGATTAGATCATTTTATATTACGGTTAATATAAGAATTCAGCGTAATTCTGTGACATTTGATCAACTTACGTAGCTCGTATTTCAGATAGCGTACTGGGCTAGGCGGCATCTTAAAGCGCGTGTAATGGCGAGTACAATGCACTATTAAACTTCTATGATAGGGCATTCAGAGACCCGATTAGAACATTTTATATTTTGGTTAATATAAGAATTCAGCGAAATTCTATCACAATTGTTCAATATACGCCGCTCCTATTTCAGATAGCGTATTGGGCTAAGCGGCATCTCAAAGCGCATGAAATGGCGAGTAAAATGCACTATTAAACTTCTAGGGTAAGGCAAACAGAGACCCGATTAGATCATTTTATATTACGGTTAATATAAGAATTCAGCGTAATTCTATCACATTTGTTCAACATACGTCGCACCTATTTCAGATAGTGTACTGGGCTAGGCGGCATCTTAAAGCGCGTGGAAGGGCGAGTAAAATGCACTACTAAACTTCTATGGTAGGGCAATCAGAGTCCAGTTTAGATCATTTTATGTATTGTTTAATATAAGATTTCAGGGAAATTCTATCACATTTGTTCAATTTACGTCGCTCCTATTTCAGATTGCGTATTGGGCTAAGCGGCATCTCACAGCGCATGTAATGACGAGAGAAATCCACTATTAACCTTCTTGGGTAGGGCGAACAGAGACCCGATTAGGTCATTTCATATTATGGTTAATTTAAGAATTCAGCGAAATTCTATCACATTTGTTCAATTTACATCGCTCCTATGTCAAATAGCGTATTGGGCTAACCGGCACCTCAATGCGCATGAAATGACGAGTAAAATGCACTATTAAACTTCTAGGATAAGGCAAACGGAGACCCGATTAGATCATTTTATATTACGGTTAATATAAGAATTCAGCGTTATTCTATCACATTTGTTCAATTTACGTCGCTCCTATTTCAGATAGCGTATTGGGCTAAGCGGCATCTCAAAGCGCAAGAAATGGCGAGTAAAATGCACTATTAAACTTCTAGGGTAGGGCAAACAGAGACCCAATTAGATCATTTTATATTATGGTTAATTTAAGAATTCAGTGAAATTCTATCACATTTGTTCAATTTACGTTGCTCCTATTTCAGATAGCGTATTGGGCTAAGCGGCATCTCAAAGCGCAAGAAATGTCGAGTAAAATGCACTATTAAACTTCTAGGGTAGGGCAAACAGAGACCAGTTTAGATCATTTTATATTATGGTTAATTTAAGAATTCAGCGAAATTCTATCACTTTTGTTCAATTTACGTCGATCCTATTGCAGATAGCGTATTGGGCTAAGCGGCATCTCAAAGCGCATGAAATGGCGAGTAAAATGCACTATTAAACTTCTAGAGTAATGCAAACAGAGACCCGATTAGATCATTTTATATTACGGTTAATATAAGAATTCAGCGTAATTCTATCACATTTGTTCAATATACGTCGCTCCTATTTCAGATAGTGTACTGGGCTAGGCGGCATCTTAAAGCGCGTGGAAGGGCGTGTAAAATGCACTACTAAACTTCTATGATAGGGCAATCAGAGACCCGATTAGATCATTTTATATTTTGGTTAATATAAGGATTCAGCGAAATACTATCACATTTGTTCAATTTACGTCGCTCCTATTTCAGATAGCTTATCCGGCAAAGCGGCATCTCAAAGCGCATGAAATGGCGAGTGAAATGCACTATTAAACTTCTAGGGTAGGGCGAACAAACACCCTATTAGATCATTTTACATTAAGGTTGATATAAGGATTCAGCGAAATTCTATCACATTTGTTCAATTTACGTCGCTCCTATTTCAGATAGCGTATTGGGCTAAGCGGCATCTCAAAGCGCATGAAATGGCGAGTAAAATGCACTATTAAACTTCTAGGGTAGGGAAAAGAGAGACCCGATTAGATCATTTTACATTATGGTTTATAAATGAATTCACTGAAATTCTATCACATTTGTTCATTTTACGTCGCTCCTATTTCAGAAAGCGTACTGGGCTAGGCGGCATCTCAAAGCGCATGAAATGGCGAGTAGAATGCACTATTAAACTTCTAGGCTAGGGCGAACAGAGACCCGATTAGATCATTTTACATTATGGTTAATAAAAGAATTCAGCAAAATTCTATCACATTTGTTCAATTTACATCGCTCCTATTTCAGATAGCGTAATGGGCTAAGCGGCATCTCAAAGCGCATGAAATGACGAGTAAAATGCACTATTAATCTTCTAAGGTAGGGCAAACAGAGACCCGATTAGATAATTTTATATTATAGTTAATTTAAGAATTCAGCGAAATTCTATCACATTTGTTCAATTTACGTCGCTCTTATTTCAGATAGCGTATTGGGCTAAGCGGCATCTCAAATCGCATGAAATGGCGAGGAAAATGCACTATTAAACTTCTATGGTAAGGCAAACAGAGACCCAATTAGATCATTTTATATTATGGTTAATTTAAGATGTCAGCAAAATTCTATCACATTTGTTCAATTTTCGTCGCTCCTATTTCAGATAGCGTACTGGGCTAGGCGGCATCTTAAAACGCGAGGAATGGCGAGTAAAATGCACTGTTAAACTTCTATGATAGGGCAATCAGAGACCCGATTAGATCATTTTATATTTTGGTTAATATAAGAATTCAGCGAAATTCTATCACATCTGTTCAATTTACGTCGCTCCTATTTCAGATAGCTTATTGGGCTAAGCGGCATCTCAAAGCGCATGAAATGACGAGTAAAATGCACTATTAAACTTCTAGGATAAGGGAAAGAGAGACCCGATTATATCATTTTATATTACGGTTAATATAAGAATTCAGCGTAATTCTGTGACATTTGTTCAACTTACGTAGCTCCTATTTCAGATAGCGTACTTGGCTAGCCGGCATCTTAAAGCGCGTGGAAGGGCGAGTAAAATGCACTACTAAACATCTATGGTAGGGCAATCAGAGTCCCGTTTAGATCATTTTATGTATTGTTTAATATAGGATTTCAGGGAAATTCTATCACATTTGTTCAATTTACGTCGCTCCTATTTCAGATAGCGTATTGGGCTAAGCGGCATCTCACAGCGCATGAAATGACGAGAGAAATGCACTATTAACCTTCTTGGGTAGGGCGAACAGAGACCCTATTAGGTCATTTCATATTATGGTTAATTTAAGAATTCAGCGAAACTCTATCACATTTGTGCAATTTTCGTCGCTCCTATTTCAGATAGCGTATTGGGCTAAGCGGCATCTCAAAGCGCATGAAATGGCGAGTAAAATGCACTATTAATCTTCTAGGGTAATGCAAACAGAGAGCCGATTAGATCTTTTTATATTACGGTTATATAAGATTTCAGGGATATTCTATCACATTGGTTCAATTTACGTCGCTCCTATTTCAGATAGCTATTGGGCTAAGCGGCATCTCAAAGCGCATGAAATGACGAGAGAAATGCACTATTAAACTTCTTGGGTAGGGCGAACAGAGACCCGATTACATCATTTTATATTATGGTTAATATAAGAATTCAGCGAGATTCTATCACATTTGTTCAATTTACGTCGCCCCTATTTCAGATAGCGTATTGGGCTAAGCTGCATCTCAAAGCGCAAGAAATGGCTCGTAAAGTGCACTATTAAACTTCTACGGTAGGGCAAACAGAGACCGGATTAGATCATTTTATATTTTGGTTAATATAGAAGTCAGCGAAATTCTATCACATTTGTTCAATTTACGTCGCTCCTATTTCAGATAGCGTATTGGGCTAAGCGGCATTTCAAAGCGCATGAAATGGCGAGTAAAATGCACTATTAAACTTCTAGGGTAGGGCAAACAGAGACCCGATTAGATCATTTTATATTTTGTTTAATATAAGAATTCAGCGAAATTCTATCACATTTGTTCAATTACGTCGCTCCTCTTTCGGATAGCGTATTGGGCTATGCGGCATCTTAAAGCGCGCGGAATGGCGAGTAAAATGCACTATTAAACTTCTATGATAGGGCAATCAGAGACCCGGTTAGATCATTTTATATTTTGTTTACTATAACATTTCAGGGAAATTCTATCACATTTGTTCAATTTACTTCGCGCCTATTTCAGATAGCGTATTGGGCTAAGCGGCATCTCAAAGCGCAAGAAATGGCCAGTAAAATGCACTATTAAACTTCTAGGGTAAGGCACACAGAGACCCGATTAGATCATTTCATATTATGGTTAATTTAAGAATTCAGCGAAATTCTATCACATTTGTTCAATTTACGTCGCTCCTATTGCAGATAGCGTACTGGGCTAAGCGGCATCTTAAAGCGCGTGGAATGGCGAGTAAAATGCACTATTAAACTTCTAGGGTAGGGCAAACAGAGACTCGATTAGATCATTTTATATTATGGTTAATTTATCAATGCAGCGAAATTCTATCACATTTGTTCAATTTACGTCCCTCCTATTTCAGATAGCGTATTGGGCTAAGCGGCATCTCAAAGCGCATGAAATGGCGAGAAAATGCACTATTAAACTTCTAGGATAGGGCAAACAGAGACCCGATTAGATCATTTTATATTTCGGTTAATTTAAGAATTCAGCAGAATTCTATCACATTTGTTCAATTTACGTCGCTCCTCTTTCAGATAGCGTATTGGGCTAAGCGGCATCTCAAAGCGCATGAAATGGCGAGTAAAATGCACTGTTAAACTTGTAGGGTAGGTCAAACAGAGACCCGATTAGATCATTTCATATTATGGTTAATTTAAGAATTCAGAAAAATTCTATCACATCTGTTCAATTTACGTCGCTCCTATTTCAGATAGCGTACTCGGATAGGCGCCATCTTAAAGCGCGTGGAATGGCGAGTAAAATGCACTATTAAACTTCTATGATAGGGCAATCAGAGACCAGATTAGATCATTTTATATTTTGGTTAATATAGGAATTCAGCGAAATTCTATCACATTTGTTCAATTTACGTCGCTCCTATTTCAGATAGCCTATTGGGCTAAGCGGCATCTCAAAGCGCATGAAATGGCAAGTAAAATGCACTATTAAACTTCTAGGGAAGGGCAATCAGAGACCCGGTTAGATCATTTATATTATGGTTAATTTAAGAATTCAGCAAAATTCTATCACATTTGTTCAACTTACGTCGCTCCTATTTCAGAGAGCGTACTGGGCTAGGCGCCATCTTAAAGCGCGTGGAATGGCGAGTAAAATGCACTATTAAACTTCTAGGGTAAGGCAAACAGAGACCCGATTAGATCATTTTATATTATGGTTAATTTATCAATTCAGCGAAATTCTATCACATTTGTTCAATTTACGTCACTCCTAATTCAGATAGAGTATTGGGCTGAGCGGCATCTCAAAGCGCATGAAATGGCGAGAAAATGCACTATTAAACTTCTAGGATAAGGCAAACAGAGACCCGGTTAGATCATTTTATATTACGGTTAATATAAGAATGCAGCGTAATTCTATCACATTTGTTCAATTTGCGACGTTCCGATTTCAGATAGCGTATTGGGCTAAGCGGCATCTCAAAGCGCATGAAATGGCGAGTAAAATGCACTATTAAACTTCTAGGATAAGGCAAACAGAGACCCGATTCGATCATTTTGTATTACGGTTAATATAAGAATTCAGCGTAATTCTGTGACATTTGTTCAACTTACGTAGCTCCTATTTCAGATAGCGTACTGGGCTAGGCGGCAACTTAAAGCGCGTGGAATGGCGAGTAAAATGCACTATTAAACTTCTATGATAGGGCAATCAGAGACCCGATTAGATCATTTTATATTTTGTTTAATATAAGAATTCAGCGAAATTCTATCACATTTGTTCAATTTACGTCGCTCCTATTGCAGATAGCGTACTGGGCTAGGCGGCATCTCAAAGCGCATGAAATGGCAAGTAAAATGCACTATTAAACTTCTAGGGTAGGGCAAACAGAGACTCGATTAGATCATTTTATATTATGGTTAATTTATCAATTCAGCGAATTCTATCACATTTGTTCAATTTACGTCACTCCTATTTCAGATAGCGTATTGGGCTAAGCGGCATCTCAAAGCGCATGAAATGGCGAGAAAATGCACTATTAAACTTCTAGGATAGGGCAATCAGAGACCCGATTAGATCATTTTATATTTTGGTTAATATAAGAATTCAGCGAAATTCTATCACATTTGTTCAATTTACGTCGCTCCTATTTCAGATAGCTTATTGGGCTAAGCGGCATCGCAAAGCGCATGAATTGACGAGTGAAATGCACTATTAAGCTTCTAGGGTACGGCAAACAGAGACCCGATTTGATCATTTTATATTACGGTTAATATAAGAATTCAGCGTAATTCTGTGACATTTGATCAACTTACGTAGCTCCTATTTCAGATAGCGTACTGGGCTAGGCGGCATCTTAAAGCGCGTGGAATGGCGAGTACAATGCACTATTAAACTTCTATGATAGGGCAATCAGAGACCCGATTAGAACATTTTATATTTTGGTTAATATAAGAATTCAGTGAAATTCTATCACAATTGTTCAATATACGTCGCTCCTATTTCAGATAGCGTATTGGGCTAAGCGGCATCTCAAAGCGCATGAAATGGCGAGTAAAATGCACTATTAAACTTCTAGGGTAAGGCAAACAGAGACCCGATTAGATCATTTCATATTACGGTTAATATAAGAATTCAGCGTAATTCTATCACATTTGTTCAATTTACGTTGCTCCTATTTCAGATAGCGTATTGGGCTAAGCGGCATCTCAAAGCGCAAGAAATGGCGAGTAAAATGCACTATTAAACTTCTAGGGTAGGGCAAACAGAGACCAGTTTAAAATCATTTTATATTATGGTTAATTTAAGAATTCAGCGAAATTCTATCACATTTGTTCAATTTACGTCGATCCTATTGCAGATAGCGTATTGGGCTAAGCGGCATCTCAAAGCGCATGAAATGGCGGGTAAAATGCACTATTAAACTTCTAGGTAATGCAAACAGAGACCCGATTAGATCATTTTATATTACGGTTAATATAAGAATTCAGCGTAATTCTATCACATTTGCTCAATATACGTCGCTCCTATTTCAGATAGTGTACTGGGCTAGGCGGCATCTTAAAGCGCGTGGAAGGGCGTGTAAAATGCACTACTAAACATCTATGATAGGGCAATCAGAGTCCCGTTTAGATCATTTTATATTTTGTTTAATATAAGATTTCAGGGAAATTCTATCACATTTGTTCAATTTACGTCGCTCCTATTTCAGATAGCTATTGGGCTACGCGGCATCTCAAAGCGCATTAAATGACGAGAGAAATGCACTATTAAACTTCTTGGGTAGGGCGAACAGAGACCCGATTACATCATTTTATATTATGGTTAATTTAAGAATTCAGCAAAATTCTATGACATTTTTTCAGTTTACGTCGCTCCTATTTCAGATAGCGTACTGGGCTAGGCGGCACCTTAAAGCGCGTGGAATGACGAGTAAAATGCACTATTAAGCTTCTACGCTATGGCGAACAGAGACCCGATTAGATCATTTAACATTATAGTTAATAAAAGAATTCAGCGAGATTCTATCACATTTGTTCAATTTACATCGCTCCTATTTAAGATAGCGTCTTGGGCTAAGCGACATCTCAAAGCGCATGAAATGGCGAGTAAAATGCACTATTAAACTTCTAGGATAAGGCAAACAGAGACCCGATTAGATCATTTTGTATTACGGTTAATATAAGAATTCAGCGTAATTCTGTGACATTTGTTCAACTTGCGTAGCTCCTATTTCAGATAGCGTACTGGGCTAGGCGGCAACTTAAAGGGCGTGGAATGGCGAGTAAAATGCACTATTAAACTTCTATGATAGGGCAATCAGAGACCCGATTAGATCATTTTATATTTTGTTTAATATAAGAATTCAGCGAAATTCTATCACATTTGTTCAATTTACGTCGCTCCTATTTCAGATAGCTATTGGGCTACGCGGCATCTCAAAGCGCATTAAATGACGAGAGAAATGCACTATTAAACTTCTTGGGTAGGGCGAACAGAGACCCGATTACATCATTTTATATTATGGTTAATTTAAGAATTCAGCAAAATTCTATGACATTTTTTCAGTTTACGTCGCTCCTATTTCAGATAGCGTACTGGGCTAGGCGGCACCTTAAAGCGCGTGGAATGACGAGTAAAATGCACTATTAAGCTTCTACGCTATGGCGAACAGAGACCCGATTAGATCATTTAACATTATAGTTAATAAAAGAATTCAGCGAGATTCTATCACATTTGTTCAATTTACATCGCTCCTATTTAAGATAGCGTATTGGGCTAAGCGGCATCTCAAAGCGCATGAAATGGCGAGTAAAATGCTCTATTAAACTTCTAGGATAAGGCAAACAGAGACCCGATTAGATCATTTTGTATTACGGTTAATATAAGAATTCAGCGTAATTCTGTGACATTTGTTCAACTTGCGTAGCTCCTATTTCAGATAGCGTACTGGGCTAGGCGGCAACTTAAAGCGCGTGGAATGGCGAGTAAAATGCACTATTAAACTTCTATGATAGGGCAATCAGAGACCCGATTAGATCATTTTATATTTTGTTTAATATAAGAATTCAGCGAAATCTATCACATTTGTTCAATTTACGTCGCTCCTATTGCAGATAGCGTACTGGGCTAGGCGGCATCTCAAAGCGCATGAAATGGCAAGTAAAATGCACTATTAAACTTCTAGGGTAGGGCAAACAGAGACTCGATTAGATCATTTTATATTATGGTTAATTTATCAATTCAGCGAAATTCTATCACAGTTGTTCAATTTACGTCACTCCTATTTCAGATAGCGTATTGGGCTAAGCGGCATCTCAAAGCGCATGAAATGGCGCGAAAATGCACTATTAAACTTCTAGGATAGGGCAATCAGAGACCCGATTAGATCATTTTATATTTTGGTTAATATAAG
>CAKAJE020000623.1:41056-59834 GCA_916610135.2 Macropis europaea | reverse complement strand
ATAATATGTTCTAATCGGGTCTCTTGTTTGCCTACCCTAGAAGTTTAGTAGTGCATTTTACTCGCCATGTCTTGCGCTTTGAGATGCAACTTACCCCAATACGCTATCTGAAATAGGGAGCGACGTAAATTGAACAAATGTGTTAGAATTTCGCTGAATTCTTATATTAACCAAAATATAAATGATCTAATCGGGTCTCTGATTACCCTGTCATAGAAGTTTAATAGTGAATTTTACTCGCCATTCCACGCGCTTTAAGATGCCGCATAGCCCAGTACGCTATCTGAAATAGGAGCGCCGTAAACTGAACAAATGTGATAGAATTTTGCTGAATTCTTAAATTAACTATAATATAAAATGATCTAGTCGGGTCTCTGATTACCCTACCCTAGAAGTTTAATTAGTGCATTTTTACTCGCCATTTCATGCGCTTTGAGATGCCGCTTAGCCCAATACGCTATCTGAAATAGGAGCGACGTAAATTGAACAAATGTGATAGAATTTCGCTGAATTCTTATATTAACCAAAATATAAAATGATCTAATCGGGGTCTCTGTTTGCCCTACCCTAGAAGTTTAATAGTGAATTTTACTCGCATTTCTCGCGCTATTGAGATGCCGCTTAGCCCAATACGCTATCTGAAATATCAGCGACGTAAATTGAACAAATCTGAGAGAATTTCGCTGAATTCTTAAATTAACCATAATATAAAATGATCTTATCGGGTCTCTGTTTGCACTACCCTAGAAGTTTAATAGTGCATTTTTACTCGACATTTCTTGCGCTTTGAGATGCGCTTAGTCCAATTACGCTATCTGAAAATCAGCGACGTAAATTGAACAAATCTGAGAGAATTTCGCTGAATTCCTTATATTAATCAAAATATAAAATGATCTCTAATCGGGTCTCTGATTGCCCTATCATAGAAGTTTAGTAGTGCATTTTACTCGCCCTTCCACGCGCTTTGAGATACCGCCTAGCCCAGTACGCTATCTGAAATAGGAGCGACGTAAGTTGAACATATGTGATAGAATTACGCTGAATTCTTATATTAACCGTAATATAAAATGATCTAATCGGGTCTCTGGTTTGCCCTACCCTAGAAGTATAACAGTGCATTTAACTCGTCATTTCATGCGCTTTGAGATGCCGCATAGCCCAATACGCTATCTGAAATAGGAACGACGTAAATTGAACAAATGTGATAGAATTTTTCTGAATTCTTAAATTAACCATAATATAAATGATCTAATCGGGTCTCTGTTTGCCCTACCCTGGAAGTTTAATAGTGCATTTTACTCGCCATTCCACGCGCTTTAAGATGCCGCCTAGCCCAATACGCTATCTGAAATAACGAGCGACGTAAGTTGAACAAATGTGATAGAATTTCGCTGAATTCTTTATTAACCATAATGTAAAATGATCTTATCGCGTCTCTGATTTCCCTATCATAGAAGTTTAACAGTGCATTTGACTCGCGATTTCATGCGCTTTGAGATGCCGCTTAGCCCAATACGCTATCTGAAATAGGGGCGACGTAAATTGAACAAATGTGATAGAATTACTCTGAATTCTTATATTAACCGTAATATAAAATGATCTAATCGGGTCTCTGTTTGCCCTACCCTAGAAGTTTAATAGTGCATTTCACTCGTCACTTCATGCGTTTTGAGATGCCGCTAAGCACAATAAGCTATCTGTAATAGGAGCGACGTAAATTGAGCAAATGTGATAGAATTTCGCTGAATTCTTTTATTGACCAAAATGTAAAATGATCTAATCGGGTCTCTGTTCGCCCTCGCCTAGATGTTTAATAGTGCATTTTATTCGCCATTTCATGCGCTTTGAGATGCCGCTTAGCCCAATACGCTATCTGAAATAGCAGCGACGTAAATTGAACACATGTGATAGAATTTCCCTGAATTCTTATATTAACCTTAATGTAAAATGATCTAATCGGGTCTTGCTTCGACCAACCCTAGAAGATTAATAGTGCATTTCACTCGTCACTTCATGCGCTTTGAGATGCCGCTAAGCACAATAAGCTATCTGTAATAGGAGCGACGTTAATTGAACAAATGTGATAGAATTTCGCTGAATTCTTTTATTAACCATAATGTAAAATGATCTAATCGGGTCTCTGTTCGCCCTCGCCTAGAAGTTTAATAGTGCATTTTATTCGCCATTTCATGCGCTTTGAGATGCCGCTTAGCCCAATACGCTATCAGAAATAGGAGCGAAATAAATTGAACAAATGTGATAGAATTTCACTGAATTCTTATATTAACCAAAATATAAAATGATCTAATCAGGTCTCTGATTGCCCTAGCATAGAAGCTTAATAGTGCATTTTACTCGCCATTCCGCGCGCTTTAGGATGCCGCCTAGCCCAATACGCTATCTGAAATAGGAGCGACGTAAATTGAACAAATGTGATAGAATTTCGCTGAATTCTTAAATTAACCATAATATAAAATGATTTAATCGGATCTTTGTTTGCCCTACCCTAGAAGTTTAATAGTGCATTTTACTCGCCATTTCATGCGCTTTGAGATGCCGCTTAGCCCAATACGCTATCTGAAATACGAGCGACGTAAGTTGAACAAATGTGATAGAATTTTGCTGAATTCTTAAATTAACCATAATGTAAAATGATGTTATCGGGTCTCTGTTTGCCCTACCCTAGAAGTTTAATAGTGCATTTTACTCGCCATTTCATGCGCTTTGAGATGCCGCCTAGCCCAGTACGCTATCTGAAATAGGAGCGACGTAAATTGAACAAATGTGATAGAATTTTGCTGAATTCTTAAATTAACCATAATATAAAATGATCTAATCGGGTCTCTGTTTGCCCTACCCTAGAAGTGTAATAGTGCATTTTACTCGCCATTCCACGCGCTTTAAGATGCCGCTTAGCCCAATACGCTATCTGAAATAGGAGCGACGTAAATGGAACAAATGTGATAGAATTTCCCTGAATTCTTATATTAACCTTAATGTAAAATGATCCAATCGGGTCTCTGTTCGCCCTACCATAGAAGTCTAATAGTGCATTTCACTCGTCATTTCATGCGCTTTGAGATGCCGCTTAGCCCATTACGCTACCTGAAATAGGAGCGACGTAAATTAAAAAAAAGTGATGCAATTTCGCTGAATTCTTATCTTAACCAAAATATAAAATGGTCTAATCAGGTCTCTGATTGCCCTATCATAGAAGTTTGATAGTGTATTTTACTCGACATTCCACGCGCCTTAAGTTGCCGCCTAGCCCAGTACGCTATCTGAAATAGGAGCTACGTATGTTGAACAAATGTGACAGAAGTACGCTGAATTCTTATATTAACCGTAATATAAAATGATCTAATCGGGTCTCTGTTTGCCTTATCCTAGAAGTTTAATAGTGCATTTTACTCGCCATTCCACGCGCTTTAAGATGCCGGCTAGCCCAGGACGCTATCTGAAATAGGAGCTACGTAAGTTGAACAAATGTGACAGAGTTACGCTGAATTCTTATATTAACCGCAATATAAAATGATCTAATCGGGTCTCTGTTTGCCTACCCTAGAAGTTTAGTAGTGCATTCTACTCGCCATGTCTTGCGCTTTGAGATGCAACTTACCCCAATACGCTATCTGAAATAGGAGCGACGTAAATTGAACAAATGTGATAGAATTTCGCTGAATTCTTATATTAACCAAAACATAAAATGATCTAATCGGGTCTCTGATTGCCCTATCATAGAAGTTTAATATTGCATTTTACTCACCATTCCACGCGCTTTAAGATGCCGCCTAGCTCAGTACGCTATCTGAAATAGGAGCGACGAAAGTTGAACAAATGTGACAGAATTATGCTGAATTCTTATATTAACCAAAATATAAAATGATCTAATCGGGTCTCTGATTACCCTATCATAGAAGTTTAATAGTGAATTTTACTCGCCATTCCACGCGCTTTAAGATGCCGCATAGCCCAGTACGCTATCTGAAATAGGAGCGACGTAAACTGAACAAATGTGATAGAATTTTGCTGAATTCTTAAATTAACCATAATATAAAATGATCTAGTCGGGTCTCTGATTTCCCTACCCTAGAAGTTTAATAGTGCATTTTACTCGCCATTTCATGCGCTTTGAGATGCCGCTTAGCCCAATACGCTATCTGAAATATCAGCGACGTAAATTGAACAAATCTGAGAGAATTTCGCTGAATTCTTAAATTAACCATAATATAAAATGATCTTATGGGGTCTCTGTTTGCACTACCCTAGAAGTTTAATAGTGCATTTTACTCGACATTTCTTGCGCTTTGAGACGCCGCTTAGTCCAATACGCTATCTGAAATATCAGCGACGTAAATTGAACAAATGTGATAGAATTACGCTGAATTCTTATATTAACCGTAATATAAAATGATCTAATCGGGTATCTGTTTGCCTTACCCTAGAAGTTTAATAGTGCATTTTAATCGCCATTTCATGGGCTTTGAGATGCCGCTTAGCCCAATACGCTATCTGAAATAGGAGCGACGTAACTTGAACAAATGTGATTGAATTACGCTGAATTCTTATATTAACCGTAATATAAAATGATCTAATCGGGTCTCTGATTGCCCTATCATAGAAGTTTAATAGTGCATTTTACTCCCCTTTCCACGCGCTTTAAGATGCCGCCTAGCCCAGTACGCTATCTGAAATAGGAGCGACGTAAATCGAACAAATGTGGTAGAATTTCCCTGAAATCTTATATTAAACAAAATATAAAATGATCTAATCGGGTCTCTGTTCGCCCTCGCCTAGAAGTTTAATAGTGCATTTTATTCGCCATTTCTTGCGCTTTGAGATGCCGCTTAGCCCAATACGCTATCTGAAATTGCAGCGACGTAAATTAAACAAATGTGATAGAATGTCCCTGAAATCTTATATTAAACAAAATGTAAAATGATCTAATCGGGTCTCTGATTGCCCTATCATAGAAGTTTAAGAGTGCATTTTACTCGCCATTTCTTGCGCTTTGCGATGCCTCATAGCCCAATACGCTATCTGAAATATCAGCGACGTAAGTTGAACAAATGTGATAGAATTTCGCTGAATTCTTTTATTAAACAAAATATAAAATGATCTAATCAGGTCTCTGATTGCCCTATCATAGAAGTTTAATAGTGCATTTTACTCGCCATTTCATGCGCTTTGAGATGCCGCTTAGCCCAATACGCTATCTGCAATAGGAGCCACGTAAATTGAACAAATGTGATAGAATTTTGCTTAATTCTTAAATTAACCATAATATAAAATGATCTAATCGGGTCTCTGTTTGCCCTACCCTAGAACTTTAATAGTGCATTTTACTCGCCATTTCATGCGCCTTCAGATGCCGCTTAGCCCAATACGCTATCTGAAATAGGAGCGACGTAAATTGAACAAATGTAATCGAATTTCGCTGAATTCTTAAATTAACCATAATATAAAATGAGCTAATCGGGTCTCTGTTTGCCCTACCCTAGAAGTTTAATAGTGCATTTCACTCGTCACTTCATGCGCTTTGAGATGCCGCTAAGCCCAATAAGCTATCTGAAATAGGAGCCACGTAAATTGAAGAAATGAGAAAGAATTATGCTGAATTCTTAAATTGACCATAATATAAAATGATCTAATCGGGTCTCTGTTTGCCCTACCCTAGAAGTTTAATATTGCATTTCACTCGCCATTTCATGCGCTTTGAGGTGCCGCTTAGCCCAATATGCTATCTGAAATAGGAGCGACGTAAATTGAAGAAATGTGATAGAATTTTCCTGAAATCTTATATAAAACAAAATATAAAATGATCTAATCGGGTCTCTGATTGCCCTATCATGGAAGATTAGTAGTGCATTTTACTCACCCTTCCACCCGCTTTAAGATGCCGCCTAGCCCAGTACGCTATCTGAAATAGGAGCGACGTAAATTGAACATATGTGATAGAATTTTGCTGAATTCTTAAATTAACCATAATATAAAATGATCTAATCGGGTCTCTGTTTGCCCTACCCTAGAAGTTTAGTAGTGCATTTTACTCACCCTTCCACCCGCTTTAAGATGCCGCCTAGCCCAGTACGCTATCTGAAAGAGGAGCGACGTAAATTGAACAAATGTGATAGAATTTCGCTGAATTCTTATATTAACCAAAATATAAAATGATCTATTCGGGTTTCTGTTCGCCCTACCCCAGAAGTTTAATAGAGCATTTCACTCGTCAATCCATGCGCATTGAGATGCCGCTTAGCCCAATACGCTATCTGAAATAGGAGCGACGTAAATTGAACAAATGTGATAGAATTTCGCTGAATTCTTATATTAACCAAAATATAAAATGATCTAATCGTGTCTCTGATTGCCCTATCATAGAAGTTTAATAGTGCATTTTATTCGCCATTCCGCGCGCTTTAAGATACCGTCTAGCCCAGTATGCTATCTGAAATAGGAACTACGTAAATTGAACAAATGTGATAGAATTTTGCTGAATTCTTAAATTAAGCATAATATAAAATGATCTAATCGGGTCTCTGATTGCCCTACACTAGAAGTATAATAGTGCATTTTACTCGCCATTCCACGCGCTTTAAGATGCCGCCGATCCGAGTACGCTATTTGAAATAGGAGCAACGTAAATTGAACAAATGTGACAGAATTACGCTGAATTCTTATATTAACCGTAATATAAAATGATCTATTCTGGTTTCTGTTCGCCCTACCCCAGAAGTTTAATAGAGCATTTCACTCGTCAATCCATGCGCATTGAGATGCCGCTTAGCCCAATACGCTATCTGAAATAGGAGCGACGTAAATTGAACAAATGTAATAGAATTTCGCTGAGTTCTTATATTAACCAAAATATAAAATGATCTAATCGGGTCTCTGATTGCCCTATCATAGAAGTTTAATAGTGCATTTTACTCGCCATTCCACGCGCTTTAAGATGCCGCCTATCCGAGTACGCTATTTGAAATAGGAGCGACGTAAATTGAACAAATGTGATAGAATTTCCCTGAATTCTTGTATTAACCTTAATGTAAAATGATCTAATCGGGTCTCTGTTCGCCCTACCCTAGAAGTTTAATAGTGCATTTCACTCGTCATTTCATGCGCTTTGAGTTGCCGCTTAGCCCAATACGCTATCTGAAATAGGAGCGACGTAAATTGAACAATTGTGATAGAATTTCGCTGAATTTTTATATTAACCAAAATATAAAATGATCTAATCGGGTCTCTGATTGCCCTATCATAGAAGTTTAATATTGCATTTTACTCGCCATTCCACGCGCTTTAAGATGCCGCCTAGCTCAGTACGCTATCTGAAATAGGAGCGACGAAAGTTGAACAAATGTGATAGAATTTCGCTGAATTCTTATATTAACCAAAATATAAAATGATCTAATCGGGTCTCTGATTGCCCTATCATAGAAGTTTAATAGTGCATTTTACTCGCCATTTCATGCGCTTTGAGATGCCGCTTATCCCAAAACGCTATCTGAAATAGGAGCGACGTAAATTGAACAAATGTGATAGAATTTCGCTGAATTCTTATATTAACCAAAATATAAAATGATCTAATCGGGTCTCTGATTGCCCTATCATAGAAGTTTGATAGTGTATTTTACTCGACATTCCACGCGCTTTAAGTTGCCGCCAGCCCAGTACGCTATCTGAAATAGGAGCTACGTATGTTGAACAAATGTGACAGAATTACGCTGAATTCTTATATTAACCGTAATATAAAATGATCTAATCGGGTCTCTGTTTGCCTTATCCTAGAAGTTTAATAGTGCATTTTACTCGCCATTCCACGCGCTTTAAGATGCCGGCTAGCCCAGGACGCTATCTGAAATAGGAGCTACGTAAGTTGAACAAATGTGACAGAGTTACGCTGAATTCTTATATTAACCGCAATATAAAATGTTCTAATCGGGTCTCTGTTTGCCTACCCTAGAAGTTTAGTAGTGCATTTTACTCGCCATGTCTTGCGCTTTGAGATGCAACTTACCCCAATACGCTATCTGAAATAGGAGCGACGTAAATTGAACAAATGTGATAGAATTTCGCTGAATTCTTATATTAACCAAAACATAAAATGATGTAATCGGGTCTCTGATTGCCCGATCATAGAAGTTTAGTAGTGCATTATACTCGCCCTTCCACGCGCTTTGAGATTCCGCCTAGCCCTGTACGCTATCTGAAATAGGAGCGACGTAAGTTGAACAAATGTGATAGAATTACGCTGAATTCTTATATTAACCGTAATATAAAATGATCTAATCGGGTATCTGTTTGCCTTACCCTAGAAGTTTAATAGTGCATTTTAATCGTCATTTCATGGGCTTTGAGATGCCGCTTAGCCCAATACGCTATCTGAAATAGGAGCGACGTAAATGGAACAAATGTGATAGAATTTCCCTGAATTCTTATATTAACCTTAATGTAAAATGATCTAATCGGGTCTCTGTTCGCCCTACCATAGAAGTCTAATAGTGCATTTCAGTCGTCATTTCATGCGCTTTGAGATGCCGCTTAGCCCATTACGCTATCTGAAATAGGAGCGACGTAAATTAAACAAAAGTGATACAATTTCGCTGAATTCTTATATTAACCAAAATATAAAATGGTCTAATCAGGTCTCTGATTGCCCTATCATAGAAGTTTGATAGTGTATTTTACTCGACATTCCACGCGCCTTAAGTTGCCGCCTAGCCCAGTACGCTATCTGAAATAGGAGCTACGTATGTTGAACAAATGTGACAGAAGTACGCTGAATTCTTATATTAACCGTAATATAAAATGATCTAATCGGGTCTCTGTTTGCCTTATCCTAGAAGTTTAATAGTGCATTTTACTCGCCATTCCACGCGCTTTAAGATGCCGGCTAGCCCAGGACGCTATCTGAAATAGGAGCTACGAAAGTTGAACAAATGTGACAGAGTTACGCTGAATTCTTATATTAACCGCAATATAAAATGATCTAATCGGGTCTCTGTTTGCCTACCCTAGAAGTTTAGTAGTGCATTCTACTCGCCATGTCTTGCGCTTTGAGATGCAACTTACCCCAATACGCTATCTGAAATAGGAGCGACGTAAATTGAACAAATGTGATAGAATTTCGCTGAATTCTTATATTAACCAAAACATAAAATGATCTAATCGGGTCTCTGATTGCCCTATCATAGAAGTTTAATATTGCATTTTACTCGCCATTCCACGCGCTTTAAGATGCCGCCTAGCTCAGTACGCTATCTGAAATAGGAGCGACGAAAGTTGAACAAATGTGATAGAATTACGCTGAATTCTTATATTAACCAAAATATAAAATGATCTAATCGGGTCTCTGATTACCCTATCATAGAAGTTTAATAGTGAATTTTACTCGCCATTCCACGCGCTTTAAGATGCCGCATAGCCCAGTACGCTATCTGAAATAGGAGCGACGTAAACTGAACAAATGTGATAGAATTTTGCTGAATTCTTAAATTAACCATAATATAAAATGATCTAGTCGGGTCTCTGATTTCCCTACCCTAGAAGTTTAATAGTGCATTTTACTCTCCATTTCATGCGCTTTGAGATGCCGCTTAGCCCAATACGCTATCTGAAATATCAGCGACGTAAATTGAACAAATCTGAGAGAATTACGCTGAATTCTTAAATTAACCATGATATAAAATGATCTTATCGGGTCTCTGTTTGCACTACCCTAGAAGTTTAATAGTGCATTTTACTCGACATTTCTTGCGCTTTGAGATGCCGCTTAGTCCAATACGCTATCTGAAATATCAGCGACGTAAATTGAACAAATGTGAGAGAATTTCGCTGAATTCTTTTATTAACCAAAATGTAAAATGATCTAATCGGGTCTCTGTTCGCCCTCGCCTAGAAGTTTAATAGTGCATTTTATTCGCCATTTCATGCGCTTTGAGATGCCGCTTGGCCCAATACGCTATCTGAAATAGCAGCGACGTAAATTATACAAATGTGATAGAATGTCCCTGAAATCTTATATTAAACAAAATGTAAAATGATCTAATCGGGTCTCTGATTGCCCTATCATAGAAGTTTAAGAGTGCATTTTACTCGCCATTTCTTGCGCTTTGCGATGCCGCATAGCCCAATACGCTATCTGAAATATCAGCGACGTAAGTTGAACAAATGTGATAGAATTTCGCTGAATTATTTTATTAAACAAAATATAAAATGGTCTAATCGGGTCTCTGATTGCCCTATCATAGAAGTTTAATAGTGCATTTTACTCGCCATTTCATGCGCTTTGAGATGCCACTTAGCCCAATACGCTATCTGCAATGGGACCGACGTAAGTTGAACAAATGTGATAGAATTTCGCTGAATTCTTAAATTAACCATAATATAAAATGATCTAATCCGGTCTCTGTTTGCCCTACCCTAGAAGTTTAATAGTGCATTTTACTCGCCATTTCATGCGCTTTGAGATGCCGCTTAGCCCAATACGCTATCTGAAATACGAGCGACGTAAGAGGAACAAATGTGATAGAATTTCGCTGCATTCTTATATTAACCATAATGTAAAATGATCTAATCGGGTCTCTGTTCGCCCTAGCCTAGAAGTTTACTAGTGCATTTTATTCGCCATTTCATGCTCTTTGAGATGCCGCTTAGCCGAATACGCTAACTGAAATAGGAGCGACGTAAATTGAACAAATGAGATAGAATTTCCCTGAATTCTTATCTTAACCAAAATATAAAATGATCTAATCAGGTCTCTGATTGCCCTATCATAGAAGTTCAATAGTGCATTTTACTCGCAATTTCATGCGCTTTGAGATGCCGCTTAGCTCAATACGCTATCTGAAATAGGAGCGACGTAAATTGTACAAATGTGATAGAATTTCGCTGAATTCTTTTATTAACCATAATGTAAAGTGATCTAATCCGGTCTCTGTTCGCCCTAGCCTAGAAGTTGAATAGCTCATTTTATTCGCCATTTCATGCGCTTTGAGATGCCGCTTAGCCCAATACGCTATCTGAAATAGGAGCGACGTAAATTGAACAAATGTGATAGAATTTCCCTGAATTCTTATATTAACCTTAATGTAAAATGATCTAATCGGGTCTTTCTTCGACCAACCCTAGAAGTTTAATAGTGCATTTCACTCGTCACTTCAAGCGCTTTGAGATGCCGCTAAGCACAATAAGCTATCTGTAATAGGAGCGACGTAAATTGAACAAATGTGATAGAATTTCGCTGAATTCTTTTATTAACCATAATGTAAAATGATCTAATCGGGTCTCTGTTCGCCCTCGCCTAGAAGTTTAATAGTGCATTTTATTCGCCATTTCATGCGCTTTGAGATGCCGCTTAGCCCAATACGCTATCAGAAATAGGAGCGAAATAAATTGAACAAATGTGATAGAATTTCACTGAATTCTTATATTGACCAAAATATAAAAAGATCTAATCAGGTCTCTGATTGCCCTAGCATAGAAGCTTAATAGTGCATTTTACTCGCCATTCCGCGCGCTTTAGGCTGCCGCCTAGCCCAATACGCTATCTGAAATAGGAGCGACGTAAATTGAACAAATGTGATAGAATTTCGCTGAATTCTTAAATTAACCATAATATAAAATGATTTAATCGGGTCTTTGTTTGCCCTACCCTAGAAGTTTAATAGTGGATTTTACTCGCCATTTCATGCGCTTTGAGATGCCGCTTAGCCCAATACGCTATCTGAAATACGAGCGACGTAAGTTGAACAAATGTGATAGAATTTCTCTGAATTCTTTTATTAACCATAATGTAAAATGATCTTATCGGGTCTCTGTTTGCCCTACCCTAGAAGTTTAATAGTGCATTTTACTCGCCATTTCATGCGCTTTGAGATGCCGCTTAGCCCAATACGCTATCTGAAATACGAGCGACGTAAGAGGAACAAATGTGATAGAATTTCGCTGAATTCTTTTATTAACCATAATGTAAAATGATCTAATCGGGTCTCTGTTCGCCCTAGCCTAGAAGTTTACTAGTGCATTTTATTCGCCATTTCATGCTCTTTGAGATGCCGCTTAGCCGAATACGCTAACTGAAATAGGAGCGACGTAAATTGAACAAATGAGATAGAATTTCCCTGAAATCTTATATTAAACAAAATATAAAATGATCTAATCGAGTGCCTGATTGCCCTATCATAGAAGTTTAGTAGTGCATTTTACTCGCCATTCCACGCGCTTTAAGATGTCGCCTAGCCCAGTACGCTCTCAGAAATAGGAGCGACGTAACTTGTACAAATGTGATAGTATTACGCTGAATTCTTATATTAACCGTAACATAAAATGATCTAATCGGGTCTCTGTTTGCCCTACCCTAGAAGTTTAATAGTGCATTTCACTCGTCTCTTCATGCGCTTTGAGATGCCGGTAAGCACAATAAGCTATCTGTAATAGGAGCGACGTAAATTGAGCAAATGTGATAGAATTTCGCTGAATTCTTTTATTAAACAAAATATAAAATGATCTAATCGGGTCTCTGATTGCCCTATCATAGAAGTTTAATAGTGCATTTTACTCGCCATTTCATGCGCTTTGAGATGCCACT
This sequence comes from Macropis europaea, assembly GCA_916610135.2. Lineage (NCBI taxonomy): Eukaryota > Metazoa > Arthropoda > Insecta > Hymenoptera > Melittidae > Macropis > Macropis europaea. The sequence continues at coordinate 47,245 of CAKAJE020000623.1, read as the reverse complement.
TAGCCCAATACGCTATCTGCAATAGGAGCGACGTAAGTTGAACAAATGTGATAGAATTTCGCTGAATTCTTAAATTAACCATAATATAAAATGATCTAATCCGGTCTCTGTTTGCCCTACCCTAGAAGTTTAATAGTGCATTTTACTCGCCATTTCATGCGCTTTCAGATGCCGCTTAGCCCAATACGCTATCTTTAATAGGAGCGACGTAAATTGAACAAATGTGATAGAATTTCGCTGAATTCTTATATTAACCAAAATATAAAATGACCTAATCGGGTCTCTGATTGCTCTATCATAGTAGTTTAGTAGTGCATTTTACTCGCCATTCCACGCGCTTTAAGATACCGCCTAGCCCAGTGCGCTATCTGAAATAGGAGCGACGAAAGTTGAACAAATGTGATAGAATTACGCTGAATTCTTATATTAACCATAATATAAAATGATCTAATCGGGTCTCTGTTTGCCCTACCCTAGAAGTGTAATAGTGCATTTTACTCGCCATTCCACGCGCTTTAAGATGCCGCTTAGCCCAATACGCTATCTGAAATAGGAGCGACGTAAATGGAACAAATGTGATAGAATTTCCCTGAATTCTTATATTAACCTTAATGTAAAATGATCCAATCGGGTCTCTGTTCGCCCTACCATAGAAGTCTAATAGTGCATTTCACTCGTCATTTCATGCGCTTTGAGATGCCGCTTAGCCCATTACGCTATCTGAAATAGGAGCGACGTAAATTAAAAAAAAGTGATGCAATTTCGCTGAATTCTTATCTTAACCAAAATATAAAATGATCTAATCAGGTCTCTGATTGCCCTATCATTGAAGTTCAATAGTGCATTTTACTCGCCATTTCATGCGCTTTGAGATGCCGCTTAGCTCAATACGCTATCTGAAATAGGAGCGACGTAAATTGAACAAATGAGATAGAATTTCCCTGAAATCTTATATTAACCAAAATATAAAATGATCGAATCAGGTCTCTGATTGCCCTATCATAGAAGTTTAATGGTGCATTGTACTCGCCATTCCACGCGCTTTAAGATGCCGCCTAGCCCAGTACGCTATCTGAAATAGGAGCGACGTAAATTCAACAAATGTGATAGAATTTGGCTGAATTCTTATATTAACCAAAATATAAAATGATCTAATCGGGTCTCTGATTGCCCTATCATAGAAGTTTTATAGTTCATTTTACTCGCCATTCCACGCGCTTTAAGATGCCACCTAGCCTAGTACGCCATCTGGAATAGGAACGGCGTAAATTGAACAAATGTTATAGAATTTTGCTGAATTCTTAAATTAACCATAATATAAAATGATCTAATCGGGTCTCTGATTGCCCTACCCTAGAAGTTTAATAGTGCATTTTACTCCACATTTCTTGCGCTTTGAGATGCCGCTTAGCCCAATACGCTATCTGAAATATCAGTGACGTAAATTGAACAAATGTGAGAGAATTTCGCTGAATTCTTATATTAACCAAAATATAAAATGATGTAATCGGGTCTCTGATTGCCCGATCATAGAAGTTTAGTAGTGCATTATACTCGCCCTTCCACGCGCTTTGAGATTCCGCCTAGCCCTGTACGCTATCTGAAATAGGAGCGACGTAAGTTGAACAAATGTGATAGAATTACGCTGAATTCTTATATTAACCGTAATATAAAATGATCTAATCGGGTATCTGTTTGCCTTACCCTAGAAGTTTAATAGTGCATTTTAATCGTCATTTCATGAGCTTTGAGATGCCGCTTAGCCCAATACGCTATCTGAAATAGGAGCGACGTAAATTGAACAAATGTGATAGAATTTCGGTGAATTCTTAAATTAACCATAATATAAAATGATCTAATCGGGCCTCTGTTTGCCCTACCCTAGAAGCGTAATAGTATATTTTACTCGCCATTCCACGCGCTTTAAGATGCCGCTTAGCCCAATACGCTATCTGAAATAGGAGCGACGTAAATGGAACAAATGTGATAGAATTTCCCTGAATTCTTATATTAACCTTAATGTAAAATGATCTAATCGGGTCTCTGTTCGCCCTACCATAGAAGTCTAATAGTGCATTTCAGTCGTCATTTCATGCGCTTTGAGATGCCGCTTAGCCCATTACGCTATCTGAAATAGGAGCGACGTAAATTAAACAAAAGTGATACAATTTCGCTGAATTCTTATATTAACCAAAATATAAAATGGTCTAATCAGGTCTCTGATTGCCCTATCATAGAAGTTTGATAGTGTATTTTACTCGACATTCCACGCGCCTTAAGTTGCCGCCTAGCCCAGTACGCTATCTGAAATAGGAGCTACGTATGTTGAACAAATGTGACAGAAGTACGCTGAATTCTTATATTAACCGTAATATAAAATGATCTAATCGGGTCTCTGTTTGCCTTATCCTAGAAGTTTAATAGTGCATTTTACTCGCCATTCCACGCGCTTTAAGATGCCGGCTAGCCCAGGACGCTATCTGAAATAGGAGCTAGGTAAGTTGAACAAATGTGACAGAGTTACGCTGAATTCTTATATTAACCGCAATATAAAATGATCTAATCGGGTCTCTGTTTGCCTACCCTAGAAGTTTAGTAGTGCATTCTACTCGCCATGTCTTGCGCTTTGAGATGCAACTTACCCCAATACGCTATCTGAAATAGGAGCGACGTAAATTGAACAAATGTGATAGAATTTCGCTGAATTCTTATATTAACCAAAACATAAAATGATCTAATCGGGTCTCTGATTGCCCTATCATAGAAGTTTAATATTGCATTTTACTCGCCATTCCACGCGCTTTAAGATGCCGCCTAGCTCAGTACGCTATCTGAAATAGGAGCGACGAAAGTTGAACAAATGTGATAGAATTACGCTGAATTCTTATATTAACCAAAATATAAAATGATCTAATCGGGTCTCTGATTACCCTATCATAGAAGTTTAATAGTGAATTTTACTCGCCATTCCACGCGCTTTAAGATGCCGCATAGCCCAGTACGCTATCTGAAATAGGAGCGACGTAAACGGAACAAATGTGATAGAATTTTGCTGAATTCTTAAATTAACCATAATATAAAATGATCTAGTCGGGTCTCTGATTGCCCTACCCTAGAAGTTTAAAAGTGCATTTTATTCGCCATTTCATGCTCTTTGAGATGCCGCTTAGCCGAATACGGTAACTGAAATAGGAGCGACGGAAATTGAACAAATGAGATAGAATTTCCCTGAAATCTTATATTAAACAAAATATAAAATGATCTAATCGAGTGCCTGATTGCCCTATCATAGAAGTTTAGTAGTGCATTTTACTCGCCATTCCACGTGCTTTAAGATGCCGCCTAGCCCAGTACGCTATCTGAAATAGGAGCGACGTAACTTGAACAAATGTGATAGAATTTTGCTGAATTCTTAAATTAACCATAATATAAAATGATCTAATCGGGTCTCTGTTTGCCCTACCCTAGAAGTTTAATAGTGCATTTCACTCGTCACTTCATGCGTTTTGTGATGCCGCTAAGCACAATAAGCTATCTGTAATAGGAGCGACGTAAATTGAGCAAATGTGATAGAATTTCGCTGAATTCTTTTATTAACCAAAATGTAAAATGATCTAATCGGGTCTCTGATTGCCCTATCATAGAAGTTTAAGAGTGCATTTTACTCACCATTTCTTGCGTTTTGAGATGCCGCTTAGCCCAATACGCTATCTGAAATATCAGCGACGTAAATTGAACAAATGTGATAGAATTTCGCTGAATTCTTTTATTAAACAAAATATAAAATGATCTAATCGAGTCTCTGATTGCCCTATCATAGAAGTTTAAGAGTGCATTTTACTCGCCATTTCTTGCGCTTTGAGATGCCGCATAGCCCAATACGCTATCTGAAATATCAGCGACGTAAATTGAAGAAATGAGAAAGAATTATGCTGAATTCTTAAATTGACCATAATATAAAATGATCTAATCGGGTCTCTGTTTGCCCTACCCTAGAAGTTTAATATTGCATTTCACTCGCCATTTCATGCGCTTTGAGGTGCCGCTTAGCCCAATATGCTATCTGAAATAGGAGCGACGTAAATTGAACAAATGTGATAGAATTAACCTGAAATCTTATATAAAACAAAATATAAAATGATCTAATCGGGTCTCTGATTGCCCTATCATGCAAGATTAGTAGTGCATTTTACTCACCCTTCCACGCGCTTTAAGATGCCGCCTAGCCCAGTACGCTATCTGAAATAGGAGCGACGTAAATTGAACAAATGTTATAGAATTTTGCTGAATTCTTAAATTAACCATAATATAAAATGATCTAATCGGGTCTCTGTTTGCCCTACCCTAGAAGTTTAGTAGTGCATTTTACTCGCCCTTCCACGCGCTTTAAGATGCCGCCTAGCCCTGTACGCTATCTGAAATAGGAGCGACGTAAGTTGAACAAATGTGATAGAATTACGCTGAATTCTTATATTAACCGTAATATAAAATGATCTAATCGGGTATATGTTTGCCTTACCCTAGAAGTTTAATAGTGCATTTTAATCGCCATTTCATGGGCTTTGAGATGCCGCTTAGGCCAATACGCAATCTGAAATAGGAGCGACGTAAATTGAACAAATGTGATAGAATTTCGGTGAATTCTTAAATTAACCATAATATAAAATGATCTAATCGGGCCTCTGTTTGCCCTACCCTAGAAGTGTAATAGTGCATTTTACTCGCCATTCCACGCGCTTTAAGATGCCGCTTAGCCCAATACGCTATCTGAAATAGGAGCGACGTAAATGGAACAAATGTGATAGAATTTCCCTGAATTCTTATATTAACCTTAATGTAAAATGATCTAATCGGGTCTCTGTTCGCCCTACCATAGAAGTCTAATAGTGCATTTCACTCGTCATTTCCTGCGCTTTGAGATGCCGCTTGGCCCATTACGCTATCTGAAGTAGGAGCGACGTAAATTAAACAAAAGTGATACAATTTCGCTGAATTCTTATATTAACCAAAATATAAAATGATCTAATCAGGTCTCTGATTGCCCTATCATAGAAGTTCAATAGTGCATTTTACTCGCCATTTCATGCGCTTTGCGATGCCGCTTAGCCCAATACGCTGTCTGAAATAGGAGCGACGTAAATTGAACAAATGTGATAGAATTACGCTGAATTCTTATATTAACCAAAATATAAAATGATCTAATCGGGTCTCTGATTACCCTATCATAGAAGTTTAACAGTGCATTTTACTCGCCATTCCTCGCGTTTTAAGATGCCGCCAAGCCCAGTACGCTAGCTGAAATAAGAACGCCGTAAGTTGAACAAATGTGATAGAATTACGCTGAATTCTTATATTAACCGTAATATAAAATGATCTAATTGGGTCTCTGTTTCCCTTATCCTAGAAGTTTAATAGTGCATTTTACTCGCCATTTCATACGCATTGAGGTGCCGCTTAGCCCAATACGCTATCTGAAATAGGAGCGACGTAAGTTGAACAAATGTGATAGAATTACGCTGAATTCTTATATTAACCGTAATATAAAATGATCTAATCGGGTCTCTGTTTGCCCTACCCTAGAAGTTTAATAGTGCATTTTACTCGTCATTTCATGCGCTTTGAGATGCCGCATAGCCCAATACGCTATCTGAAATAGGAACGACGTAAATTGAACAAATGTGATAGAATTTTTCTGAATTCTTAAATTAACCATAATATAAAATGATCTAATCGGGTCTCTGTTTGCCCTACCCTTGAAGTTTAATAGTGCATTTTACTCGCCATTCCACGCGCTTTATGATGCAGCCTAGCCCAGTACGCTATCTGAAATAGGAGCGACGTAAATTGAACAAATGTGTTAGAATTTCACTGAATTCTTATATTAACCAAAATATGAAATGATCGAATCGGGTCTCTGATACCCCTATCATAGAAGTTTAATAGTGCATTTTACTCGCCATTCCACGCGCTTTAAGATGCCGCCTAGCCCAGTACGCTATCTGAAAGAGGAGCGACGTAAGTTGAACAAATGTGACAGAATTTCCCTGAAATGTTATATTAAACAAAATATAAAATGATCTAATCGGGTCTCTGATTGCCCTATCATAGAAGTTTAATAGTGCATTTTACTCGCCTTTCCACGCGCTTTAAGATGCCGCCTAGCCCAGTACGCTATCTGGAAATAGGAAC
>CAKAJE020000623.1:0-40556 GCA_916610135.2 Macropis europaea | reverse complement strand
TCTGTTTGCCTTACCCTAGAAGTTTAATAGTGCATTTTCCTCGCCATTTCATGCGCTTTGAGATGCCGCTTAGCCCAATACGCTATCTGAAATAGGAGCGACGTAAATTGAACAAATGTGATAGAATTTCGCTGAAGTCTTAATTAACCATAATATAAAATGATCTTATCCGGACTCTGTTTGCCCTACCCTAGAAGTTTAATAGTGCATTTTACTCGCCGTTTCATGCGCTTTGAGATGCCGCGTAGCCCAATACGCTATCTGAAATACGCGCTACGTAAGAGGAACAAATGTGATAGAATTTCGCTGAATTCTTTTATTAACCATAATGTAAAATGATCTAATCGGGTCTCTGTTCGCCCTAGCCTAGAAGTTTACTAGTGCATTTCACTCGTCATTTCATGCGCTTTGAGATGCCGCTTAGCCCAATAAGCTATCTGAAATAGGAGCGACGTAAATTGACCAAATGTGATAGAATTTCGCTGAATTCTTAAATTAACCATAATATAAAATGATCTAATCGGGTCTCTGTTTGCCGTACCCTAGAAGTTTAACAGTTCATTTTACTCGCCATTTCATGCGCTTTGAGATGCCGCTTAGCCCAATACCCTATCTGAAATAGGAGCGACGTAAATTGAACAAATGTGATAGAATTTCGCTGAATTCTTAAATTAACCATAATATAAAATGATCTAATCGGGTCTTTGCTCGCCCTACCCTAGAAGTTCAATAGTGCATTTTACTCGCCATTCCACGCGCTTTAAGATGCCGCCTAGCCCAGTACGCTATCTGAAATAGGAGCGACGTAAATTGAACAAATGTGATAGAATTTCGCTGAATTCTTAAATTAACCATAATATAAAATGATCTAATCGGGTCTCTGTTTGCCCTACCCTAGAAGTTTAACAGTGCATTTTACTCGCCATATCATGCGCTTTGAGATGCCGCTTAGCACAATACGCTATCTGAAATAGGAGCGACGTAAATTGAACAAATGTGATAGAATTTCGCTGAATTCTTAAATTAACCATAATATAAAATGATCTAATGGGGTCTCTGTTTGCCCTACCCTAGAAGTTTAATAGTGCATTTTACTCGCCATATCATGCGCTTGAGATGCCGCTTAGCACAATACGCTATCTGAAATAGGAGCGACGTAAATTGAACAAATGTGATAGAATTTCTCTGAATTCTTAAATTAACCATAATATAAAATGATCTAATCGGGTCTTTGTTCGCCCTACCCTAGAAGTTTAATAGTGCATTTCACTCGTCATTTCATGCGCTTTGAGATGCCGCTTAGCCCAATAAGCTATCTGAAATAGGGAGCGACGTAAATTGATCAAATGTGATAGAATTTCGCTGAATTCTTTTATTAACCATAACGTAAAATGATCTAATCGGGTCTCTGTTCGCCCTAGCGTAGAAGCTTAATTGTGCATTTTATTCATCATTTCATGCGCTTTGAGATGCCGCTTAGCCCAATACGCTATCTGAAATAGGAGCGACGTAAATTGAACAAATGTGATAGAATTTCGCTGAATTCTTATATTAACCAAAATATAAAATGATCTAATCGGGTCTCTGTTTGCCCTACCCTTGAAGTTTAATAGTGCATTTTACTCGCCATTTCTCGCGCTTTGAGATGCCGCTTAGCCCAATACGCTATCTGAAATATCAGCGACGTAAATTGAACAAATGTGAGAGAATTTCGCTGAATTCTTAAATTAACCATAATATAAAATGATCTTATCTGGTCTCTGTTTGCACTACCCTAGAAGTTTAATAGTGCATTTTACTCGACATTTCTTGCGCTTTGAGATGCCGCTTAGTCCAATACGCTATCTGAAATATCAGCGACGTAAATTGAACAAATCTGAGAGAATTTCGCTGAATTCTTATATTAACCAAAATATAAAATGATCTAATTGGGTCTCTGATTGCCCTATCATAGAAGTTTAGTAGTGCATTTTACTCGCCCTTCCAGGCGCTTTGAGATACCGCCTAGCCCAGTACGCTATCTAAAATAGGAGCGACGTAAGTTGAAACAAATGTGATAGAATTACGCTGAATTCTTATACTAACCGTAATATAAAATGATCTAATCGGGTCTCTGTTTGCCCTACCCTAGAAGTTTAACAGTGCATTTTACTCATCATTTCATGCGCTTTGAGATGCCGCATAGCCAATACGCTATCTGAAATAGGAATGACGTAAATTGAACAAATGTGATAGAATTTCGCTGAATTCTTAAATTAACCATAATATAAAATGATCTAATGGGGTCTCTGATTGCCCTACCCTAGAAGTTTAATAGTGCATTTCACTCGCCATTTCATGCGCGTTGAGGTACCGCTTAGCCCAATACGCTATCTGAAATAGGAGCGACGAAATTGAACAAATGTGATAGAATTTCGCTGAATTCTTAAATTAACCATAATATAAAATGATTTAATGGGGTCTCTGATTGCCCTACCCTAGAAGATTAATAGTGCATTTCACTCGCCATTTCATGCGCTTTGAGGTGCCGCTTAGCCCAATAAGCTATCTGAAATAGGAGCGACGCAAATTGAACAAATGTGATAGAATTTTCCTGAAATCTTATATAAAACAAAATATAAAATGATCTAATCGGGTCTCTGATTGCCCTATCATGGAAGATTAGTAGTGCATTTTACTCACCCTTCCACCCGCTTTAAGATGCCGCCTAGCCCAGTACGCTATCTGAAATAGGAGCGACGTAAATTGAACATATGTGATAGAATTTTGCTGAATTCTTAAATTAACCATAATATAAAATGATCTAATCGGGTCTCTGTTTGCCCTACCCAAGAAGTTTAATAGTTCATTTCACTCGTCATTTCATGCGCTTTGAGATGCCGCTAAGCCCAATAAGCTGTCTGTAATAGGAGCGACGTAAATTGAACAAATGTGATAGCATTACGCTGAATTCTTATATTAACCAAAATATTAAATGATCTAATCGGGTCTCTGATTTGCCCTATCATAGAAGTCTAATAGTGCATTTTACTCGCCTTTCCACGCGCTTTAAGATGCCGCCTAGCCCAGTACGCTATCTGAAATAGGAGCGACGTAAATTGAACAAATGTGATAGAATTTCCCTGAAATCTTATATTAAACAAAATATAAAATGATCTAATCGGGTCTCTGATTGCCCTAGCATAGAAGTTTACTAGTGCATTTTACTCGCCATTCCGCGCGCTTTAGGATGCCGCCTAGCCCAGTACGCTATCTGAAATAGGAGCGACGTAAATTGAACAAATGTGATAGAATTTTGCTGAATTCCTAAATTAACCGTAATATAAAATGATCTAATCGGGTCTCTGTTTGCTCTACCCTAGAAGTTTAATATTGCATTTCACTCGCCATTTCATGCGCTTTGAGGTGCCGCTTAGCCCAATATGCTATCTGAAATAGGAGCGACGTAAATTGAACAAATGTGATAGAATTTCCCTGAAATCTTATATAAAACAAAATATAAAATGATCTAATCGGGTCTCTGATTGCCCTATCATGGAAGATTAGTAGTGCATTTTACTCACCCTTCCACGCGCTTTAAGATGCCGCCTAGCCCAGTACGCTATCTGAAATAGGAGCGACGTAAATTGAACAAATGTGATAGAATTTTGCTGAATTCTTAAATTAACCATAATATAAAATGATCTAATCGGGTCTCTGTTTGCCCTACCCTAGAAGTTTAGTAGTGCATTTTACTCGCCCTTCCACGCGCTTTAAGATGCCGCCTAGCCCTGTACGCTATCTGAAATAGGAGCGACGTAAATTGAAGAAATGTGATAGAATTTCCCTGAAATCTTATATAAAACAAATATAAAATGATCTAATCGGGTCTCTGATTGCCCTATCATGGAAGATTAGTAGTGCATTTTACTCACCCTTCCACGCGCTTTAAGATGCCGCCTAGCCCAGTACGCTATCTGAAATAGGAGCGACGTAAATTGAACATATGTGATAGAATTTTGCTGAATTCTTAAATTAACCATAATATAAAATGATCTAATCGGGTCTCTGTTTGCCCTACCCTAGAAGTTTAGTAGTGCACTTTACTCACCCTTCCACCCGCTTTAAGATGCCGCCTAGCCCAGTACGCTATCTGAAAGAGGAGCGACGTAAATTGAACAAATGTGATAGAATTTCGCTGAATTCTTATATTAACCAAAATATAAAATGATCTATTCGGGTTTCTGTTCGCCCTACCCCAGAAGTTTAATAGAGCATTTCACTCGTCAATCCATGCGCATTGAGATGCCGCTTAGCCCAATACGCTATCTGAAATAGGAGCGACGTAAATTGAACAAATGTGATAGAATTTCGCTGAATTCTTATATTAACCAAAATATACAATGATCTAATCGGGTCTCTGATTGCCCTATCATAGAAGTTAATAGTGCATCTTACTCGCCATTCCGCGCGCTTTAAGATACCGCCTAGCCCAGTATGCTATCTGAAATAGGAACTACGTAAATTGAACAAATGTGATAGAATTTTGCTGAATTCTTAAATTAAGCATAATATAAAATGATCTAATCGGGTCTCTGATTGCCCTACACTAGAAGTATAATAGTGCATTTTACTCGCCATTCCACGCGCTTTAAGATGCCGCCTATACGAGTACGCTATTTGAAATAGGAGCAACGTATATTGAACAAATGTGACAGAATTACGCTGAATTCTTATATTAACCGTAATATAAAATGATCTAATCGGGTCTTTGTTTGCCTTATCCTAGAAGCTTAGTAGTGCATTTTACTCGCCAATTCATGCGCTTTGAGATGCCGCTTAGCCAATACGCTATCTGAAATAGGAGCGACGTAAATTGAACAAATGTGATAGAATTTCGCTGAATTCTTATATTAACCGTAATATAAAATGATCTATTCTGGTTTCTGTTCGCCCTACCCCAGAAGTTTAATAGAGCATTTCACTCGTCAATCCATGCGCATTGAGATGCCGCTTAGCCCAATACGCTATCTGAAATAGGAGCGACGTAAATTGAACAAATGTAATAGAATTTCGCTGAGTTCTTATATTAACCAAAATATAAAATGATCTAATCGGGTCTCTGATTGCCCTATCATAGAAGTTTAATAGTGCATTTTACTCGCCATTCCACGCGCTTTAAGATGCCGCCTATCCGAGTACGCTATTTGAAATAGGAGCGACGTAAATTGAACAAATGTGATAGAATTTCCCTGAATTCTTATATTAACCTTAATGTAAAATGATCTAATCGGGTCTCTGTTCGCCCTACCCTAGAAGTTTAATAGTGCATTTCACTCGTCATTTCATGCGCTTTGAGTTGCCGCTTAGCCCAATACGCTATCTGAAATAGGATCGACGTAAATTGAACAATTGTGATAGAATTTCGCTGAATTTTTATATTAACCAAAATATAAAATGATCTAATCGGGTCTCTGATTGCCCTATCATAGAAGTTTAATATTGCATTTTACTCGCCATTCCACGCGCTTTAAGATGCCGCCTAGCTCAGTACGGTATCTGAAATAGGAGCGACGTAAACTGAACAAATGTGATAGAATTTTGCTGAATTCTTAAATTAACCATAATATAAAATGATCTAGTCGGGTCTCTGATTGCCCTACCCTAGAAGTTTAATGGTGCATTTTACTCGCCATTTCATGCGCTTTGAGATGCCGCTTATCCCAATACGCTATCTGAATAGGAGCGACGTAAATTGAACAAATGTGACAGAATTACGCTGAATTCTTATATTAACCGTAATATAAAATGATCTAATCGGGTCTCTGTTTACCTTATCCTAGAAGTTTAATAGTGCATTTTACTCGCCATTCCACGCGCTTTAAGATGCCGGCTAGCTCAGGACGCTATCTGAAATAGGAGCTACGTAAGTTGAACAAATGTGACAGAGTTACGCTGAATTCTTATATTAACCGCAATATAAAATGTTCTAATCGGGTCTCTGTTTGCCTACCCTAGAAGCTTAGTAGTGCATTTTACTCGCCATGTCTTGCGCTTTGAGATGCAACTTACCCCAATACGCTATCTGAAATAGGAGCGACGTAAATTGAACAAATGTGATAGAATTTCGCTGAATTCTTATATTAACCAAAACATAAAATGATCTAATCGGGTCTCTGATTGCCCTATCATAGAAGTTTAATATTGCATTTTACTCGCCATTCCACGCGCTTTAAGATGCCGCCTAGCTCAGTACGCTATCTGAAATAGGAGCGACGAAAGTTGAACAAATGTGATAGAATTACGCTGAATTCTTATATTAACCAAAATATAAAATGATCTAATCGGGTCTCTGATTACCCTATCATAGAAGTTTAATAGTGAATTTTACTCGCCATTCCACGCGGTTTAAGATGCCGCATAGCCCAGTACGCTATCTGAAATAGGAGCGACGTAAACTGAACAAATGTGATAGAATTTTGCTGAATTCTTAAATTAACCATAATATAAAATGATCTAATCGGGTCTCTGATTGCCCTACCCTAGAAGTTTAATAGTGCATTTTACTCGCCATTTCATGCGCTTTGAGATGACGCTTAGCCCAATACGCTATCTGAAATAGGAGCGACGTAAATTGAACAAATGTGATAGAATTTCGCTGAATTCTTATATTAACCAAAATATAAAATGATCTAATCGAGTCTCTGTTTGCCCTACCCTAGAAGTTTAATAGTGCATTTTACTCGCCATTTCTTGCGCTTTGAGATGCCGCGTAGCCCAATACGCTATCTGAAATATCAGCGACGTAAATTGAACAAATCTGAGAGAATTTCGCTGAATTCTTAAATTAACCTTAATATAAAATGATCTTATCGGGTCTCTGTTTGCACTACCCTAGAAGTTTAATAGTGCATTTTACTCGACATTTCTTGCGCTTTGAGATGCCGCTTAGTCCAATACGCTATCTGATATATCAGCGACGTAAATTGAACAAATGTGAGAGAATTTCGGCTGAATTCTTATATTAACCAAAATATAAAATGATCTAATCGGGTCTCTGATTGCCCTATCATAGAAGTTTAGTAGTGCATTTTACTCGCCCTTCCATGCGCTTTGAGATACCGCCTAGCCCAGTACGCTATCTGAAATAGGAGCGACGTAAGTTGAACAAATGTGATAGAATTACGCTGAATTCTTATATTAACCGTAAAATAAAATGATCTAATCGGGTCTCTGTTTGCCCTACCCTAGAAGTATAACAGTGCATTTTACTCGTCATTTCATGCGCTTTGAGATGCCGCATAGCCCAATACGCTATCTGAAATAGGAACGACGTAAATTGAAGAAATGTGATAGAATTTTTCTGAATTCTTAAATTAACCATAATATAAAATGATCTAATCGGGTCTCTGTTTGCCCTACCCTGGAAGTTTAATAGTGCATTTTACTCGCCATTCCACGCGCTTTAAGATGCCGCCTAGCCCAGTACGCTATCTGAAATACGAGCGACGTAAGTTGAACAAATGTGATAGAATTTCGCTGATTCTTTATTAACCATAATGTAAAATGATCTTATCGCGTCTCTGATTTCCCTATCATAGAAGTTTAACAGTGCATTTGACTCGCGATTTCATGCGCTTTGAGATGCCGCTTAGCCAATACGCTATCTGAAATAGGGGCGACGTAAATTGAACAAATGTGATAGAATTACTCTGAATTCTTATATTAACCGTAATATAAAATAATCTAATGGGGTCTTTGATTGCCCTACCCTAGAAGATTAATAGTGCATTTCACTCGCCATTTCATGCGCTTTGAGATGCCGCGTAGCCCAATACGCTATCTGAAATACGAGCGACGTAAGAGGAACAAATGTGATAGAATTTCGCTGAATTCTTTTATTAACCATAATGTAAAATGATCTTATCGCGTCTCTGTTTGCCCTACCCTAGAAGTTTAATAGTGCATTTTACTCGCCATTTCATGCGCTTTGAGATGCCGCTTAGCCCAATACGCTATCTGAAATAGGAGCGACGTAAATTGAACAAATGTGACAGAATTACGCTGAATTCTTATATTAACCGTAATATAAAATGATCTAATCGGGTCTCTGTTTACCTTATCCTAGAAGTTTAATAGTGCATTTTACTCGCCATTCCACGCGCTTTAAGATGCCGGCTAGCTCAGGACGCTATCTGAAATAGGAGCTACGTAAGTTGAACAAATGTGACAGAGTTACGCTGAATTCTTATATTAACCGCAATATAAAATGTTCTAATCGGGTCTCTGTTTGCCTACCCTAGAAGCTTAGTAGTGCATTTTACTCGCCATGTCTTGCGCTTTGAGATGCAACTTACCCCAATACGCTATCTGAAATAGGAGCGACGTAAATTGAACAAATGTGATAGAATTTCGCTGAATTCTTATATTAACCAAAACATAAAATGATCTAATCGGGTCTCTGATTGCCCTATCATAGAAGTTTAATATTGCATTTTACTCGCCATTCCACGCGCTTTAAGATGCCGCCTAGCTCAGTACGCTATCTGAAATAGGAGCGACGAAAGTTGAACAAATGTGATAGAATTACGCTGAATTCTTATATTAACCAAAATATAAAATGATCTAATCGGGTCTCTGATTGCCCTATCATAGAAGTTTAATAGTGAATTTTACTCGCCATTCCACGCGGTTTAAGATGCCGCATAGCCCAGTACGCTATCTGAAATAGGAGCGACGTAAATTGAACAAATGTGATAGAATTTTGCTGAATTCTTAAATTAACCATAATATAAAATGATCTAGTCGGGTCTCTGATTGCCCTACCCTAGAAGTTTAATAGTGCATTTTACTCGCCATTTCATGCGCTTTGAGATGACGCTTAGCCCAATACGCTATCTGAAATAGGAGCGACGTAAATTGAACAAATGTGATAGAATTTCGCTGAATTCTTATATTAACCAAAATATAAAATGATCTAATCGAGTCTCTGTTTGCCCTACCCTAGAAGTTTAATAGTGCATTTTACTCGCCATTTCTCGCGCTTTGAGATGCCGCGTAGCCCAATACGCTATCTGAAATATCAGCGACGTAAATTGAACAAATCTGAGAGAATTTCGCTGAATTCTTAAATTAACCTTAATATAAAATGATCTTATCGGGTCTCTGTTTGCACTACCCTAGAAGTTTAATAGTGCATTTTACTCGACATTTCTTGCGCTTTGAGATGCCGCTTAGTCCAATACGCTATCTGATATATCAGCGACGTAAATTGAACAAATGTGAGAGAATTTCGCTGAATTCTTATATTAACCAAAATATAAAATGATCTAATCGGGTCTATGATTGCCCTATCATAGAAGTTTAGTAGTGCATTTTACTCGCCCTTCCATGCGCTTTGAGATACCGCCTAGCCCAGTACGCTATCTGAAATAGGAGCGACGTAAGTTGAACAAATGTGATAGAATTACGCTGAATTCTTATATTAACCGTAAAATAAAATGATCTAATCGGGTCTCTGTTTGCCCTACCCTAGAAGTATAACAGTGCATTTTACTCGTCATTTCATGCGCTTTGAGATGCCGCATAGCCCAATACGCTATCTGAAATAGGAACGACGTAAATTGAAGAAATGTGATAGAATTTTTCTGAATTCTTAAATTAACCATAATATAAAATGATCTAATCGGGTCTCTGTTTGCCCTACCCTGGAAGTTTAATAGTGCATTTTACTCGCCATTCCACGCGCTTTAAGATGCCGCCTAGCCCAATACGCTATCTGAAATACGAGCGACGTAAGTTGAACAAATGTGATAGAATTTCGCTGAATTCTTTTATTAACCATAATGTAAAATGATCTTATCGCGTCTCTGATTTCCCTATCATAGAAGTTTAACAGTGCATTTGACTCGCGATTTCATGCGCTTTGAGATGCCGCTTAGCCCAATACGCTATCTGAAATAGGGGCGACGTAAATTGAACAAATGTGATAGAATTACTCTGAATTCTTATATTAACCGTAATATAAAATAATCTAATGGGGTCTTTGATTGCCCTACCCTAGAAGATTAATAGTGCATTTCACTCGCCATTTCATGCGCTTTGAGATGCCGCGTAGCCCAATACGCTATCTGAAATACGAGCGACGTAAGAGGAACAAATGTGATAGAATTTCGCTGAATTCTTTTATTAACCATAATGTAAAATGATCTTATCGCGTCTCTGTTTGCCCTACCCTAGAAGTTTAATAGTGCATTTTACTCGCCATTTCATGCGCTTTGAGATGCCGCTTAGCCCAATACGCTATCTGAAATAGGAGCGACGTAAATTGAACATATGTGATAGAATTTCGCTGAATTCTTAAATTAACCATAATATAAAATGATCTTATCGGGACTCTGTTTTCCCTACCCTAGAAGTTTAATAGTGCATTTTACTCGCCATTTCATGCGCTTTGAGATGCCGCGTAGCCCAATACGCTATCTGAATTACGAGCGACGTAAGAGGAACAAATGTGATAGAATTTCGCTGAATTCTTTTATTAACCATAATGTAAAATGATCTAATCGGGTCTCTGTTCGCCCTAGCCTGGAAGTTTACTAGTGCATTTTATTCGCCATTTCATGCTCTTTGAGGGGCCGCTTAGCCGAATACGCTAACTGAAATAGGAGCGACGGAAATTGAACAAATGAGATAGAATTTCCCTGAAATCTTATATTAAACAAAATATAAAATGATCTAATCGAGTGCCTGATTGCCCTATCATAGAAGTTTAGTAGTGCATTTTACTCGCCATTCCACGCGCTTTAAGATGCCGCCTAGCCCAGTACGCTATCTGAAATAGGAGCGACGTAACTTGAACAAATGTGATAGAATTTTGCTGAATTCTTAAATTAACCATAATATAAAATGATCTAATCGGGTCTCTGTTTGCCCTACCCTAGAAGTTTAATAGTGCATTTTGTTCGCCATTTCATGCGCTTTGAGATGCCGCTTAGCCCAATACGCTATCTGAAATAGCAGCGACGTAAATTAAACAAATGTGATAGAATGTCCCTGAAATCTTATATTAAACAAAATGTAAAATGATCTAATCGGGTCTCTGATTGCCCTATCATAGAAGTTTAAGAGTGCATTTTACTCGCCATTTCTTGCGCTCTGAGATGCAGCATAGCCCAATACGCGATCTGAAATATCAGCGACGTAAGTTGAACAAATGTGATAGAATTTCGCTGAATTCTTTTATTAAACAAAATATAAAATGATCTAATCGAGTCTCTGATTGCCCTATCATAGAAGTTTAATAGTGCATTTTACTCGCCATTTCATGCGCTTTGAGATGCCACTTAGCCCAATACGCTATCTGCAATAGGAGCGACGTAAGTTGAATAAATGTGATAGAATTTCGCTGAATTCTTTTATTAACCATAATGTAAAATGATCAAATCGGGTCTCTGTTCGCCCTCGCCTAGAAGTTTAATAGTGCATTTTATTCGCCATTTCATGCGCTTTGAGATGCCGCTTAGCCCACTACGCTATCTGAAATAGGAGCGACGTAAATTGAACAAATGTGATAGAATTTCCCTGAATTCTTATATTAACCTTAATGTAAAATGATCTAATCGGGTCTTTCTTCGACCAACCCTAGAAGATTAATAGTGCATTTCACTCGTCACTTCATGCGCTTTGAGATGCCGCTAAGCACAATAAGCTATCTGTAATAGGAGCGACGTAAATTGAACAAATGTGATAGAATTTCGCTGAATTCTTTTATTAACCATAATGTAAAATGATCAAATCGGGTCTCTGTTCGCCCTCGCCTAGAAGTTTAATAGTGCATTTTATTCGCCATTTCATGCGCTTTGAGATGCCGCTTAGCCCAATACGCTATCAGAAATAGGAGCGAAATAAATTGAACAAATGTGATAGAATTTCACTGAATTCTTATATTAACCAAAATATAAAATGATCTAATCAGGTCTCTGATTGCCCTAGCATAGAAGCTTAATAGTGCATTTTACTCGCCATTCCGCGCGCTTTAGGATGCCGCCTAGCCCAATACGCTATCTGAAATAGGAGCGACGTAAATTGAACAAATGTGATAGAATTTCGCTGAATTCTTAAATTAACCATAATATAAAATGATTTAATCGGATCTTTGTTTGCCCTACCCTAGAAGTTTAATAGTGCATTTTACTCGCCATTTCATGCGCTTTGAGATGCCGCTTAGCCCAATACACTATCTGAAATACGAGCGACGTAAGTTGAACAAATGTGATAGAATTTCGCTGAATTCTTTTATTAACCATAATGTAAAATGATCTTATCGGGTCTCTGTTTGCCCTACCCTAGAAGTTTAATAGTGAATTTTACTCGCCATTTCATGCGCTTTGAGATGCCGCTTAGCCCAATACGCTATCTGAAATACGAGCGACGTAAGAGGAACAAATGTGATAGAATTTCGCTGAATTCTTTTATTAACCATAATGTAAAATGATCTAATCGGGTCTCTGTTCGCCCTAGCCTAGAAGTTTACTAGTGCATTTTATTCGCCATTTCATGCTCTTTGAGATGCCGCTTAGCCGAATACGCTAACTGAAATAGGAGCGACGTAAATTGAACAAATGAGATAGAATTTCCCTGAAATCTTATATTAAACAAAATATAAAATGATCTAATCTAGTGCCTGATTGCCCTATCATAGAAGTTTAGTAGTGCATTTTACTCGCCATTCCACGCGCTTTAAGATGCCGCCTAGCCCAGTACGCTATCAGAAATAGGAGCGACGTAACTTGTACAAATGTGATAGAATTACGCTGAATTTTTATATTAACCGTAACATAAAATGATCTAATCGGGTCTCTGTTTGCCCTGCCCTAGAAGTTTAATAGTGCATTTCACTCGTCACTTCATGCGCCTTGAGATGCCGGTAAGCACAATAAGCTATCTGTAATAGGAGCGACGTAAATTGAGCAAATGTGATAGAATTTCGCTGAATTCTTTTATTAAACAAAATATAAAATGATCTAATCGGGTCTCTGATTGCCGTATCATAGAAGTTTAATAGTGCATTTTACTCGCCATTTCATGCGCTTTGAGATGCCACTTAGCCCAATACGCTATCTGCAATAGAAGCGACGTAAGTTGAACAAATGTGATAGAATTTCGCTGAATTATTTTATTAAACAAAATATAAAATGATCTAATCGGGTCTCTGATTGCCCTATCATAGAAGTTTAATAGTGCATTTTACTCGCCATTTCATGCGCTTTGAGATGCCACTTAGCCCAATACGCTATCTGCAATGGGACCGACGTAAGTTGAACAAATGTGATAGAATTTCGCTGAATTCTTAAATTAACCATAATATAAAATGATCTAATCCGGTCTCTGTTTGCCCTACCCTAGAAGTTTAATAGTGCATTTTACTCGCCATTGCATGCGCTTTTAGATGCCGCTTAGCCCAATACGCTATCTTTAATAGGAGCGACGTAAATTGAACAAATGTGATAGAGTTTCGCTGAATTCTTATATTAACCAAAATATAAAATGACCTAATCGGGTCTCTGATTGCTCTATCATAGTAGTTTAATAGTGGATTTTACTCGCCATTTCATGCGCTTTGAGATGCCGCTTAGCCCAATACGCTATCTGAAATACGAGCGACGTAAGTTGAACAAATGTGATAGAATTCGCTGAATTCTTTTATTAACCATAATGTAAAATGATCTTATCGGGTCTCTGTTTGCCCTACCCTAGAAGTTTAATAGTGCATTTTACTCGCCATTTCATGCGCTTTGAGATGCCGCTTAGCCCAATACGCTATCTGAAATACGAGCGACGTAAGAGGAACAAATGTGATAGAATTTCGCTGAATTCTTATATTAACCATAATGTAAAATGATCTAATCGGGTCTCTGTTCGCCCTAGCCTAGAAGTTTACTAGTGCATTTTATTCGCCATTTCATGCTCTTTGAGATGCCGCTTAGCCGAATACGCAAACTGAAATAGGAGCGACGTAAATTGAACAAATGAGATAGAATTTCCCTGAATTCTTATCTTAACCAAAATATAAAATGATCTAATCAGGTCTCTGATTGCCCTATCATAGAAGTTCAATAGTGCATTTTACTCGCCATTTCATGCGCTTTGAGATGCCGCTTAGCTCAATACGCTATCTGAAATAGGAGCGACGTAAATTGTACAAATGTGATAGAATTTCGCTGAATTCTTTTATTAACCATAATGTAAAGTGATCTAATCCGGTCTCTGTTCGCCCTAGCCTAGAAGTTGAATAGCTCATTTTATTCGCCATTTCATGCGCTTTGAGATGCCGCTTAGCCCAATACGCTATCTGAAATAGGAGCGACGTAAATTGAACAAATGTGATAGAATTTCCCTGAATTCTTTTATTAACCATAATGTAAAGTGATCTAATCCGGTCTCTGTTCGCCCTAGCCTAGAAGTTGAATAGCTCATTTTATTCGCCATTTCATGCGCTTTGAGATGCCGCTTAGCCCAATACGCTATCTGAAATAGGAGCGACGTAAATTGAACAAATGTGATAGAATTTCGCTGAATTCTTTTATTAACCATAATGTAAAATGATCTAATCGGGTCTCTGTTTGCCCTACCCTAGAAGTTTAATAGTGCATTTTACTCGTCATTTCATGCGCTTTGAGATGCCGCATAGCCCAATACGCTATCTGAAATAGGAACGACGTAAATTGAACAAATGTGATAGAATTTTGCTGACTTCTTAAATTAATAATAATATAAAATTATCTAATCGGGTCTCTGTTTGCCCTACCCTAGAAGTTTAATAGTGCATTTTACTCGCCATTTCATGCGCTTTCAGATGCCGCTTAGCCCAATACGCTATCTTTAATAGGAGCGACGTAAATTGAACAAATGTGATAGAATTTCGCTGAATTCTTATATTAACCAAAATATAAAATGACCTAATCGGGTCTCTCATTGCTCTATCATAGTAGTTTAGTAGTGCATTTTACTCGCCATTCCACGCGCTTTAAGATACCGCCTAGCCGAGTGCGCTATCTGAAATAGGAGCGACGTAAGTTGAACAAATGTGATAGAATTTCCCTGAATTCTTATATGAACCTTAATGTAAAATGATCTAATCGGGTCTCTGTTCGCCCTACCATAGAAGTCTAATAGTGCATTTCACTCGTCATTTCATGCGCTTTGAGATGCCGCTTAGCCCATTACGCTATCTGAAATAGGAGCGACGTAAATTAAACAAAAGTGATACAATTTCGCTGAATTCTTATATTAACCAAAATATAAAATGATCTAATCAGGTCTCTGATTGCCCTATCATAGAAGTTCAATAGTGCATTTTACTCGCCATTTCATGCGCTTTGAGATGCCGCTTAGCCCAATACGCTATCTGAAATATCAGCGACGTAAATTGAACAAATGTGAGAGAATTTCGCTGAATTCTTATATTAACCAAAATATAAAATGATCTAATCGGGTCTCTGATTGCCCTATCATAGAAGTTTAGTAGTGTATTTTACTCGCCCTTCCACGCGCTTTAAGATGCCGCCTAGCCCAGTACGCTATCTGAAATAGGAACGACGTAAATTGAACAAATGTGATAGAATTTTGCTGACTTCTTAAATTAATCATAATATAAAATGATCTAATCAGGTCTCCGTTTGCCCTCGCCTAGAAGTTTAATAGTGCATTTTATTCGCCATTTCATGCGCTTTAAGATGCAGCTTAGCCCAATACGCTATCAGAAATAGGAGCGAAATAAATTGAACAAATGTGATAGAATTTCACTGAATTCTTATATTAACCAAAATGGAAAATGATCTAATCGGGTCTCTGATTGCACTATCATAGAAGTTTAAGAGTGCATTTTACTCGCCATTACTTGCGCTTTGAGATGCCGCATAGCCCAATACGCTATCTGAAATATCAGCGACATAAGTTGAACAAATGTGATAGAATTTCGCTGAATTCTTTTATTAAACAAAATATAAAATGATCTAATCGAGTCTCTGATTGCCCTATCACAGAAGTTTAATAGTGCATTTTACTCGCCATTTCATGCGCTTTGAGATGCCGCTTAGCCCAATACGCTATCTGCAATTGGAGCGACGTAAGTTGAACAAATGTGATAGAATTTCGCTGAATTCTTTTATTAACCATAATGTAAAGTGATCTAATCCGGTCTCTGTTCGCCCTAGCCTAGAAGTTGAATAGCTCATTTTATTCGCCATTTCATGCGCATTGAGATGCCGCTTAGCCCAATACGCTATCAGAAATAGGAGCGAAATAAATTGAACAAATGTGATAGAATTTCACTGAATTCTTATATTAACCAAAATATAAAATGATCTAATCAGGTCTCTGATTGCCCTAGCATAGAAGCTTAATAGTGCATTTTACTCGCCATTCCACGCGCTTTAGGATGCCGCCTAGCCCAATACGCTATCTGAAATAGGAGCGACGTAAATTGAACAAATGTGATAGAATTTCGCTGAATTCTTATATTAAACAAAATATAAAATGATCTAATCGGGTCTCTGATTGCCCTATCATAGAAGTTTAATAGTGCATTTTACTCGCCATTTCATGCGCTTTGAGATGCCACTTAGCCCAATACGCTATCTGCAATAGGAGCGACGTAAGTTGAACAAATGTGATAGAATTTCGCTGAATTCTTAAATTAACCATAATATAAAATGATCTAATCCGGTCTCTGTTTGCCCTACCCTAGAAGTTTAATAGTGCATTTTACTCGTCATTTCATGCGCTTTGAGATGCCGCTTAGCCCAATACGCTATCTGAAATAGGAACGACGTAAATTGAAAAAATGTGATAGAATTTTGCTGAATTCTTAAATTAACCATTATATAAAATGATCTAATCGGGTCTCTGTTTGCCCTACCCTAGAAGTTTAAAAGTGCATTTTACTCGCCATTTCATGCCCTTAGAGATGCCGCTTAGCCCAATACGCTATCTGAAATAGGAGCGACGTAAATTGAACAAATGTGACAGAATTACGCTGCATTCTTATATTAACCGTAATATAAAATGATCTAATCGGGTCTCTGTTTGCCTTATCCTAGAAGTTTAATAGTGCATTTTACTCGCCATTCCACGCGCTTTAAGATGCCGGCTAGCCCAGGACGCTATCTGAAATAGGAGCTACGTAAGTTGAACAAATGTGACAGAGTTACGCTGAATTCTTATATTAACCGCAATATAAAATGATCTAATCGGGTCTCTGTTTGCCTACCCTAGAAGTTTAGTAGTGCATTCTACTCGCCATGTCTTGCGCTTTGAGATGCAACTTACCCCAATACGCTATCTGAAATAGGAGCGACGTAAATTGAACAAATGTGAGAGAATTTCGCTGAATTCTTATATTAACCAAAACATAAAATGATCTAATCGGGTCTCTGATTGCCCTATCATAGAAGTTTAATATTGCATTTTACTCGCCATTCCACGCGCTTTAAGATGTCGCCTAGCTCTGTACGCTATCTGAAATAGGAGCGTCGAAAGTTGAACAAATGTGATAGAATTACGCTGAATTCTTATATTAACCAAAATATAAAATGATCTAATCGGGTCTCTGATTACCCTATCATAGAAGTTTAATAGTGAATTTTACTCGCCAATCCACGCGCTTTAAGATGCCGCATAGCCCAGTACGCTATCTGAAATAGGAGCGACGTAAACTGAACAAATGTGATAGAATTTTGCTGAATTCTTAAATTAACCATAATATAAAAAGATCTAGTCGGGTCTCTGATTTCCCTACCCTAGAAGTTTAATAGTGCATTTTACTCGCCATTTCATGCGCTTTGAGATGCCGCTTAGCACAATACGCTATCTGAAATAGGAGCGACGTAAATTGAACAAATGTGATAGAATTTCGCTGAATTCTTATATTAACCAAAATATAAAATGATCTAATCGGGTCTCTGTTTGCCCTACCCTAGAAGTTTAATAGTGCATTTTACTCGCCATTTCTCGCGCTTTGAGATGCCGCTTAGCCCAATACGCTATCTGAAATATCAGCGACGTAAATTGAACAAATCTGAGAGAATTTCGCTGAATTCTTAAATTAACCATAATATAAAATGATCTTATCGGGTCTCTGTTTGCACTACCCTAGAAGTTTAATAGTGCATTTTACTCGACATTTCTTGCGCTTTGAGATGCCGCTTAGTCCAATTCGCTATCTGAAATATCAGCGACGTAAATTGAACAAATGTGAGAGAATTTCGCTGAATTCTTATATTAACCAAAATATAAAATGATCTAATCGGGTCTCTGATTACCCTATCATAGAAGTTTAATAGTGCATTTTACTCGCCTTTCCACGCGCTTTAAGATGCCGCCTAGCCCAGTACGCTATCTGAAATAGGAACGACGTAAATTGAACAGATGTGATAGAATTTTGCTGAATTCTTAAATTAACCATAATATAAAATGATCTAGTCGGGTCTCTGATTACCCTACCCTAGAAGTTTAATAGTGCATTTTACTCGCCATTCCACGCGCTTTAAGATGCCGCCTAGCCCAGTGCGCTACCTGAAATAGGAGCGACGTAAGTTGAACAAATGTGATAGAATTACGCTGAATTCTTATATTAACCGTAATATAAAATGATCTAATCGGGTCTCTGTTTGCCCTACCCTAGAAGTTTAATAGTGCATTTTACTCGCCATTTCATGCGCTTTGAGATGCCGCTTAGCCCAATACCCAATCTGAAATAGGAGCGACGTAAATTGAACAAATGTGATAGAATTTCGCTGAATTCTTAAATTAACCATAATATAAAATGATCTAATGGGGTCTTTGATTGCCCTACCCTAGAAGATTAATAGTGCATTTCACTCGCCATTTAATGCGCTTTGAGATGCCGCTTGGCCCAATACGCTATCTGACATAGGAGCGACGTAAATTGAACAAATGTGATAGAATTTCGCTGAATTCTTATATTAACCAAAATATAAAATGATCTAATCGGGTCTCTGATTGCCCTATCATAGAAGTTTAATAGTGCATTTTACTCGCCATTCCACGCGCTTTAAGTTGCCGCCTAGCCCAGTACGCTATCTGAAATAGGAGCTACGTAAATTGAACAAATGTGATAGAATTTCGCTGAATTCTTAAATTAACCATAATATAAAATGATTTAATCGGGTCTTTGTTTGCCCTACCCTAGAAGTTTAATAGTGCATTTTACTCGCCATTTCATGCGCTTTGAGATGCCGCGTAGCCCAATACGCTATCTGAAATACGAGCGACGTAAGAGGAACAAATGTGATAGAATTTCGCTGAATTCTTTTATTAACCATAATGGAAAATGATCTAATCGGGTCTCTGTTCGCCCTAGCCTGGAAGTTTACTAGTGCATTTTATTCGCCATTTCATGCTCTTTGAGATGCCGCTTAGCCGAATACGCTAACTGAAATAGGAGCGACGGAAATTGAACAAATGGGATAGAATTTCCCTGAAATCTTATATTAAACAAAATATAAAATGATCTAATCGAGTGCCTGATTGCCCTATCATAGAAGTTTAGTAGTGCATTTTACTCGCCATTCCACGTGCTTTAAGATGCCGCCTAGCCCAGTACGCTATCTGAAATAGGAGCGACGTAACTTGAACAAATGTGATAGAATTTTGCTGAATTCTTAAATTAACCATAATATAAAATGATCTAATCGGGTCTCTGTTTGCCCTACCCTAGAAGTTTAATAGTGCATTTCACTCGTCACTTCATGCGTTTTGTGATGCCGCTAAGCACAATAAGCTATCTGTAATAGGAGCGACGTAAATTGAGCAAATGTGATAGAATTTCGCTGAATTCTTTTATTAACCAAAATGTAAAATGATCTAATCGGGTCTCTGTTCGCCCTCGCCTAGAAGTTTAATAGTGCATTTTATTCGCCATTTCATGCGCTTTGAGATGCCGCTTAGCCCAATACGCTATCTGAAATAGCAGCGACGTAAATTAAACAAATGTGATAGAATGTCCCTGAAATCTTATATTAAACAAAATGTAAAATGATCTAATCGGGTCTCTGATTGCCCTATCATAGGAGTTTAAGAGTGCATTTTACTCGCCATTTCTTGCGCTTTGAGATGCCGCATAGCCCAATACGCTATCTGAAATATCAGCGACGTAAATTGAACAAATGTGATAGAATTTCGCTGAATTCTTTTATTAAACAAAATATAAAATGATCTAATCGAGTCTCTGATTGCCCTATCATAGAAGTTTAATAGTGCATTTTACTCGCCATTTCATGCGCTTTGAGATGCCACTTAGCCCAATACGCTATCTGCAATAGGAGCGACGTAAGTTGAACAAATGTGATAGAATTTCGCTGAATTCTTTTATTAACCATAATGTAAAGTGATCTAATCGGGTCTCTGTTCGCCCCCGCCTAGAAGTTTAATAGTGCATTTTATTCGCCATTTCATGCGCTTTGAGATGCCGCTTAGCCCAATACGCTATCAGAAATAGGAGCGAAATAAATTGAACAAATGTGATAGAATTTCACTGAATTCTTATATTAACCAAAATATAAAATGATCTAATCAGGTCTCTGATTGCCCTAGCATAGAAGCTTAATAGTGCATTTTACTCGCCATTCCGCGCGCTTTAGGATGCCGCCTAGCCCAGTACGCAATCTGAAAGAGGAGCGACGTAAGTTGAACAAATGTGATAGAATTACGCTGAATTCTTAAATTAACCATAATATAAAATGAGCTAATCGGGTCTCTGTTTGCCCTACCCTAGAAGTTTAATAGTGCATTTCACTCGTCACTTCATGCGCTTTGAGATGCCGCTAAGCCCAATAAGCTATCTGAAATAGGAGCGACGTAAATTGAAGAAATGAGAAAGAATTATGCTGAATTCTTAAATTGACCATAATATAAAATGATCTAATCGGGTCTCTGTTTGCCCTACCCTAGAAGTTTAATATTGCATTTCACTCGCCATTTCATGCGCTTTGAGGTGCCGCTTAGCCCAATATGCTATCTGAAATAGGAGCGACGTAAATTGAACAAATGTGATAGAATTAACCTGAAATCTTATATAAAACAAAATATAAAATGATCTAATCGGGTCTCTGATTGCCCTATCATGCAAGATTAGTTGTGCATTTTACTCACCCTTCCACGCGCTTTAAGATGCCGCCTAGCCCAGTACGCTATCTGATATAGGAGCGACGTAAATTGAACAAATGTTATAGAATTTTGCTGAATTCTTAAATTAACCATAATATAAAATGATCTAATCGGGTCTCTGTTTGCCCTACCCTAGAAGTTTAGTAGTGCATTTTACTCGCCCTTCCACGCGCTTTAAGATGCCGCCTAGCCCTGTACGCTATCTGAAATAGGAGCGACGTAAGTTGAACAAATGTGATAGAATTACGCTGAATTCTTATATTAACCGTAATATAAAATGATCTAATCGGGTATATGTTTGCCTTACCCTAGAAGTTTAATAGTGCATTTTAATCGCCATTTCATGGGCTTTGAGATGCCGCTTAGCCCAATACGCAATCTGAAATAGGAGCGACGTAAATTGAACAAAAGTGATACAATTTCGCTGAATTCTTATATTAACCAAAATATAAAATGATCTAATCAGGTCTCTGATTGCCCTATCATAGAAGTTCAATAGTGCATTTTACTCGCCATTTCATGCGCTTTGAGATGCCGCTTAGCCCAATACGCTGTCTGAAATAGGAGCGACGTAAATTGAACAAATGTGATAGAATTTCGGTGAATTCTTATATTAACCAAAATATAAAATGATCTAATCGGGTCTCTGATTGCCCTATCATAGAAGTTTAACAGTGCATTTTACTCGCCATTCCTCGCGTTTTAAGATGCCGCGAAGCCCAGTACGCTAGCTGAAATAAGAACGACGTAAATTGAAAAAATGTGATAGAATTTTGCTGAATTCTTAAATTAACCATTATATAAAATGATCTAATCGGGTCTCTGTTTGCCCTACCCTAGAAGTTTAATAGTGCAGTTTACTCGCCATTTCATGCACTTTGAGATGCTGCTTAGCCCAATACGCTAACTGAAATAGGAGCGACGTAAATTGAACAAATGTGATAGAATTTCACTGAATTCTTATATTAACCAAAATATAAAATGATCTAATCGGGTCTCTGATAGCCCTATCATAGAAGTTTAATAGTGCATTTTACTCGCCATTCCACGCGCTTTAAGATGCCGCCTAGCCCAGTACGCTATCTGAAAGAGGAGCGACGTAAGTTGAACAAATGTGATAGAATTACGCTGAATTCTTATATTAACCGTAATATAAAATGATCTAATCGGGTCTCTGTTTGCCTTATCCTAGAAGTTTAATAGTGCATTTTACTCGCCATTTCATACGCATTGAGGTGCCGCTTAGCCCAATACGCTATCTGAAATAGGAGCGACGTAAGTTGAACAAATGTGATAGAATTTCCCTGAATTCTTATATGAACCTTAATGTAAAATGATCTAATCGGGTCTCTGTTCGCCCTACCATAGAAGTCTAATAGTGCATTTTATTCGCCATTTCATGCGCTTTAAGATGCCTCTTAGCCCAATACGCTATCAGAAATAGGAGCGAAATAAATTGAACAAATGTGATAGAATTTCACTGAATTCTTATATTAACCAAAATGGAAAATGATCTAATCGGGTCTCTGATTGCACTATCATAGAAGTTTAAGAGTGCATTTTACTCGCCATTACTTGCGCTTTGAGATGCCGCATAGCCCAATACGCTATCTGAAATATCAGCGACATAAGTTGAACAAATGTGATAGAATTTCGCTGAATTCTTATATTAACCAAAATATGAAATGATCTAATCGGGTCTCTGATACCCCTATCATAGAAGTTTAATAGTGCATTTTACTCGCCATTCCACGCGCTTTAAGATGCCGCCTAGCCCAGTACGCTATCTGAAAGAGCAGCGACGTAAGTTGAACAAATGTGACAGAATTTCCCTGAAATGTTATATTAAACGAAATATAAAATGATCTAATCGGGTCTCTGATTGCCCTATCATAGAAGTTTAATAGTGCATTTTACTCGCCTTTCCACGCGCTTTAAGATGCCGCCTAGCCCAGTACGCTATCTGAAATAGGAACGACGTAAATTGAACAGATGTGATAGAATTTTGCTGACTTCTTAAATTAATAATAATATAAAATGATCTAATCGGGTCTCTGTTTGCCCTACCCTAGAAGTTTAATAGTGCATTTTACTCGCCATTTCATGCGCTTTCAGATGCCGCTTAGCCCAATACGCTATCTTTAATAGGAGCGACGTAAATTGAACAAATGTGATAGAATTTCGCTGAATTCTTATATTAACCAAAATATAAAATGACCTAATCGGGTCTCTGATTGCTCTATCATAGTAGTTTAGTAGTGCATTTTACTCGCCATTCCACGCGCTTTAAGATACCGCCTAGCCGAGTGCGCTATCTGAAATAGGAGCGACGTAAGTTGAACAAATGTGATAGAATTTCCCTGAATTCTTATATGAACCTTAATGTAAAATGATCTAATCGGGTCTCTGTTCGCCCTACCATAGAAGTCTAATAGTGCATTTTATTCGCCATTTCATGCGCTTTAAGATGCCGCTTAGCCCAATACGCTATCAGAAATAGGAGCGAAATAAATTGAACAAATGTGATAGAATTTCACTGAATTCTTATATTAACCAAAATTGAAAATGATCTAATCGGGTCTCTGATTGCACTATCATAGAAGTTTAAGAGTGCATTTTACTCGCCATTACTTGCGCTTTGAGATGCCGCATAGCCCAATACGCTATCTGAAATATCAGCGACATAAGTTGAACAAATGTGATAGAATTTCGCTGAATTCTTTTATTAAACAAAATATAAAATGATCTAATCGAGTCTCTGATTGCCCTATCATAGAAGTTTAATAGTGCATTTTACTCGCCATTTCATGCGCTTTGAGATGCCGCTTAGCCCAATACGCTATCTGCAATTGGAGCGACGTAAGTTGAACAAATGTGATAGAATTTCGCTGAATTCTTTTATTAACCATAATGTAAAGTGATCTAATCCGGTCTCTGTTCGCCCTAGCCTAGAAGTTGAATAGCTCATTTTATTCGCCATTTCATGCGCATTGAGATGCCGCTTAGCCCAATACGCTATCAGAAATAGGAGCGAAATAAATTGAACAAATGTGATAGAATTTCACTGAATTCTTATATTAACCAAAATATAAAATGATCTAATCAGGTCTCTGATTGCCCTAGCATAGAAGCTTAATAGTGCATTTTACTCGCCATTCCACGCGCTTTAGGATGCCGCCTAGCCCAATACGCTATCTGAAATAGGAGCGACGTAAATTGAACAAATGTGATAGAATTTCGCTGAATTCTTTTATTAAACAAAATATAAAATGATCTAATCGGGTCTCTGATTGCCCTATCATAGAAGTTTAATAGTGCATTTTACTCGCCATTTCATGCGCTTTGAGATGCCACTTAGCCCAATACGCTATCTGCAATAGGAGCGACGTAAGTTGAACAAATGTGATAGAATTTCGCTGAATTCTTAAATTAACCATAATATAAAATGATCTAATCCGGTCTCTGTTTGCCCTACCCTAGAAGTTTAATAGTGCATTTTACTCGTCATATCATGCGCTTTGAGATGCCGCATAGCCCAATACGCTATCTGAAATAGGAACGACGTAAATTGAAAAAATGTGATAGAATTTTGCTGAATTCTTAAATTAACCATTATATAAAATGATCTAATCGGGTCTCTGTTTGCCCTACCCTAGAAGTTTAAAAGTGCATTTTACTCGCCATTTCATGCCCTTAGAGATGCCGCTTAGCCCAATACGCTATCTGAAATAGGAGCGACGTAAATTGAACAAATGAGACAGAATTACGCTGCATTCTTATATTAACCGTAATATAAAATGATCTAATCGGGTCTCTGTTTGCCTTATCCTAGAAGTTTAATAGTGCATTTTACTCGCCACTCCACGCGCTTTAAGATGCCGGCTAGCCCAGGACGCTATCTGAAATAGGAGCTACGTAAGTTGAACAAATGTGACAGAGTTACGCTGAATTCTTATATTAACCGCAATATAAAATGATCTAATCGGGTCTCTGTTTGCCTACCCTAGAAGTTTAGTAGTGCATTCTACTCGCCATGTCTTGCGCTTTGAGATGCAACTTACCCCAATACGCTATCTGAAATAGGAGCGACGTAAATTGAACAAATGTGAGAGAATTTCGCTGAATTCTTATATTAACCAAAACATAAAATGATCTAATCGGGTCTCTGATTGCCCTATCATAGAAGTTTAATATTGCATTTTACTCGCCATTCCACGCGCTTTAAGATGTCGCCTAGCTCTGTACGCTATCTGAAATAGGAGCGTCGAAAGTTGAACAAATGTGATAGAATTACGCTGAATTCTTATATTAACCAAAATATAAAATGATCTAATCGGGTCTCTGATTACCCTATCATAGAAGTTTAATAGTGAATTTTACTCGCCAATCGACGCGCTTTAAGATGCCGCATAGCCCAGTACGCTATCTGAAATAGGAGCGACGTAAACTGAACAAATGTGATAGAATTTTGCTGAATTCTTAAATTAACCATAATATAAAAAGATCTAGTCGGGTCTCTGATTTCCCTACCCTAGAAGTTTAATAGTGCATTTTACTCGCCATTTCATGCGCTTTGAGATGCCGCTTAGCACAATACGCTATCTGAAATAGGAGCGACGTAAATTGAACAAATGTGATAGAATTTCGCTGAATTCTTATATTAACCAAAATATAAAATGATCTAATCGGGTCTCTGTTTGCCCTACCCTAGAAGTTTAATAGTGCATTTTACTCGCCATTTCTCGCGCTTTGAGATGCCGCTTAGCCCAATACGCTATCTGAAATATCAGCGACGTAAATTGAACAAATCTGAGAGAATTTCGCTGAATTCTTAAATTAACCATAATATAAAATGATCTTATCGGGTCTCTGTTTGCACTACCCTAGAAGTTTAATAGTGCATTTTACTCGACATTTCTTGCGCTTTGAGATGCCGCTTAGTCCAATTCGCTATCTGAAATATCAGCGACGTAAATTGAACAAATGTGAGAGAATTTCGCTGAATTCTTATATTAACCAAAATATAAAATGATCTAATCGGGTCTCTGATTACCCTATCATAGAAGTTTAATAGTGCATTTTACTCGCCTTTCCACGCGCTTTAAGATGCCGCCTAGCCCAGTACGCTATCTGAAATAGGAACGACGTAAATTGAACAGATGTGATAGAATTTTGCTGAATTCTTAAATTAACCATAATATAAAATGATCTAGTCGGGTCTCTGATTACCCTACCCTAGAAGTTTAATAGTGCATTTTACTCGCCATTCCACGCGCTTTAAGATGCCGCCTAGCCCAGTGCGCTACCTGAAATAGGAGCGACGTAAGTTGAACAAATGTGATAGAATTACGCTGAATTCTTATATTAACCGTAATATAAAATGATGTAATCGGGTCTCTGTTTGCCCTACCCTAGAAGTTTAATAGTGCATTTTACTCGCCATTTCATGCGCTTTGAGATGCCGCTTAGCCCAATACCCAATCTGAAATAGGAGCGACGTAAATTGAACAAATGTGATAGAATTTCGCTGAATTCTTAAATTAACCATAATATAAAATGATCTAATGGGGTCTTTGATTGCCCTACCCTAGAAGATTAATAGTGCATTTCACTCGCCATTTAATGCGCTTTGAGATGCCGCTTGGCCCAATACGCTATCTGACATAGGAGCGACGTAAATTGAACAAATGTGATAGAATTTCGCTGAATTCTTATATTAACCAAAATATAAAATGATCTAATCGGGTCTCTGATTGCCCTATCATAGAAGTTTAATAGTGCATTTTACTCGCCATTCCACGCGCTTTAAGTTGCCGCCTAGCCCAGTACGCTATCTGAAATAGGAGCTACGTAAATTGAACAAATGTGATAGAATTTCGCTGAATTCTTAAATTAACCATAATATAAAATGATTTAATCGGGTCTTTGTTTGCCCTACCCTAGAAGTTTAATAGTGCATTTTACTCGCCATTTCATGCGCTTTGAGATGCCGCGTAGCCCAATACGCTATCTGAAATACGAGCGACGTAAGAGGAACAAATGTGATAGAATTTCGCTGAATTCTTTTATTAACCATAATGGAAAATGATCTAATCGGGTCTCTGTTCGCCCTAGCCTGGAAGTTTACTAGTGCATTTTATTCGCCATTTCATGCTCTTTGAGATGCCGCTTAGCCGAATACGCTAACTGAAATAGGAGCGACGGAAATTGAACAAATGAGATAGAATTTCCCTGAAATCTTATATTAAACAAAATATAAAATGATCTAATCGAGTGCCTGATTGCCCTATCATAGAAGTTTAGTAGTGCATTTTACTCGCCATTCCACGTGCTTTAAGATGCCGCCTAGCCCAGTACGCTATCTGAAATAGGAGCGACGTAACTTGAACAAATGTGATAGAATTTTGCTGAATTCTTAAATTAACCATAATATAAAATGATCTAATCGGGTCTCTGTTTGCCCTACCCTAGAAGTTTAATAGTGCATTTCACTCGTCACTTCATGCGTTTTGAGATGCCGCTTAGCCCAATACGCTATCTGAAATAGCAGCGACGTAAATTAAACAAATGTGATAGAATGTCCCTGAAATCTTATATTAAACAAAATGTAAAATGATCTAATCGGGTCTCTGATTGCCCTATCATAGGAGTTTAAGAGTGCATTTTACTCGCCATTTCTTGCGCTTTGAGATGCCGCATAGCCCAATACGCTATCTGAAATATCAGCGACGTAAATTGAACAAATGTGATAGAATTTCGCTGAATTCTTTTATTAAACAAAATATAAAATGATCTAATCGAGTCTCTGATTGCCCTATCATAGAAGTTTAATAGTGCATTTTACTCGCCATTTCATGCGCTTTGAGATGCCACTTAGCCCAATACGCTATCTGCAATAGGAGCGACGTAAGTTGAACAAATGTGATAGAATTTCGCTGAATTCTTTTATTAACCATAATGTAAAGTGATCTAATCGGGTCTCTGTTCGCCCCCGCCTATAAGTTTAATAGTGCATTTTATTCGCCATTTCATGCGCTTTGAGATGCCGCTTAGCCCAATACGCTATCAGAAATAGGAGCGAAATAAATTGAACAAATGTGATAGAATTTCACTGAATTCTTATATTAACCAAAATATAAAATGATCTAATCAGGTCTCTGATTGCCCTAGCATAGAAGCTTAATAGTGCATTTTACTCGCCATTCCGCGCGCTTTAGGATGCCGCCTAGCCCAGTACGCAATCTGAAAGAGGAGCGACGTAAGTTGAACAAATGTGATAGAGTTACGCTGAATTCTTAAATTAACCATAATATAAAATGAGCTAATCGGGTCTCTGTTTGCCCTACCCTAGAAGTTTAATAGTGCATTTCACTCGTCACTTCATGCGCTTTGAGATGCCGCTAAGCCCAATAAGCTATCTGAAATAGGAGCGACGTAAATTGAAGAAATGAGAAAGAATTATGCTGAATTCTTAAATTGACCATAATATAAAATGATCTAATCGGGTCTCTGTTTGCCCTACCCTAGAAGTTTAATATTGCATTTCACTCGCCATTTCATGCGCTTTGAGGTGCCGCTTAGCCCAATATGCTATCTGAAATAGGAGCGACGTAAATTGAACAAATGTGATAGAATTAACCTGAAATCTTATATAAAACAAAATATAAAATGATCTAATCGGGTCTCTGATTGCCCTATCATGCAAGATTAGTTGTGCATTTTACTCACCCTTCCACGCGCTTTAAGATGCCGCCTAGCCCAGTACGCTATCTGAAATAGGAGCGACGTAAATTGAACAAATGTTATAGAATTTTGCTGAATTCTTAAATTAACCATAATATAAAATGATCTAATCGGGTCTCTGTTTGCCCTACCCTAGAAGTTTAGTAGTGCATTTTACTCGCCCTTCCACGCGCTTTAAGATGCCGCCTAGCCCTGTACGCTATCTGAAATAGGAGCGACGTAAGTTGAACAAATGTGATAGAATTACGCTGAATTCTTATATTAACCGTAATATAAAATGATCTAATCAGGTCTCTGATTGCCCTAGCATAGAAGCTTAATAGTGCATTTTACTCGCCATTCCGCGCGCTTTAGGATGCCGCCTAGCCCAGTACGCAATCTGAAAGAGGAGCGACGTAAGTTGAACAAATGTGATAGAGTTACGCTGAATTCTTAAATTAACCATAATATAAAATGAGCTAATCGGGTCTCTGTTTGCCCTACCCTAGAAGTTTAATAGTGCATTTCACTCGTCACTTCATGCGCTTTGAGATGCCGCTAAGCGCAATAAGCTATCTGAAATAGGAGCGACGTAAATTGAAGAAATGAGAAAGAATTATGCTGAATTCTTAAATTGACCATAATATAAAATGATCTAATCGGGTCTCTGTTTGCCCTACCCTAGAAGTTTAATATTGCATTTCACTCGCCATTTCATGCGCTTTGAGGTGCCGCTTAGCCCAATATGCTATCTGAAATAGGAGCGACGTAAATTGAACAAATGTGATAGAATTAACCTGAAATCTTATATAAAACAAAATATAAAATGATCTAATCGGGTCTCTGATTGCCCTATCATGCAAGATTAGTTGTGCATTTTACTCACCCTTCCACGCGCTTTAAGATGCCGCCTAGCCCAGTACGCTATCTGAAATAGGAGCGACGTAAATTGAACAAATGTTATAGAATTTTTGCTGAATTCTTAAATTAACCATAATATAAAATGATCTAATCGGGTCTCTGTTTGCCCTACCCTAGAAGTTTAGTAGTGCATTTTACTCGCCCTTCCACGCGCTTTAAGATGCCGCCTAGCCCTGTACGCTATCTGAAATAGGAGCGACGTAAGTTGAACAAATGTGATAGAATTACGCTGAATTCTTATATTAACCGTAATATAAAATGATCTAATCGGGTATATGTTT
The DNA here is from genome assembly GCA_916610135.2 of Macropis europaea. Classification (NCBI taxonomy): domain Eukaryota; kingdom Metazoa; phylum Arthropoda; class Insecta; order Hymenoptera; family Melittidae; genus Macropis; species Macropis europaea. The sequence goes on along the minus strand of CAKAJE020000623.1, from coordinate 10,464 downwards.
GCCTTACCCTAGAAGTTTAATAGTGCATTTTAATCGCCATTTCATGGGCTTTGAGATGCCGCTTAGCCCAATTACGCAATCTGAAATAGGAGCGACGTAAATTGAACAAAAGTGATACAATTTCGCTGAATTCTTATATTAACCAAAATATAAAATGATCTAATCGGGTCTCTGATTGCCCTATCATAGAAGTTCATAGTGCATTTTACTCGCCATTTCATGCGCTTTGAGATGCCGCTTAGCCCAATACGCTGTCTGAAATAGGAGCGACGTAAATTGAACAAATGTGATAGAATTTCGGTGAATTCTTATATTAACCAAAATATAAAATGATCTAATCGGGTCTCTGATTGCCCTATCATAGAAGTTTAACAGTGCATTTTACTCGCCATTCCTCGCGTTTAAGATGCCGCGAAGCCCAGTACGCTAGCTGAAATAAGAACGACGTAAATTGAAAAAATGTGATAGAATTTTGCTGAATTCTTAAATTAACCATTATATAAAATGATCTAATCGGGTCTCTGTTTGCCCCTAACCCTAGAAGTTTAATAGTGCAGTTTACTCGCCATTTCATGCACTTTGAGATGCTGCTTAGCCCAATACGCTAACTGAAATAGGAGCGACGTAAATGAACAAATGTGATAGAATTTCACTGAATTCTTATATTAACCAAAATATAAAATGATCTAATCGGGTCTCTGATAGCCCTATCATAGAAGTTTAATAGTGCATTTTACTCGCCATTCCACGCGCTTTAAGATGCCGCCTAGCCCAGTACGCAATCTGAAAGAGGAGCGACGTAAGTTGAACAAATGTGATAGAATTGCGCTGAATTCTTAAATTAACCATAATATAAAATGAGCTAATCGGGTCTCTGTTTGCCCTACCCTAGAAGTTTAATAGTGCATTTCACTCGTCACTTCATGCGCTTTGAGATGCCGCTAAGCCCAATAAGCTATCTGAAATAGGAGCGACGTAAATTGAAGAAATGAGAAAGAATTATGCTGAATTCTTAAATTGACCATAATATAAAATGATCTAATCGGGTCTCTGTTTGCCCTACCCTAGAAGTTTAATATTGCATTTCACTCGCCATTTCATGCGCTTTGAGGTGCCGCTTAGCCCAATATGCTATCTGAAATAGGAGCGACGTAAATTGAACAAATGTGATAGAATTAACCTGAAATCTTATATAAAACAAAATATAAAATGATCTAATCGGGTCTCTGATTGCCCTATCATGCAAGATTAGTTGTGCATTTTACTCACCCTTCCACGCGCTTTAAGATGCCGCCTAGCCCAGTACGCTATCTGAAATAGGAGCGACGTAAATTGAACAAATGTTATAGAATTTTGCTGAATTCTTAAATTAACCATAATATAAAATGATCTAATCGGGTCTCTGTTTGCCCTACCCTAGAAGTTTAGTAGTGCATTTTACTCGCCCTTCCACGCGCTTTAAGATGCCGCCTAGCCCTGTACGCTATCTGAAATAGGAGCGACGTAAGTTGAACAAATGTGATAGAATTACGCTGAATTCTTATATTAACCGTAATATAAAATGATCTAATCGGGTATATGTTTGCCTTACCCTAGAAGTTTAATAGTGCATTTTAATCGCCATTTCATGGGCTTTGAGATGCCGCTTAGCCCAATACGCAATCTGAAATAGGAGCGACGTAAATTGAACAAAAGTGATACAATTTCGCTGAATTCTTATATTAACCAAAATATAAAATGATCTAATCAGGTCTCTGATTGCCCTATCATAGAAGTTCAATAGTGCATTTTACTCGCCATTTCATGCGCTTTGAGATGCCGCTTAGCCCAATACGCTGTCTGAAATAGGAGCGACGTAAATTGAACAAATGTGATAGAATTTCGGTGAATTCTTATATTAACCAAAATATAAAATGATCTAATCGGGTCTCTGATTGCCCTATCATAGAAGTTTAACAGTGCATTTTACTCGCCATTCCTCGCGTTTTAAGATGCCGCGAAGCCCAGTACGCTAGCTGAAATAAGAACGACGTAAATTGAAAAAATGTGATAGAATTTTGCTGAATTCTTAAATTAACCATTATATAAAATGATCTAATCGGGTCTCTGTTTGCCCTACCCTAGAAGTTTAATAGTGCAGTTTACTCGCCATTTCATGCACTTTGAGATGCTGCTTAGCCCAATACGCTAACTGAAATAGGAGCGACGTAAATTGAACAAATGTGATAGAATTTCACTGAATTCTTATATTAACCAAAATATAAAATGATCTAATCGGGTCTCTGATAGCCCTATCATAGAAGTTTAATAGTGCATTTTACTCGCCATTCCACGCGCTTTAAGATGCCGCCTAGCCCAGTACGCTATCTGAAAGAGGAGCGACGTAAGTTGAACAAATGTGATAGAATTACGCTGAATTCTTATATTAACCGTAATATAAAATGATCTAATCGGGTCTCTGTTTGCCCTACCCTAGAAGTTTAATAGTGCATTTTACTCGCCATTTCATGCGCTTTAAGATGCCGCTTAGCCCAATACGCTATCTTTAATAGGAGCGACGTAAGTTGAACAAATGTGATAGAATTACGCTGAATTCTTATATTAACCAAAATATAAAATGACCTAATCGGGTCTCTGATTGCTCTATCATAGTAGTTTAGTAGTGCATTTTACTCGCCATTCCACGCGCTTTAAGATACCGCCTAGCCGAGTGCGCTATCTGAAATAGGAGCGACGTAAGTTGAACAAATGTGATAGAATTTCCCTGAATTCTTATATGAACCTTAATGTAAAATGATCTAATCGGGTCTCTGTTCGCCCTACCATAGAAGTCTAATAGTGCATTTTATTCGCCATTTCATGCGCTTTAAGATGCCTCTTAGCCCAATACGCTATCAGAAATAGGAGCGAAATAAATTGAACAAATGTGATAGAATTTCACTGAATTCTTATATTAACCAAAATGGAAAATGATCTAATCGGGTCTCTGATTGCACCATCATAGAAGTTTAAGAGTGCATTTTACTCGCCATTACTTGCGCTTTGAGATGCCGCATAGTCCAATACGCTATCTGAAATATCAGCGACATAAGTTGAACAAATGTGATAGAATTTCGCTGAATTCTTATAGTAACCAAAATATGAAATGATCTAATCGGGTCTCTGATACCCCTATCATAGAAGTTTAATAGTGCATTTTACTCGCCATTCCACGCGCTTTAAGATGCCGCCTAGCCCAGTACGCTATCTGAAAGAGCAGCGACGTAAGTTGAACAAATGTGACAGAATTTCCCTGAAATGTTATATTAAACAAAATATAAAATGATCTAATCGGGTCTCTGATTGCCCTATCATAGAAGTTTAATAGTGCATTTTACTCGCCTTTCCACGCGCTTTAAGATGCCGCCTAGCCCAGTACGCTATCTGAAATAGGAACGACGTAAATTGAACAGATGTGATAGAATTTTGCTGACTTCTTAAATTAATAATAATATAAAATGATCTAATCGGGTCTCTGTTTGCCCTACCCTAGAAGTTTAATAGTGCATTTTACTTGCCATTTCATGCGCTTTCAGATGCCGCTTAGCCCAATACGCTATCTTTAATAGGAGCGACGTAAATTGAACAAATGTGATAGAATTTCGCTGAATTCTTATATTAACCAAAATATAAAATGATCTAATCGGGTCTCTGATTGCTCTATCATAGTAGTTTAGTAGTGCATTTTACTCGCCATTCCACGCGCTTTAAGATACCGCCTAGCCGAGTGCGCTATCTGAAATAGGAGCGACGTAAGTTGAACAAATGTGATAGAATTTCCCTGAATTCTTATATGAACCTTAATGTAAAATGATCTAATCGGGTCTCTGTTCGCCCTACCATAGAAGTCTAATAGTGCATTTTATTCGCCATTTCATGCGCTTTAAGATGCCGCTTAGCCCAATACGCTATCAGAAATAGGAGCGAAATAAATTGAACAAATGTGATAGAATTTCACTGAATTCTTATATTAACCAAAATGGAAAATGATCTAATCGGGTCTCTGATTGCACTATCATAGAAGTTTAAGAGTGCATTTTACTCGCCATTACTTGCGCTTTGAGATGCCGCATAGCCCAATACGCTATCTGAAATATCAGCGACATAAGTTGAACAAATGTGATAGAATTTCGCTGAATTCTTTTATTAAACAAAATATAAAATGATCTAATCGAGTCTCTGATTGCCCTATCATAGAAGTTTAATAGTGCATTTTACTCGCCATTTCATGCGCTTTGAGATGCCGCTTAGCCCAATACGCTATCTGCAATTGGAGCGACGTAAGTTGAACAAATGTGATAGAATTTCGCTGAATTCTTTTATTAACCATAATGTAAAGTGATCTAATCCGGTCTCTGTTCGCCCTAGCCTAGAAGTTGAATAGCTCATTTTATTCGCCATTTCATGCGCATTGAGATGCCGCTTAGCGCAATACGCTATCAGAAATAGGAGCGAAATAAATTGAACAAATGTGATAGAATTTCACTGAATTCTTATATTAACCAAAATATAAAATGATCTAATCAGGTCTCTGATTGCCCTAGCATAGAAGCTTAATAGTGCATTTTACTCGCCATTCCGCGCGCTTTAGGATGCCGCCTAGCCCAATACGCTATCTGAAATAGGAGCGACGTAAATTGAACAAATGTGATAGAATTTCGCTGAATTCTTTTATTAAACAAAATATAAAATGATCTAATCGGGTCTCTGATTGCCCTATCATAGAAGTTTAATAGTGCATTTTACTCGCCATTTCATGCGCTTTGAGATGCCACTTAGCCCAATACGCTATCTGCAATAAGAGCGACGTAAGTTGAACAAATGTGATAGAATTTCGCTGAATTCTTAAATTAACCATAATATAAAATGATCTAATCCGGTCTCTGTTTGCCCTACCCTAGAAGTTTAATAGTGCATTTTACTCGTCATATCATGCGCTTTGAGATGCCGCATAGCCCAATACGCTATCTGAAATAGGAACGACGTAAATTGAAAAAATGTGATAGAATTTTGCTGAATTCTTAAATTAACCATTATATAAAATGATCTAATCGGGTCTCTGTTTGCCCTACCCTAGAAGTTTAAAAGTGCATTTTACTCGCCATTTCATGCCCTTAGAGATGCCGCTTAGCCCAATACGCTATCTGAAATAGGAGCGACGTAAATTGAACAAATGTGACAGAATTACGCTGCATTCTTATATTAACCGTAATATAAAATGATCTAATCGGGTCTCTGTTTGCCTTATCCTAGAAGTTTAATAGTGCATTTTACTCGCCATTCCACGCGCTTTAAGATGCCGGCTAGCCCAGGACGCTATCTGAAATAGGAGCTACGTAAGTTGAACAAATGTGACAGAGTTACGCTGAATTCTTATATTAACCGCAATATAAAATGATCTAATCGGGTCTCTGTTTGCCTACCCTAGAAGTTTAGTAGTGCATTCTACTCGCCATGTCTTGCGCTTTGAGATGCAACTTACCCCAATACGCTATCTGAAATAGGAGCGACGTAAATTGAACAAATGTGATAGAATTTCGCTGAATTCTTATATTAACCAAAACATAAAATGATCTAATCGGGTCTCTGATTGCCCTATCATAGAAGTTTAATATTGCATTTTACTCGCCATTCCACGCGCTTTAAGATGTCGCCTAGCTCAGTACGCTATCTGAAATAGGAGCGTCGAAAGTTGAACAAATGTGATAGAATTACGCTGAATTCTTATATTAACCAAAATATAAAATGATCTAATCGGGTCTCTGATTACCCTATCATAGAAGTTTAATAGTGAATTTTACTCGCCAATCCACGCGCTTTAAGATGCCGCATAGCCCAGTACGCTATCTGAAATAGGAGCGACGTAAACTGAACAAATGTGATAGAATTTTGCTGAATTCTTAAATTAACCATAATATAAAAAGATCTAGTCGGGTCTCTGATTTCCCTACCCTAGAAGTTTAATAGTGCATTTTACTCGCCATTTCATGCGCTTTGAGATGCAGCTTAGCCCAATACGCTATCTGAAATAGGAGCGACGTAAATTGAACAAATGTGATAGAATTTCGCTGAATTCTTATATTAACCAAAATATAAAATGATCTAATCGGGTCTCTGTTTGCCCTACCCTAGAAGTTTAATAGTGCATTTTACTCGCCATTTCTCGCGCTTTGAGATGCCGCTTAGCCCAATACGCTATCTGAAATATCAGCGACGTAAATTGAACAAATCTGAGAGAATTTCGCTGAATTCTTAAATTAACCATAATATAAAATGATCTTATCGGGTCTCTGTTTGCACTACCCTAGAAGTTTAACAGTGCATTTTACTCGACATTTCTTGCGCTTTGAGATGCCGCTTAGTCCAATACGCTATCTGAAATATCAGCGACGTAAATTGAACAAATGTGAGAGAATTTCGCTGAATTCTTATATTAACCAAAATATAAAATGATCTAATCGGGTCTCTGATTTCCCTACCCTAGAAGATTAATAGTGCATTTCACTCGCCATTTAATGCGCTTTGAGATGCCGCTTGGCCCAATACGCTATCTGACATAGGAGCGACGTAAATTGAACAAATGTGATAGAATTTCGCTGAATTCTTATATTAACCAAAATATAAAATGATCTAATCGGGTCTCTGATTGCCCTATCATAGAAGTTTAATAGTGCATTTTACTCGCCATTCCACGCGCTTTAAGTTGCCGCCTAGCCCAGTACGCTATCTGAAATAGGAGCTACGTAAATTGAACAAATGTGATAGAATTTCGCTGAATTCTTAAATTAACCATAATATAAAATGATTTAATCGGGTCTTTGTTTGCCCTACCCTAGAAGTTTAATAGTGCATTTTACTCGCCATTTCATGCGCTTTGAGATGCCGCTTAGCCCAATACGCTATCTGAAATACGAGCGACGTAAGAGGAACAAATGTGATAGAATTTCGCTGAATTCTTTTATTAACCATAATGGAAAATGATCTAATCGGGTCTCTGTTCGCCCTAGCCTGGAAGTTTACTAGTGCATTTGATTCGCCATTTCATGCTCTTTGAGATGCCGCTTAGCCGAATACGCTAACTGAAATAGGAGCGACGGAAATTGAACAAATGAGATAGAATTTCCCTGAAATCTTATATTAAACAAAATATAAAATGATCTAATCGAGTGCCTGATTGCCCTATCATAGAAGTTTAGTAGTGCATTTTACTCGCCATTCCACGTGCTTCAAGATGCCGCCTAGCCCAGTACGCTATCTGAAATAGGAGCGACGTAACTTGAACAAATGTGATAGAATTTTGCTGAATTCTTAAATTAACCATAATATAAAATGATCTAATCGGGTCTCTGTTTGCCCTACCCTAGAAGTTTAATAGTGCATTTCACTCGTCACTTCATGCGTTTTGTGATGCCGCTAAGCACAATAAGCTATCTGTAATAGGAGCGACGTAAATTGAGCAAATGTGATAGAATTTCGCTGAATTCTTTTATTAACCAAAATGTAAAATGATCTAATCGGGTCTCTGTTCGCCCTCGCCTAGAAGTTTAATAGTGCATTTTATTCGCCATTTCATGCGCTTTGAGATGCCGCTTAGCCCAATACGCTATCTGAAATAGCAGCGACGTAAATTAAACAAATGTGGTAGAATGTCCCTGAAATCTTATATTAAACAAAATGTAAAATGATCTAATCGGGTCTCTGATTGCCCTATCATAGGAGTTTAAGAGTGCATTTTACTCGCCATTTCTTGCGCTTTGAGATGCCGCATAGCCCAATACGCTATCTGAAATATCAGCGACGTAAATTGAACAAATGTGATAGAATTTCGCTGAATTCTTTTATTAAACAAAATATAAAATGATCTAATCGAGTCTCTGATTGCCCTATCATAGAAGTTTAATAGTGCATTTTACTCGCCATTTCATGCGCTTTGAGATGCCACTTAGCCCAATACGCTATCTGCAATAGGAGCGACGTAAGTTGAACAAATGTGATAGAATTTCGCTGAATTCTTTTATTAACCATAATGTAAAGTGATCTAATCGGGTCTCTGTTCGCCCCCGCCTAGAAGTTTAATAGTGCATTTTATTCGCCATTTCATGCGCTTTGAGATGCCGCTTAGCCCAATACGCTATCAGAAATAGGAGCGAAATAAATTGAACAAATGTGATAGAATTTCACTGAATTCTTATATTAACCAAAATATAAAATGATCTAATCAGGTCTCTGATTGCCCTAGCATAGAAGCTTAATAGTGCATTTTACTCGCCATTCCGCGCGCTTTAGGATGCCGCCTAGCCCAGTACGCAATCTGAAAGAGGAGCGACGTAAGTTGAACAAATGTGATAGAATTACGCTGAATTCTTAAATTAACCATAATATAAAATGAGCTAATCGGGTCTCTGTTTGCCCTACCCTAGAAGTTTAATAGTGCATTTCACTCGTCACTTCATGCGCTTTGAGATGCCGCTAAGCCCAATAAGCTATCTGAAATAGGAGCGACGTAAATTGAACAAATGTGATAGAATTAACCTGAAATCTTATATAAAACAAAATATAAAATGATCTAATCGGGTCTCTGATTGCCCTATCATGCAAGATTAGTAGTGCATTTTCCTCACCCTTCCACGCGCTTTAAGATGCCGCCTAGCCCAGTACGCTATCTGAAATAGGAGCGACGTAAATTGAACAAATGTTATAGAATTTTGCTGAATTCTTAAATTAACCATAATATAAAATGATCTAATCGGGTCTCTGTTTGCCCTACCCTAGAAGTTTAACAGTGCATTTTACTCGCCATTCCTCGCGTTTTAAGATGCCGCGAAGCCCAGTACGCTAGCTGAAATAAGAACGACGTAAATTGAAAAAATGTGATAGAATTTTGCTGAATTCTTAAATTAACCAATATATAAAATGATCTAATCGGGTCTCTGTTTGCCCTACCCTAGAAGTTTAATAGTGCAGTTTACTCGCCATTTCATGCACTTTGAGATGCTGCTTAGCCCAATACGCTAACTGAAATAGGAGCGACGTAAATTGAACAAATGTGATAGAATTTCACTGAATTCTTATATTAACCAAAATATAAAATGATCTAATCGGGTCTCTGTTTGCCCTACCCTAGAAGTCTAATAGTGCATTTTACTCGCCATTTCATGCGCTTTCAGATGCCGCTTAGCCCAATACGCTATCTTTAATAGGAGCGACGTAAATTGAACAAATGTGATAGAATTTCGCTGAATTCTTACATTAACCATAATATAAAATGATCTAATCGTGTCTCTATTTGCCCTACCCCAGAAGTTTAATAGTGCATTTCACTTGTCATTTCATGCGCTTCGAGATGCCGCTAAGACCAATAAGCTATCTGAAATAGGAGCGACGTAAATTGAAGAAATGAGAAAGAATTATGCTGAATTCTTAAATTGACCGTAATATAAAATGATCTAATCGGGTCTCTGTTTGCCCTACCCTAGAAGTTTAATATTGCATTTCACTCGCCATTTCATGCGCTTTGAGGTGCCGCTTAGCCCAATATGCTATCTGAAATAGGAGCGACGTAAATTGAACAAATGTGATAGAATTTCCCTGAAATCTTATATAAAACAAAATATAAAGTGATCTAATCGGGTCTCTGATTGCCCTATCATGGAAGATTAGTAGTGCATTTTACTCACCCTTCCACGCGCTTTAAGATGCCGCCTAGCCCAGTACGCTATCTGAAATAGGAGCGACGTAAATTGAACAAATGTGATAGAATTTTGCTGAATTCTTAAATTAACCAATATATAAAATGATCTAATCGGGTCTCTGTTTGCCCTACCCTAGAAGTTTAATAGTGCAGTTTACTCGCCATTTCATGCACTTTGAGATGCTGCTTAGCCCAATACGCTAACTGAAATAGGAGCGACGTAAATTGAACAAATGTGATAGAATTTCACTGAATTCTTATATTAACCAAAATATAAAATGATCTAATCGGGTCTCTGTTTGCCCTACCCTAGAAGTCTAATAGTGCATTTCACTCGCCATTTCATGCGCTTTGAGGTGCCGCTTAGCCCAATATGCTATCTGAAATAGGAGCGACGTAAATGGAACGAATGTGATAGAATTTCCCTGAATTCTTATATTAACCTTAATGTAAAATGATCCAATCGGGTCTCTGTTCGCCCTACCATAGAAGTCTAATAGTGCATTTCACTAGTCATTTCATGCGCTTTGAGATGCCGCTTAGCCCATTACGCTATCTGAAATAGGAGCGACGTAAATTAAAAAAAAGTGATGCAATTTCGCTGAATTCTTATCTTAACCAAAATATAAAATGATCTAATCAGGTCTCTGATTGCCCTATCATAGAAGTTCAATAGTGCATTTTACTCGCCATTTCATGCGCTTTGAGATGCCGCTTAGCTCAATACGCTATCT
>CAKAJE020000622.1:0-239154 GCA_916610135.2 Macropis europaea | reverse complement strand
GAATTTCGCAGAATTCTTATATTAACCAAAATATAAAATGATCTAATCTGGTCTCTGTTCGCCCTAGCCTAGAAGTTTAATAGTGCATTTTGTTCGCCATTTCATGCGCTTTGAGATGCCGCTAAGCCCAATAAGCTGTCTGAAATAGGAGCGACGTAAATTGAACAGATGTGATAGAATCTCGCTGAATACTTATATTACCCTTAATGTAAAATGATCTCTTCGGGTCTCTGTTCGCCCTGCCCTAGAAGTATAATAGTGCATTTCACTCGTCATTTCATGCGCTTTGAGATGCCGCGTAGCCCAATACGCTATCTGAAATAGGAGCGACGTAAATTGAACAAATGTGATAGAATTTCGCTGAATTCTTATATTAACCAAAGTATAAAATGATCTAGTCTGGTCTCTGATTGCCCTATCATAGAAGTTTAATAGTGCATATCACTCGTCATTTCATGCGCTTTAAGATGCCGCTTAGCCCAGTACGCTATCTGAAATATGAGCGACGTAAATTGAACAAATGTGATAGAATTTCGCTGAATTCTTATATGAACCAAAATATAAAATGATCTAATCGGGTCTCTGTTTGCCCTACCCTAGAAGTTTAATAGTGCATTTCACTCGTCATTTCATGCGCTTTGGGATGCCGCTAAGCACAATAAGCTATCTGAAATACGAGCGACGTAAATAGAACAATTGTGATAGAATTTCGCTGAATTCTTATATTATCCAAAATATAAAATGATCTAATCGGGTCTCTGATTGCCCTATCATAGAAGATTAATAGTGCATTTTACTCGCCACTCCACGCGCTTTAGGGTGCCGCTTAGCCCAGTACGCTATCCGAAATAGGAGCGACGTACATTGAACAAATGTGATAGAATTTTGCTGAATTGTTAAATTAACCATAATATAAAATGATCTAATCGGGTCTCTGTTTGCCCTACCGTAGAAGTTTAATAGTGCATTTCACTCGTCACTTTATGCGCTTTGAGATGCCGCTAAGCCCAATAAGCTATCGGAAATAGGAGCGACGTAAATTGAACAAATGTGATAGAATTTCGCAGAATTCTTATGTTAACCAAAATATAAAATGATCTAATCTGGTCTCTGTTCGCCATAGCCTAGAAGTTTAATAGTGCATTTTGTTTGCCATTTCATGCGCTTTGGGATGCCGCTTAGCGCAATACGCTATCTGAAATAGGAGCGACATAAATTGGACAAATGTGATAGAATTTCCCTGAAATCTTATATTAAACAAAATATAAAATGATCTAATCGGGTCTCTGATTGCCCTATCATAGAAGTTTAGCAGTGCATTTTACTCGCCATTCCACGCGCTTTAAGATGCCGCCTAGCCCAGTACGCTATCTAAATTAGGAGCGACGTAAGTAGAACGAAATGTGATAGAATTACGCAGAATTCTTATATTAACCGTAATATAAAATGATCTAATCGGGTCTCTGTTTGCCTTATCCTAGAAGTTTAGTATTGCATTTTACTCGCCATTTCATGCGCTTTGAGATACCGCTTAGCCCAATACGCTATCTGAAATAGGAGCGACGTAAATTGAACAAATGTGATAGAATTTCGCTGAATTCTTAAATTAACTATAATATAAAATGATCTAATCGGGTCACTGATTGCCCTACCCTAGAAGTTTAATAGTGCATTTTGCTCGCCATTTCATGCGCTTTGAGATGCCGCTTAGCCCAATACGCTATCTGAAATATGAGCGACGTAAATTAAACAAATGTGATAGAATTTCGCTGAATTCTTATATTAACCATAATATAAAATGATCTAATCGGGTCTCTGTTTGCCTTATCCTAGAAGTTTAGCATTGCATTTTACTCGCCATTTCATGCGCTTTGAGATGCCGCTTAGCCCAATACGCTATCTGAAATAGGAGCGACGTAAATTGAACAAACGTGATAGAATTACGCTGAATTCTTATATTAATCGTAATATAAAATGTTCTAATCGGGTCTCTGTTTGCCTTATCCTAGAAGTTTAATAGCGCATTTTACTCGCCATTTCATGCGCTTTGAGATGCCGCTTAGCCCAATACGCTATCTGGAATAGGAGCGACGTAAATTGAACAAATGTGATAGAATTTCCGTGAATTCTTATATTAACCTCAATATAAAATGATCTAATCGGGTCTCTGTTCGCCCTACCATAGAAGTCTTATAGTGCACTTCACTCGCCATTTCATGCGCTTTGAGATGCCGCTTAGCTCAATACGCTATCTGAAATAGGAGCGACCTAAATTGAACGAATGTGATAGAATTTCGCTCAATTCTTAAATTAACCATAATATAAAATGATCTAATCGGGTCTCTGTTTGCCCTACCCTAGAAGTTTAATAGTGCATTTTACTCGCCATTTCATGCGCTTTGAGATACCGGCCAGCCCAGTACGCTATCTGAAATAGGAGCGACGTAAATAGAACAAATGTGATAGGATTTCCCGGAAATCTTATATTAAACAAAATATAAAATGATCTAATCTGGCCTCTGACTGCCCTATCATTGAAGTTTAACAGTGCATTTTACTCGCCATTCCACGCGCTTTAAGATGCCGCCTAGCCCAGTACGCTATCTGAAATAGGAGCGACGTAAATTCAACAAATGTGATAGAATCTTGCTGAATTCTTAAATTAACCATAATATAAAATGATCTAATCGGGTATCTGTTTGCCTTATCCTAGAAGTTTAATAGTGCATTATACTCGCCATTTCATGCGCTTCGAGATGCCGCGTAGCTCAATACGCTATCTGAAATAGGAGCGACGAAAGTTGAACAAATGTGATAGAATTTCACTGAATTCTTATATTAACCAAAATATAAAATGATCTAATCGGGTCTCTGATTGCCCTAGCATAGAAGTTTAATAGTGCATTTTACTCGCCATTCCGAACGCTTTAAGATGCCGCATAGCCCAGTTCGCTATCTGCAATAGGAGCGACGTAAATTGAACAAATGTGATAGAATTTTGCTGAATTCTTAAATTAACCATAGTACAAAATGATCTAATCGGGTCTCTGTTTGCTCTACCCTAGAAGTTTAATAGTGCATTTTGCTCGCCATTTCATGCGCTTTGAGATGCCGCTGAGCCCAATACGCTATTTGAAATAGGAGCGACGTAAATTGAACAAATGTGATAGAATTTCACTGAATTCTTATATTAACCAAAATATAAAATGATCTAATCGGGTCTCTGATTGCCCTATCATAGAAGTTTAGTAGTGCATATTACTCGCCATTCCACGAGCTTTAAGGTGCCGCCTAGCACAGTACGCTATCTGAAATAGCAGCGACGTAAGTTGAACAAATGTGATAGAATTTCGCAGAATTCTTATATTAACCAAAATATAAAATGATCTAATCTGGTCTCTGTTCGCCCTAGCCTAGAAGTTTAATAGTGCATTTTGTTCGCCATTTCATGCGCTTTGAGATGCCGCGTAGCCCAATACGCTATCTGAAATATGAGCGACGTAAATTAAACAAATGTGATAGAATTTCGCTGAATTCTTAAATTAACTATAATATAAAATGATCTAATCGGGTCTCTGTTTGCCTTATCCTAGAAGTTTAGCATTGCATTTTACTCGCCATTCCATGCGCTTTGAGATGCCGCTTAGCCCAATACGCTATCTGAAATAGGAGCGACGTAAATTGAACAAATGTGATAGAATTTCTCTGAATTCTTAAATTAACTACAATATAAAATGATTTAATCGGGTCACTGTTGGCCCTACCCTAGAAGTTTAATAGTGCATTTTACTCGCCATTTCATGCGCTTTGAGATGCCGCTTAGTGCAATACGCTATCTGAAATATGAGCGACGTAAATTGAACAAATGTGATAGAATTTCGCTGAATTCTTATATGAACCAAAATATAAAATGATCTAATCGGGTCTCTGTTTGCCCTACCCTAGAAGTTTAATAGTGCATTTCACTCGTCATTTCATGCGCTTTGAGATGCCGCTAAGCACAATAAGCTATCTGAAATACGAGCGACGTAAATAGAACAATTGTGATAGAATTTCGCTGAATTCTTATATTAACCAAAATATAAAATGATCTAATCGGGTCTCTGATTGCCCTATCATAGAAGATTAATAGTGCATTTTACTCGCCACTCCACGCGCTTTAGGGTGCCGCTTAGCCCAGTACGCTATCCGAAATAGGAGCGACGTACATTGAACAAATGTGATAGAATTTCGCTGAATTCTTAAATTAACTATAATATAAAATGATCTAATCGGGTCACTGATTGCCCTACCCTAGAAGTTTAATAGTGCATTTTGCTCGCCATTTCATGCGCTTTGAGATGCCGCTAAGCCCAATAAGCTATCGGAAATAGGAGCGACGTAAATTGAACAAATGTGATAGAATTTCGCAGAATTCTTATGTTAACCAAAATATAAAATGATCTAATCTGGTCTCTGTTCGCCATAGCCTAGAAGTTTAATAGTGCATTTTGTTTGCCATTTCATGCGCTTTGGGATGCCGCTTAGCGCAATACGCTATCTGAAATAGGAGCGACGTAAATTGGACAAATGTGATAGAATTTCCCTGAAATCTTATATTAAACAAAATATAAAATGATCTAATCGGGTCTCTGATTGCCCTATCATAGAAGATTAGTAGTGCATTTTACTCGCCCTTCCACGCGCTTTAAGATGCCGCCTAGCCCAGTACGCTATCTGAAATAGGAGCGACGTAAGATGAAGAAATGTGATAGAATTACGCTGAATTCTTATATTAATCGTAATATAAAATGTTCTAATCGGGTCTCTGTTTGCCTTATCCTAGAAGTTTAATAGCGCATTTTACTGGCCATTTCATGCGCTTTGAGATGCCGCTTAGCCCAATACGCTATCTGGAATAGGAGCGACGTAAATTGAACAAATGTGATAGAATTTCCGTGAATTCTTATATTAACCTCAATATAAAATGATCCAATCGGGTCTCTGTTCGCCCTACCATAGAAGTCTTATAGTGCACTTCACTCGCCATTTCATGCGCTTTGAGATGCCGCTTAGCCCAATACGCTATCTGAAATAGGAGCGACCTAAATTGAACGAATGTGATAGAATTTCGCTCAATTCTTAAATTAACCATAATATAAAATGATCTAATCGGGTCTCTGTTTGCCCTACCCTAGAAGTTTAATAGTGCATATCACTCGTCATTTCATGCGCTTTGAGATGCCGCTAAGCACAATAAGCTATCTGGAATAGCAGCGACGTAAATTGAACAAATGTGAAAGAATTACGCCGCATTCTTATATTAACCGTAATATAAAATGATATAATCGGGTCGCTGTTTGCCTTATCCTAGAAGTTTAATAGTGCATTTTACTCGCCATTTCACGCGCTTTAAGATGCCGCCTAGCCCAGTACGCCACCTGAAATAGGAGCGACATAAGTTGAACAAATGTGATAGAATTACGCTGAATTCTTATATTAACCATAATATAAAATGATCTAAACGGGTCTCTGTTTGCCCTACCCTAATAGTTTAATTGTGCATTTTACTCGCCATTTCATGCGCTTTGAGATGCCGCTTATCCCAATACGCTATCTGAAATAGGAGCGACGTAAGTTGAACAAATGTGATAGAATTTTGCTGACATCTTAAATTAACCATAATATAAAATGATCTCATCGGGTCTCTGTTTGCCCTACCCTAGAAGTTTAATAGTGCATTTTACTCGCCATTTCATGCGCCTTCAGATGCCGCTTAGCCCAATAAGCTATCTGAAATAGGAGCGACGTAAATTGAACAAATGTGATAGAATTTCCCTGAAATCTTATATTAAACAAAATATAAAAAGATATAATCGGGTCTCTGATTGCCCTATCATAGAAGTTTAACAGTGCATTTCACTCGTCATTTCATGCGCTTTGACATGCCGCTTAGCCCAATAAGCTAACTGAAATAGAAGCGACGTAAATTGAACAAATGTGATAGAATTTCCCTGAAATCTTATATTAAACAAAATATAAAATGAGCTAATCGGGTCTCTGATTGCCCTATCATAAAAGTTGAGCAGTGCATTTTACTCGCCATTCCACGCGCTTTAAGATGGCGCCTAGCCCAGTACGCTATCTGAAATAGGAGCGACGTAAGTTGAACAAATGTGATAGAATTTCGCTGAGTTCTTTTATTAACCATAATGTAAAATGATCTGCTCGGGTCTCTGTTCGCCCTAGCCTAGAAGTTTAATAGTGCATTTCACTCGTCATTTCATGCGCTTTGAGATGCCGCTGAGCCCAATAAGCTACCTGTAATAGGAGCGACGTAAATTGAACAAATGTGATAGAATTTCGCTGAATTCTTAAATTAACCATAATATAAAATAACCGAATCGGGTCCCTGTTTGCCCTACCCTAGAAGTTTAATAGTGCATTTCACTCGTCATTTCATGCGCTTTGAGATGCCGCTAAGCCCAATAAGCTATCTGTAATAGAAGCGACGTAAATTGAATAAATGTGATAGAATTTCGTTGAATTCTTATATTAACCAAAATATAAAATGATCTAATCGGGTCTCTGATTGCCCTATCATAGAAGTTTAATAGTGCATTTTACTCGCCAGTTCATGCGCCTTCAGATGCCGCTTAGCCCAATAAGCTATCTGAAATAGGAGCGACGTAAATTGAACAAATGTGATAGAATTTCCCTGAAATCTTATATTAAACAAAATATAAAATGATATAATCGGGTCTCTGATTGCCCTATCATAGAAGTTTAACAGTGCATTTCACTCGTCATTTCATGCGCTTTGACATGCCGCTTAGCCCAATAAGCTATCTGAAATAGGAGCGACGAAAATTGAACAAATGTGATAGAATTTCCCTGAAATCTTATATTAAACAAAATATAAAATGAGCTAATCGGGTCTCTGATTGCCCTATCATAGAAGTTTAGTAGTGCATTTTACTCGCCATTCCACGAGCTTTAAGATGCCGCCTAGCACAGTACGCTATCTGAAATAGCAGCGACGTAAATTGAACAAATGTGATAGAATTTCGCAGAATTCTTATATTAACCAAAATATAAAATGATCTAATCTGGTCTCTGTTCGCCCTAGCCTAGAAGTTTAATAGTGCATTTTGTTCGCCATTTCATGCGCTTTGAGATGCCGCTAAGCCCAATAAGCTGTCTGAAATAGGAGCGACGTAAATTGAACAGATGTGATAGAATCTCGCTGAATACTTATATTACCCTTAATGTAAAATGATCTCTTCGGGTCTCTGTTCGCCCTGCCCTAGAAGTATAATAGTGCATTTCACTCGTCATTTCATGCGCTTTGAGATGCCGCGTAGCCCAATACGCTATCTGAAATAAGAGCGACGTAAATTGAACAAATGTGATAGAATTTCGCTGAATTCTTATATTAACCAAAGTATAAAATGATCTAGTCTGGTCTCTGATTGCCCTATCATAGAAGTTTAATAGTGCATATCACTCGTCATTTCATGCGCTTTAAGATGCCGCTTAGCCCAGTACGCTATCTGAAATATGAGCGACGTAAATTGAACAAATGTGATAGAATTTCGCTGAATTCTTATATTAACCAAAATATAAAATGATCTAATCGGGTCTCTGTTTGCCCTACCCTAGAAGTTTAATAGTGCATTTCACTCGTCATTTCATGCGCTTTGGGATGCCGCTAAGCACAATAAGCTATCTGAAATACGAGCGACGTAAATAGAACAATTGTGATAGAATTTCGCTGAATTCTTATATTATCCAAAATATAAAATGATCTAATCGGGTCTCTGATTGCCCTATCATAGAAGATTAATAGTGCATTTTACTCGCCACTCCACGCGCTTTAGGGTGCCGCTTAGCCCAGTACGCTATCCGAAATAGGAGCGACGTACATTGAACAAATGTGATAGAATTTTGCTGAATTGTTAAATTAACCATAATATAAAATGATCTAATCGGGTCTCTGTTTGCCCTACCGTAGAAGTTTAATAGTGCATTTCACTCGTCACTTTATGCGCTTTGAGATGCCGCTAAGCCCAATAAGCTATCGGAAATAGGAGCGACGTAAATTGAACAAATGTGATAGAATTTCGCAGAATTCTTATGTTAACCAAAATATAAAATGATCTAATCTGGTCTCTGTTCGCCATAGCCTAGAAGTTTAATAGTGCATTTTGTTTGCCATTTCATGCGCTTTGGGATGCCGCTTAGCGCAATACGCTATCTGAAATAGGAGCGACATAAATTGGACAAATGTGATAGAATTTCCCTGAAATCTTATATTAAACAAAATATAAAATGATCTAATCGGGTCTCTGATTGCCCTATCATAGAAGTTTAGCAGTGCATTTTACTCGCCATTCCACGCGCTTTAAGATGCCGCCTAGCCCAGTACGCTATCTAAATTAGGAGCGACGTAAGTAGAACGAAATGTGATAGAATTACGCAGAATTCTTATATTAACCGTAATATAAAATGATCTAATCGGGTCTCTGTTTGCCTTATCCTAGAAGTTTAGTATTGCATTTTACTCGCCATTTCATGCGCTTTGAGATACCGCTTAGCCCAATACGCTATCTGAAATAGGAGCGACGTAAATTGAACAAATGTGATAGAATTTCGCTGAATTCTTAAATTAACTATAATATAAAATGATCTAATCGGGTCACTGATTGCCCTACCCTAGAAGTTTAATAGTGCATTTTGCTCGCCATTTCATGCGCTTTGAGATGCCGCTTAGCCCAATACGCTATCTGAAATATGAGCGACGTAAATTAAACAAATGTGATAGAATTTCGCTGAATTCTTAAATTAACTATAATATAAAATGATCTAATCGGGTCTCTGTTTGCCTTATCCTAGAAGTTTAGCATTGCATTTTACTCGCCATTTCATGCGCTTTGAGATGCCGCTTAGCCCAATACGCTATCTGAAATAGGAGCGACGTAAATTGAACAAACGTGATAGAATTACGCTGAATTCTTATATTAATCGTAATATAAAATGTTCTAATCGGGTCTCTGTTTGCCTTATCCTAGAAGTTTAATAGCGCATTTTACTCGCCATTTCATGCGCTTTGAGATGCCGCTTAGCCCAATACGCTATCTGGAATAGGAGCGACGTAAATTGAACAAATGTGATAGAATTTCCGTGAATTCTTATATTAACCTCAATATAAAATGATCTAATCGGGTCTCTGTTCGCCCTACCATAGAAGTCTTATAGTGCACTTCACTCGCCATTTCATGCGCTTTGAGATGCCGCTTAGCTCAATACGCTATCTGAAATAGGAGCGACCTAAATTGAACGAATGTGATAGAATTTCGCTCAATTCTTAAATTAACCATAATATAAAATGATCTAATCGGGTCTCTGTTTGCCCTACCCTAGAAGTTTAATAGTGCATTTTACTCGCCATTTCATGCGCTTTGAGATACCGGCCAGCCCAGTACGCTATCTGAAATAGGAGCGACGTAAATAGAACAAATGTGATAGGATTTCCCGGAAATCTTATATTAAACAAAATATAAAATGATCTAATCTGGCCTCTGACTGCCCTATCATTGAAGTTTAACAGTGCATTTTACTCGCCATTCCACGCGCTTTAAGATGCCGCCTAGCCCAGTACGCTATCTGAAATAGGAGCGACGTAAATTCAACAAATGTGATAGAATCTTGCTGAATTCTTAAATTAACCATAATATAAAATGATCTAATCGGGTATCTGTTTGCCTTATCCTAGAAGTTTAATAGTGCATTATACTCGCCATTTCATGCGCTTCGAGATGCCGCGTAGCTCAATACGCTATCTGAAATAGGAGCGACGAAAGTTGAACAAATGTGATAGAATTTCACTGAATTCTTATATTAACCAAAATATAAAATGATCTAATCGGGTCTCTGATTGCCCTAGCATAGAAGTTTAATAGTGCATTTTACTCGCCATTCCGAACGCTTTAAGATGCCGCATAGCCCAGTTCGCTATCTGAAATAGGAGCGACGTAAATTGAACAAATGTGATAGAATTTTGCTGAATTCTTAAATTAACCATAGTACAAAATGATCTAATCGGGTCTCTGTTTGCTCTACCCTAGAAGTTTAATAGTGCATTTTGCTCGCCATTTCATGCGCTTTGAGATGCCGCTTAGCCCAATACGCTATTTGAAATAGGAGCGACGTAAATTGAACAAATGTGATAGAATTTCACTGAATTCTTATATTAACCAAAATATAAAATGATCTAATCGGGTCTCTGATTGCCCTATCATAGAAGTTTAGTAGTGCATATTACTCGCCATTCCACGAGCTTTAAGGTGCCGCCTAGCACAGTACGCTATCTGAAATAGCAGCGACGTAAGTTGAACAAATGTGATAGAATTTCGCAGAATTCTTATATTAACCAAAATATAAAATGATCTAATCTGGTCTCTGTTCGCCCTAGCCTAGAAGTTTAATAGTGCATTTTGTTCGCCATTTCATGCGCTTTGAGATGCCGCGTAGCCCAATACGCTATCTGAAATATGAGCGACGTAAATTAAACAAATGTGATAGAATTTCGCTGAATTCTTAAATTAACTATAATATAAAATGATCTAATCGGGTCTCTGTTTGCCTTATCCTAGAAGTTTAGCATTGCATTTTACTCGCCATTTCATGCGCTTTGAGATGCCGCTTAGCCCAATACGCTATCTGAAATAGGAGCGACGTAAATTGAACAAATGTGATAGAATTTCTCTGAATTCTTAAATTAACTACAATATAAAATGATTTAATCGGGTCACTGTTGGCCCTACCCTAGAAGTTTAATAGTGCATTTTACTCGCCATTTCATGCGCTTTGAGATGCCGCTTAGTGCAATACGCTATCTGAAATATGAGCGACGTAAATTGAACAAATGTGATAGAATTTCGCTGAATTCTTATATGAACCAAAATATAAAATGATCTAATCGGGTCTCTGTTTGCCCTACCCTAGAAGTTTAATAGTGCATTTCACTCGTCATTTCATGCGCTTTGAGATGCCGCTAAGCACAATAAGCTATCTGAAATACGAGCGACGTAAATAGAACAATTGTGATAGAATTTCGCTGAATTCTTATATTAACCAAAATATAAAATGATCTAATCGGGTCTCTGATTGCCCTATCATAGAAGATTAATAGTGCATTTTACTCGCCACTCCACGCGCTTTAGGGTGCCGCTTAGCCCAGTACGCTATCCGAAATAGGAGCGACGTACATTGAACAAATGTGATAGAATTTCGCTGAATTCTTAAATTAACTATAATATAAAATGATCTAATCGGGTCACTGATTGCCCTACCCTAGAAGTTTAATAGTGCATTTTACTCGCCATTTCATGCGCTTTGAGATGCCGCTAAGCCCAATAAGCTATCGGAAATAGGAGCGACGTAAATTGAACAAATGTGATAGAATTTCGCAGAATTCTTATGTTAACCAAAATATAAAATGATCTAATCTGGTCTCTGTTCGCCATAGCCTAGAAGTTTAATAGTGCATTTTGTTTGCCATTTCATGCGCTTTGGGATGCCGCTTAGCGCAATACGCTATCTGAAATAGGAGCGACGTAAATTGGACAAATGTGATAGAATTTCCCTGAAATCTTATATTAAACAAAATATAAAATGATCTAATCGGGTCTCTGATTGCCCTATCATAGAAGATTAGTAGTGCATTTTACTCGCCCTTCCACGCGCTTTAAGATGCCGCCTAGCCCAGTACGCTATCTGAAATAGGAGCGACGTAAGATGAAGAAATGTGATAGAATTACGCTGAATTCTTATATTAATCGTAATATAAAATGTTCTAATCGGGTCTCTGTTTGCCTTATCCTAGAAGTTTAATAGCGCATTTTACTGGCCATTTCATGCGCTTTGAGATGCCGCTTAGCCCAATACGCTATCTGGAATAGGAGCGACGTAAATTGAACAAATGTGATAGAATTTCCGTGAATTCTTATATTAACCTCAATATAAAATGATCCAATCGGGTCTCTGTTCGCCCTACCATAGAAGTCTTATAGTGCACTTCACTCGCCATTTCATGCGCTTTGAGATGCCGCTTAGCCCAATACGCTATCTGAAAT
The DNA here is from genome assembly GCA_916610135.2 of Macropis europaea. Lineage (NCBI taxonomy): Eukaryota > Metazoa > Arthropoda > Insecta > Hymenoptera > Melittidae > Macropis > Macropis europaea. The sequence goes on along the minus strand of CAKAJE020000622.1, from coordinate 227,038 downwards.
AGGAGCGACCTAAATTGAACGAATGTGATAGAATTTCGCTCAATTCTTAAATTAACCATAATATAAAATGATCTAATCGGGTCTCTGTTTGCCCTACCCTAGAAGTTTAATAGTGCATTTTACTCGCCATTTCATGCGCTTTGAGATACCGGCCAGCCCAGTACGCTATCTGAAATAGGAGCGACGTAATTTGAAGAAATGTGATAGAATTACGCTGAATTCTTATATTAACCGTAATATAAAATGATCTAATCGGGTCTCTGTTTGCCCTACCCTAGAAGTTTAATAGTCCATTTTATTCGCCATTTCATGCGCTTTGAGATGCCGGTTAGCCCAATACGCTAACTGAAATAGGAGCGACGTAAATAGAACAAATGTGATAGAATTTCCCTGAAATCTTATATTAAACAAAATATAAAATGAGCTAATCGGGTCTCTGATTGCCCTATCATAGAAGTTTAGTAGTGCATTTTACTCGCCATTCCACGAGCTTTAAGGTGCCGCCTAGCACAGTACGCTATCTGAAATAGCAGCGACGTAAGTTGAACAAATGTGATAGAATTTCGCAGAATTCTTATATTAACCAAAATATAAAATGATCTAATCTGGTCTCTGTTCGCCCTACCCCAGAAGTTTAATAGTGCATTTCACTCGCCATTTCATGCGCTTTGAGATGACGCTTAACCCAATACGCTATCTGAAATAGGAGCGACGTAAGTTGAACAAATGTGACAGAATTACGCTGCATTCTTATATTCACCTTAATGTAAAATGATCTCTTCGGGTCTCTGTTCGCCCTGCCCCAGAAGTATAATAGTGCATTTCACTCGTCATTTCATGCGCTTTGAGATGCCGCGTAGCCCAATACGCTATCTGAAATAAGAGCGACGTAAATTGAACAAATGTGATAGAATTTCGCTGAATTCTTATATTAACCAAAGTATAAAATGATCTAGTCTGGTCTCTGATTGCCCTATCATAGAAGTTTAATAGTGCATATCACTCGTCATTTCATGCGCTTTGAGATGCCGCTAAGCACAATAAGCTATCTGGAATAGCAGCGACGTAAATTGAACAAATGTGAAAGAATTACGCGGCATTCTTATATTAACCGTAATATAAAATGATCTAATCGGGTCTCTGTTTGCCTTATCCTAGAAGTTTAATAGTGCATTTTACTCGCCATTTCACGCGCTTTAAGATGCCGCCTAGCCCAGTACGCTACCTGAAATAGGAGCGACATAAGTTGAACAAATGTGATAGAATTACGCTGAATTCTTATATTAACCATAATATAAAATGATCTAATCGGGTCTCTGTTTGCCCTACCCTAATAGTTTAATTGTGCATTTTACTCGCCATTTCATGCGCTTTGAGATGCCGCTTATCCCAATACGCTATCTGAAATAGGAGCGACGTAAGTTGAACAAATGTGATAGAATTTCGCTGACATCTTAAATTAACCATAATATAAAATGATCTAATCGGGTCTCTGTTTGCCCTACCCTAGAAGTTTAATAGTGCATTTTGCTCGCCATTTCATGCGCTTTGAGATGCCGCTTAGCCCAATACGCTATCTGAAATATGAGCGACGTAAATTAAACAAATGTGATAGAATTTCGCTGAATTCTTAAATTAACTATAATATAAAATGATCTAATCGGGTCTCTGTTTGCCTTATCCTAGAAGTTTAGCATTGCATTTTACTCGCCATTTCATGCGCTTTGAGATGCCGCTTAGCCCAATACGCTATCTGAAATAGGAGCGACGTAAATTGAACAAATGTGATAGAATTTCTCTGAATTCTTAAATTAACTACAATATAAAATGATTTAATCGGGTCACTGTTGGCCCTACCCTAGAAGTTTAATAGTGCATTTTACTCGCCATTTCATGCGCTTTGAGATGCCGCTTAGTGCAATACGCTATCTGAAATATGAGCGACGTAAATTGAACAAATGTGATAGAATTTCGCTGAATTCTTATATGAACCAAAATATAAAATGATCTAATCGGGTCTCTGTTTGCCCTACCCTAGAAGTTTAATAGTGCATTTCACTCGTCATTTCATGCGCTTTGAGATGCCGCTAAGCACAATAAGCTATCTGAAATACGAGCGACGTAAATAGAACAATTGTGATAGAATTTCGCTGAATTCTTATATTAACCAAAATATAAAATGATCTAATCGGGTCTCTGATTGCCCTATCATAGAAGATTAATAGTGCATTTTACTCGCCACTCCACGCGCTTTAGGGTGCCGCTTAGCCCAGTACGCTATCCGAAATAGGAGCGACGTACATTGAACAAATGTGATAGAATTTCGCTGAATTCTTAAATTAACTATAATATAAAATGATCTAATCGGGTCACTGATTGCCCTACCCTAGAAGTTTAATAGTGCATTTTGCTCGCCATTTCATGCGCTTTGAGATGCCGCTAAGCCCAATAAGCTATCGGAAATAGGAGCGACGTAAATTGAACAAATGTGATAGAATTTCGCAGAATTCTTATGTTATCCAAAATATAAAATGATCTAATCTGGTCTCTGTTCGCCATAGCCTAGAAGTTTAATAGTGCATTTTGTTTGCCAATTCATGCGCTTTGGGATGCCGCTTAGCGCATTACGCTATCTGAAATAGGAGCGACGTAAATTGGACAAATGTGATAGAATTTCCCTGAAATCTTATATTAAACAAAATATAAAATGATCTAATCGGGTCTCTGATTGCCCTATCATAGAAGATTAGTAGTGCATTTTACTCGCCCTTCCACGCGCTTTAAGATGCCGCCTAGCCCAGTACGCTATCTGAAATAGGAGCGACGTAAGATGAACAAATGTGATAGAATTACGCTGAATTCTTATATTAATCGTAATATAAAATGTTCTAATCGGGTCTCTGTTTGCCTTATCCTAGAAGTTTAATAGCGCATTTTACTGGCCATTTCATGCGCTTTGAGATGCCGCTTAGCCCAATACGCTATCTGGAATAGGAGCGACGTAAATTGAACAAATGTGATAGAATTTCCGTGAATTCTTATATTAACCTCAATATAAAATGATCCAATCGGGTCTCTGTTCGCCCTACCATAGAAGTCTTATAGTGCACTTCACTCGCCATTTCATGCGCTTTGAGATGCCGCTTAGCCCAATACGCTATCTGAAATAGGAGCGACCTAAATTGAACGAATGTGATAGAATTTCGCTCAATTCTTAAATTAACCATAATATAAAATGATCTAATCGGGTCTCTGTTTGCCCTACCCTAGAAGTTTAATAGTGCATTTTACTCGCCATTTCATGCGCTTTGAGATACCGGCCAGCCCAGTACGCTATCTGAAATAGGAGCGACGTAATTTGAAGGAATGTGATAGAATTACGCTGAATTCTTATATTAACCGTAATATAAAATGATCTAATCGGGTCTCTGTTTGCCCTACCCTAGAAGTTTAATAGTCCATTTTATTCGCCATTTCATGCGCTTTCAGATGCCGGTTAGCCCAATACGCTATCTGAAATATGAGCGACACGAATTGAACAAATGTGATAGAATTTCCCTGAAATCTTGTATTAAACAAAATATAAAATGATCTAATGGCGTCTCTGATTGCCCTATCATACAAGTTTAATAGTGCATTTTACTCGCCACTCCACGCGCTTTAGGATGCCGCCTAGCCCAGTACGCTATCCGAAATAGGAGCGACGTAAATTGAACAAATGTGATAGAATTTTGCTGAATTCTTAAATTAACCATAATATAAAATGATCTAATCGGGTATCTGTTTGCCTTATCCTAGAAGTTTAATAGTGCATTATACTCGCCATTTCATGCGCTTCGAGATGCCGCGTAGCTCAATACGCTATCTGAAATAGGAGCGACGAAAGTTGAACAAATGTGATAGAATTTCGCTGAATCATTTTATTAACCAGAATGTAAAATGATCTAATCTGGTCTCTGTTCGCCCTACCATAGAAGTCTTATAGTGCATTTCACTCGCCATTTCATGCGCTTCGAGATGCCGCGTAGCTCAATACGCTATCTGAAATAGGAGCGACGTAAATTGAACAAATGTGATAGAATTTCACTGAATTCTTATATTAACCAAAATATAAAATGATCTAATCGGGTCTCTGATTGCCCTAGCATAGAAGTTTAATAGTGCATTTTACTCGCCATTCCGAACGCTTTAAGATGCCGCATAGCCCAGTTCGCTATCTGCAATAGGAGCGACGTAAATTGAACAAATGTGATAGAATTTTGCTGAATTCTTAAATTAACCATAGTACAAAATGATCTAATCGGGTCTCTGTTTGCTCTACCCTAGAAGTTTAATAGTGCATTTTGCTCGCCATTTCATGCGCTTTGAGATGCCGCTGAGCCCAATACGCTATTTGAAATAGGAGCGACGTAAATTGAACAAATGTGATAGAATTTCACTGAATTCTTATATTAACCAAAATATAAAATCATCTAATCGGGTCTCTGATTGCCCTATCATAGAAGTTTAGTAGTGCATATTACTCGCCATTCCACGCGCTTTAAGATGCCGCCTAGCCCAGTATGCTATCTGAAATAGGAGCGACGGAAATTGAACAAATGTGATAGAATTTTGCTGAATTCTTAAATTAACCATAATATAAAATGATCTAATCGGGTCTCTGATTGCCCTATCATAGAAGTTTAATCGTGCATTTTACTCGCCATTCCACGCGCTTTAAGATGCCGCTTAGCCCAGTACGCTATCTGAAATAGGAGCGACGTAAATTGAACAAATGTGATAGAATTTCCCTGAAACCTTATATTAAACAAAATATAAAATGATCTAATCGGGTCTCTGATTGCCCTATCATAGAAGTTTAGTAGTGCATATTACTCGCCATTCCACGCGCTTTAAGATGCCGCCTAGCCCAGTACGCTATCTGAAATAGGAGCGACGTAAATTGAACAAATGTGATAAAATTTTGCTGACATCTTAAATTAACCATAATATAAAATGTCCTCATCGGGTCTCTGTTTGCCCTACCCTAGAAGTGTAATAGTGCATTTTACTCGCCATTTCATGCGCCTTCAGATGCCGCTTAGCCCAATAAGCTATCTGAAATAGGAGCGACGTAAATTGAACAAATGTGATAGAATTTCGCTGAATTCTTAAATTAACCATAATATCAAATGATCTAATCGGGTCTCTGTTTGCCCTACCCTAGAAGTTTAATAGTGCATATCACTCGTCATTTCATGCGCTTTGAGACGCCGCTTCGCCCAATAAGCTATTTGAAATAGGAGCGACGTAAATTGAACAAATGTGATAGGATTTCGCTGAATTCTTAAAGTAACCTTAATATAAAATGATCTAATCGGGTCTCTGGTTTCCCTACCATAGAAGTTTAATAGTGCATTTTACTCCCCATTCCACGCGCCTTAAGTTGCCGTCTAGCACAGTACGCTATCTGAAATAGGAGCGACGTAAATTGAACAAATGTGATAGAATTTCGCTGAATTCTTAAAGTAACCTTAATATAAAATGATCTAATCGGGTCTCTGTTTCCCCTACCCTAGAAGTTTAATAGTGCATTTCACTCGTCATTTCATGCGCTTTGAGATGCCGCTAAGCACAATAAGCTATCTGGAATAGCAGCGACGTAAATTGAACAAATGTGAAAGAATTACGCCGCATTCTTATATTAACCGTAATATAAAATGATCTAATGGGGTCTCTGTTTGCCTTATCCTAGAAGCTTAATAGTGCATTTTACTCGCCATTTCACGCGCTTTAAGATGCCGCGTAGCCCAGTACGCTACCTGAAATAGGTGCGACATAAGTTGAACAAATGTGATAGAATTACGCTGAATTCTTATATTAACCATAATATAAAATGATCTAATCGGGTCTCTGTTTGCCCTACCCTAATAGTTTAATTGTGCATTTTACTCGCCATTTCATGCGCTTTGAGATGCCGCTCATCCCAATACGCTATCTGAAATAGGAGCGACGTAAGTTGAACAAATGTGATAGAATTTCGCTGACATCTTAAATTAACCATAATATAAAATGATCTAATCGGGTCTCTGTTTTCCCTATCCTAGAAGTTTAATAGTGCATTTCACTCGCCATTTCATGCGCTTTGAGATGCCGCTAAGCACAATAAGCTATCTGGAATAGCAGCGACGTAAATTGAACAAATGTGAAAGAATTACGCCGCATTCTTATATTAACCGTAATATAATATGATCTAATCGGGTCTCTGTTTGCCTTATCCTAGAAGTTTAATAGTGCATTTTACTCGCCATTCCACGCGCTTGAAGATGCCGCCTAGCCCAGTACGCTACCTGAAATAGGAGCGACGTAAGTTGAACAAATGTGATAGAATTACGCTGAATTCTTATATTAACCGTAATATAAAATGATCTAATCGGGTCTCTGTTTGCCTTATCCTAGAAGTTTGATAGTGCATTTTACTGGCCATTTCATGTGCTTTGAGATGCAGCTTAGCCCAATACGCTATCTGAAATAGGAGCGACGTAAATTGAACAAATGTGATAGAATTTCCCTGAAATCTTATATTAAACAAAATATAAAATGATCTAATCGGGTCTCTGATTGCCCTATCATAGAAGTTTAGCAGTGCATTTTACTCGCCATTCCACGCGCTTTAAGATGCCGCCTAGCCCAGTACGCTATCTAAATTAGGAGCGACGTAAGTAGAACAAATGTGATAGAATTACGCTGAATTCTTATATTAACCGTAATATAAAATGATCTAATCGGGTCTCTGTTTGCCTTATCCTAGAAGTTTAGTATTGCATTTTACTCGCCATTTCATGCGCTTTGAGATACCGCTTAGCCCAATACGCTATCTGAAATAGGAGCGACGTAAATTGAACAAATGTGATAGAATTTCGCTGAATTCTTAAATTAACTATAATATAAAATGATCTAATCGGGTCACTGATTGCCCTACCCTAGAAGTTTAACAGTGCATTTTGCTCGCCATTTCATGCGCTTTGAGATGCCGCTTAGCCCAATACGCTATCTGAAATATGAGCGACGTAAATTGAACAAATGTGATAGAATTTCGCTGAATTCTTAAATTAACTATAATATAAAATGATCTAATCGGGTCTCTGTTTGCCCTACCCTAGAAGTTTAATAGTGCATTTCACTCGTCATTTCATGCGCTTTGAGATGCCGCTAAGCACAATAAGCTATCTGAAATACGAGCGACGTAAATAGAACAATTGTGATAGAATTTCGCTGAATTCTTATATTAACCAAAATATAAAATGATCTAATCGGGTCTCTGATTGCCCTATCATAGAAGATTAATAGTGCATTTTACTCGCGACTCCACGCGCTTTAGGGTGCCGCTTAGCCCAGTACGCTATCCGAAATAGGAGCGACGTACATTGAACAAATGTGATAGAATTTTGCTGAATTCTTAAATTAACCATAATATAAAATGATCTAATCGGGTCTCTGTTTGCCCTACCCTAGAAGTTTAATAGTGCATTTTACTCGCCATTTCATGCGCTTTGAGATGCCGCATAGCCCAATACGCTATCTGAAATAGGAGCGACGTAAATTGAACAAATGTGATAGAATTTCCGTGAATTCTTATATTAACCTCAATATAAAATGATCTAATCGGGTCTCTGTTCGCCCTACCATAGAAGTCTTATAGTGCACTTCACTCGCCATTTCATGCGCTTTGAGATGCCGCTTAGCCCAATACGCTATCTGAAATAGGAGCGACCTAAATTGAACGAATGTGATAGAATTTCGCTCAATTCTTAAATTAACCATAATATAAAATGATCTAATCGGGTCTCTGTTTGCCCTACCCTAGAAGTTTAATAGTGCATTTTACTCGCCATTTCATGCGCTTTGAGATACCGGCCAGCCCAGTACGCTATCTGAAATAGGAGCGACGTAATTTGAAGAAATGTGATAGAATTACGCTGAATTCTTATATTAACCGTAATATAAAATGATCTAATCGGGTCTCTGTTTGCCCTACCCTAGAAGTTTAATAGTCCATTTTATTCGCCATTTCATGCGCTTTGAGATGCCGGTTAGCCCAATACGCTAACTGAAATAGGAGCGACGTAAATAGAACAAATGTGATAGGATTTCCCGGAAATCTTATATTAAACAAAATATAAAATGATCTAATCTGGTCTCTGACTGCCCTATCATTGAAGTATAACAGTGCATTTTACTCGCCATTCCACGCGCTTTAAGATGCCGCCTAGCCCAGTACGCTATCTGAAATAGGAGCGACGTAAATTCAACAAATGTGATAGAATCTTGCTGAATTCTTAAATTAACCATAATATAAAATGATCTAATCGCGTCTCTGTTTGCCCTAGCCTAGGAGTTTAATAGTGCATTTTACTCGCCATTTCATGCGCTTTGAGATGCCGCTTAGCCCAATACGCTATCTGAAATATGAGCGACACGAATTGAACAAATGTGATAGAATTTCCCTGAAATCTTGTATTAAACAAAATATAAAATGATCTAATCGCGTCTCTGATTGCCCTATCATACAAGTTTAATAGTGCATTTTACTCGCCACTCCACGCGCTTTAGGATGCCGCCTAGCCCAGTACGCTATCCGAAATAGGAGCGACGTAAATTGAACAAATGTGATAGAATTTTGCTGAATTCTTAAATTAACCATAATATAAAATGATCTAATCGGGTATCTGTTTGCCTTATCCTAGAAGTTTAATAGTGCATTATACTCGCCATTTCATGCGCTTCGAGATGCCGCGTAGCTCAATACGCTATCTGAAATAGGAGCGACGAAAGTTGAACAAATGTGATAGAATTTCGCTGAATTATTTTATTAACCAGAATGTAAAATGATCTAATCTGGTCTCTGTTCGCCCTACCATAGAAGTCTTATAGTGCATTTCACTCGCCATTTCATGCGCTTTGAGATGCCGCTTAGCCCAATACGCTATCTGAAATAGGAGCGACCTAAATTGTACGAATGTGATAGAATTTTGCTGAATTCTTAAATTAACCATAATATAAAATGATCTAATCGGGTCTCTGCTTGCCCTACCCTAGAAGTTTAATAGTGCATTTTACTCGTCATTTCATGCGCTTTGAGATGCCGCTTTGCCCAATACGCTATCTGAAATAGGAGCGACGTAAATTGAACGAATGTGATAGAATTTCGCTCAATTCTTAAATTAACCATAATATAAAATGATCTAATCGGGTCTCTGTTTGCCCTACCCTAGAACTTTAATAGTGCATTTTACTCGTCATTTCATGCGCTTTGAGATGCCGCTTAGCCTAATACGCTATCTGAAATTGGAGCGATATATGTTGAACATATGTGATAGAATTTCACTGAATTCTTTTATTAACCATAATGTAAAATGATCTAATCGGGTCTCTGATTGCCCTAGCATAGAAGTTTAATAGTGCATTTTACTCGCCATTCCGAACGCTTTAAGATGCCGCATAGCCCAGTTCGCTATCTCCAATAGGAGCGACGTAAATTGAACAAATGTGATAGAATTTTGCTGAATTCTTAAATTAACCATAGTACAAAATGATCTAATCGGGTCTCTGTTTGCTCTACCCTAGAAGTTTAATAGTGCATTTTGCTCGCCATTTCATGCGCTTTGAGATGCCGCTGAGCCCAATACGCTATTTGAAATAGGAGCGACGTAAATTGAACAAATGTGATAGAATTTCACTGAATTCTTATATTAACCAAAATATAAAATGATCTAATCGGGTCTCTGATTGCCCTATCATAGAAGTTTAGTAGTGCATATTACTCGCCATTCCACGCGCTTTAAGATGCCGCCTAGCCCAGTACGCTGTCTGAAATAGGAGCGACGTAAATTGAACAAATGTGATAGAATTTCCCTGAAACCTTATATTAAACAAAATATAAAATGATCTAATCGGGTCTCTGATTGCCCTATCATAGAAGTTTAGTAGTGCATATTACTCGCCATTCCACGCGCTTTAAGATGCCGCCTAGCCCAGTACGCTATCTGAAATAGGAGCGACGTAAATTGAACAAATGTGATAAAATTTTGCTGACATCTTAAATTAACCATAATATAAAATGACCTCATCGGGTCTCTGTTTGCCCTACCCTAGAAGTTTAATAGTGCATTTTACTCGCCATTTCATGCGCCTTCAGATGCCGCTTAGCCCAATAAGCTATCTGAAATAGGAGCGACGTAAATTGAACAAATGTGATAGAATTTCGCTGAATTCTTAAATTAACCATAATATCAAATGATCTAATCGGGTCTCTGTTTGCCCTACCCTAGAAGTTTAATAGTGCATATCACTCGTCATTTCATGCGCTTTGAGACGCCGCTTCGCCCAATAAGCTATTTGAAATAGGAGCGACGTAAATTGAACAAATGTGATAGGATTTCGCTGAATTCTTAAAGTAACCTTAATATAAAATGATCTAATCGGGTCTCTGGTTTCCCTACCATAGAAGTTTAATAGTGCATTTTACTCGCCATTCCACGCGCCTTAAGTTGCCGTCTAGCACAGTACGCTATCTGAAATAGGAGCGACGTAAATTGAACAAATGTGATAGAATTTCGCTGAATTCTTAAAGTAACCTTAATATAAAATGATCTAATCGGGTCTCTGTTTCCCCTACCCTAGAAGTTTAATAGTGCATTTCACTCGCCATTTCATGCGCTTTGAGATGCCGCTAAGCACAATAAGCTATCTGGAATAGCAGCGACGTAAATTGAACAAATGTGAAAGAATTACGCCGCATTCTTATATTAACCGTAATATAATATGATCTAATCGGGTCTCTGTTTGCCTTATCCTAGAAGTTTAATAGTGCATTTTACTCGCCATTCCACGCGCTTTAAGATGCCGCCTAGCCCAGTACGCTACCTGAAATAGGAGCGACGTAAGTTGAACAAATGTGATAGAATTACGCTGAATTCTTATATTAACCGTAATATAAAATGATCTAATCGGGTCTCTGTTTGCCTTATCCTAGAAGTTTGATAGTGCATTTTACTGGCCATTTCATGTGCTTTGAGATGCAGCTTAGCCCAATACGCTATCTGAAATAGGAGCGACGTAAATTGAACAAATGTGATAGAATTTCCCTGAAATCTTATATTAAACAAAATATAAAATGATCTAATCGGGTCTCTGATTGCCCTATCATAGAAGTTTAGCAGTGCATTTTACTCGCCATTCCACGCGCTTTAAGATGCCGCCTAGCCCAGTACGCTATCTAAATTAGGAGCGACGTAAGTAGAACAAATGTGATAGAATTACGCTGAATTCGTATATTAACCGTAATATAAAATGATCTAATCGGGTCTCTGTTTGCCTTATCCTAGAAGTTTAGTATTGCATTTTACTCGCCATTTCATGCGCTTTAGGGTGCCGCTTAGCCCAGTACGCTATCTGAAATATGAGCGACGTAAATTGAACAAATGTGATAGAATTTCGCTGAATTCTTATATGAACCAAAATATAAAATGATCTAATCGGGTCTCTGTTTGCCCTACCCTAGAAGTTTAATAGTGCATTTCACTCGTCATTTCATGCGCTTTGAGATGCCGCTAAGCACAATAAGCTATCTGAAATACGAGCGACGTAAATAGAACAATTGTGATAGAATTTCGCTGAATTCTTATATTAACCAAAATATAAAATGATCTAATCGGGTCTCTGATTGCCCTATCATAGAAGATTAATAGTGCATTTTACTCGCCACTCCACGCGCTTTAGGGTGCCGCTTAGCCCAGTACGCTATCCGAAATAGGAGCGACGTACATTGAACAAATGTGATAGAATTTTGCTGAATTCTTAAATTAACCATAATATAAAATGATCTAATCGGGTCTCTGTTTGCCCTACCCTAGAAGTTTAATAGTGCATTTCACTCGTCACTTTATGCGCTTTGAGATGCCGCTAAGCCCAATAAGCTATCGGAAATAGGAGCGACGTAAATTGAACAAATGTAATAGAATTTCGCAGAATTCTTATGTTAACCAAAATATAAAATGATCTAATCTGGTCTCTGTTCGCCATAGCCTAGACGTTTAATAGTGCATTTTGTTTGCCATTTCATGCGCTTTGGGATGCCGCTTAGCCCAATACGCTATCTGAAATAGGAGCGACGTAAATTGAACAAATGTGATAGAATTTCCCTGAAATCTTATATTAAACAAAATATAAAATGATCTCATCGGGTCTCTGATTGCCCTATCATAGAAGATTAGTAGTGCATTTTACCCGCCCTTCCAAGCGCTTTAAGATGCCGCCTAGCCCAGTACGCTATCTGAAATAGGAGCGACGTAAGATGAACAAATGTGATAGAATTACGCTGAATTCTTATATAAATCGTAATATAAAATGTTCTAATCGGGTCTCTGTTTGCCTTATCCTAGAAGTTTAATAGCGCATTTTACTCGCCATTTCATGCGCTTTGAGATGCCGCTTAGACCAATACGCTATCTGAAATAGGAGCGACCTAAATTGAACGAATGTGATAGAATTTCGCTCAATTCTTAAATTAACCATAATATAAAATGATCTAATCGGGTCTCTGTTTGCCCTACCCTAGAACTTTAATAGTGCATTTTACTCGTTATTTCATGCGCTTTGAGATGCCGCTTAGCCTAATACGCTATCTGAAATTGGAGTGATATAAGTTGAAAAAATGTGATAGAATTTCGCTGAATTCTTTTATTAACCATAATGTAAAATGATCTAATCGGGTCTCTGATTGCCCTACCCTAGAAGTTTAATAGTGCATTTTACTCGTCATTTCATGCGCTTTGAGATGCCGCTTTGCCCAATACGCTATCTGAAATAGGAGCGACGTAAATTGAACGAATGTGATAGAATTTCGCTCAATTCTTAAATTAACCATAATATAAAATGATCTAATCGGGTCTCTGTTTGCCCTACCCTAGAACTTTAATAGTGCATTTTACTCGTCATTTCATGCGCTTTGAGATGCCGCTGAGCCCAATACGCTATTTGAAATAGGAGCGACGTAAATTGAACAAATGTGATAGAATTTCACTGAATTCTTATATTAACCAAAATATAAAATGATCTAATCGGGTCTCTGATTGCCCTATCATAGAATTTTAATTGCGCATTCTACTCGCCATTCCACCCGCTTTAAGATGCCGCCTAGCCCAGTACGCTGTCTGAAATAGGAGCGACGGAAATTGAACAAATGTGATAGAATTTTGCTGAATTCTTAAATTAACCATAATATAAAATGATCTAATCGGGTTTCTGATTGCCCTATCATAGAAGTTTAATAGTGCATTTTACTCGCCATTCCACGCGCTTTAAGATGCCGCTTAGCCCAGTACGCTATCTGAAATAGGAACGACGTAAGTTGAACAAATGTGATAGAATTACGCTGAATTCTTATATTAACCGTAATATAAAATGATCTAATCGGGTCTCTGATTGCCCTATCATAGAATTTTAATTGCGCATTCTACTCGCCATTCCACCCGCTTTAAGATGCCGCCTAGCCCAGTACGCTGTCTGAAATAGGAGCGACGGAAATTGAACAAATGTGATAGAATTTCACTGAATTCTTATATTAACCAAAATATAAAATGATCTAATCGGGTCTCTGATTGCCCTATCATAGAATTTTAATTGCGCATTCTACTCGCCATTCCACGCGCCTTAAGATGCCGTCTAGCACAGTACGCTATCTGAAATAGGAGCGACGTAAATTGAACAAATGTGATAGAATTTCGCTGAATTCTTAAAGTAACCTTAATATAAAATGATCTAATCGGGTCTCTGTTTGCCCTACCCTAGAAGTTTAATAGTGCATTTCACTCGTCATTTCATGCGCTTTGAGATGCCGCTGAGCACAATAAGCTATCTGGAATAGCAGCGACGTAAATTGAACAAATGTGATGAATTACGCCGCATTCTTATATTAACCGTAATATAAAATGATCTAATCGGGTCTCTGTTTGCCTTATCCTAGAAGTTTAATAGTGCATTTTACTCGCCATTCCACGCGCTTTAAGATGCCGCCTAGCCCAGTACGCTACCTGAAATAGGAGCGACGTAAGTTGAACAAATGTGATAGAATTACGCTGAATTCTTATATTAACCATAATATAAAATGATCTAATCGGGTCACTGTTTGCCCTACCCTAATAGTTTAATTGTTCATTTTACTCGCCATTTCATGCGGTTTGAGATGCCGCTCATCCCAATACGCTATCTGAAATAGGAGCGACGTAAGTTGAAAAAATGTGATTGAATTTCGCTGACATCTTAAATTAACCATAATATAAAATGATCTAATCGGGTCTCTGTTTGCCTTATCCTAGAAGTTTGATAGTGCATTTTACTCGCCATTTCATGCGCTTTGAGATGCCGCTTAGCCCAATACGCTATCTGAAATAGGAGCGACGTAAATTGAACAAATGTGATAGAATTTTGCTGAATGCTTAAATTAACCACAATATAAAATGATCTAATCGGGTCTCTGTACGCCCTACCATAGAAATCTAATAGTGCATTTTACTCGCCATTTCATGCGCTTTGAGATGCCGCTTAGCTCAATACGCTATCTGAAATAGGAGCTACGTAAATTGAACAAATGTGATAGAATTTCCCTGAAATCTTATATTAAACAAAATATAAAATGATCTAATCGGGTCTCTGATTGCCCTATCATAGAAGTTTAGCAGTGCAGTTTACTCGCCATTCCACGCGCTTTAAGATGCCGCCTAGCCCAGTACGCTATCTAAATTAGGAGCGACGTAAGTTGAACAAATGTGATAAAATTACGCTGAATTCTTATATTAACCGTAATATAAAATTTTCTAATCGGGTATCTGTTTGCCTTATCCTAGAAGTTTAGTATTGCATTTTACTCGCCATTTCATGCGCTTTGAGATGCCGCTTAGCCCAATACGCTATCTGAAATAGGAGCGACGTAAATTGAACAAATGTGATAGAATTTCTCTGAATTCTTAAATTAACTACAATATAAAATGATTTAATCGGGTCTCTGTTGGCCCTACCCTAGAAGTTTAATAGTGCATTTTACTCGCCATTTCATGCGCTTTGAGATGCCGCTTAGTGCAATACGCTATCTGAAATATGAGCGACGTAAATTGAACAAATGTGATAGAATTTCGCTGAATTCTTATATGAACCAAAATATAAAATGATCTAATCGGGTCTCTGTTTGCCCTACCCTAGAAGTTTAATAGTGCATTTCACTCGTCATTTCATGCGCTTTGAGATGCCGCTAAGCACAATAAGCTATCTGAAATACGAGCGACGTGAATAGAACAATTGTGATAGAATTTCGCTGAATTCTTATATTAACCAAAATATAAAATGATCTAATCGGGTCTCTGATTGCCCTATCATAGAAGATTAATAGTGCATTTTACTCGCCACTCCACGCGCTTTAGGGTGCCGCTTAGCCCAGTACGCTATCCGAAATAGGAGCGACGTACATTGAACAAATGTGATAGAATTTTGCTGAATTGTTAAATTAACCATAATATAAAATGATCTAATCGGGTCTCTGTTTGCCCTACCCTAGAAGTTTAATAGTGCATTTCACTCGTCACTTTATGCGCTTTGAGATACCGCTTAGCCCAATACGCTATCTGGAATAGGAGCGACGTAAATTGAACAAATGTGATAGAATTTCCGTGAATTCTTATATTAACCTCAATATAAAATGATCTAATCGGGTCTCTGTTTGCCCTACCCTAGAAGTTTAATAGTGCATTTCACTCGTCATTTCATGCGCTTTGAGATGCCGCTAAGCACAATAAGCTATCTGAAATACGAGCGACGTGAATAGAACAATTGTGATAGAATTTCGCTGAATTCTTATATTAACCAAAATATAAAATGATCTAATCGGGTCTCTGATTGCCCTATCATAGAAGATTAATAGTGCATTTTACTCGCCACTCCACGCGCTTTAGGGTGCCGCTTAGCCCAATACGCTATCTGAAATAGGAGCGACCTAAATTGAACGAATGTGATAGAATTTCGCTGAATTCTTAAAGTAACCTTAATATAAAATGATCTAATCGGGTCTCTGTTTCCCCTACCCTAGAAGTTTAATAGTGCATTTCACTCGTCATTTCATGCGCTTTGAGATGCCGCTAAGCACAATAAGCTATCTGGAATAGCAGCGACGTAAATTGAACAAATGTGAAAGAATTACGCCGCATTCTTATATTAACCGTAATATAAAATGATCTAATCGGGTCTCTGTTTGCCTTATCCTAGAAGTTTAATAGTGCATTTTACTCGCCATTTCACGCGCTTTAAGATGCCGCGTAGCCCAGTACGCTACCTGAAATAGGTGCGACGTAAGTTGAACAAATGTGATAGAATTACGCTGAATTCTTATATTAACCATAATATAAAATGATCTAATCGGGTCTCTGTTTGCCCTACCCTAATAGTTTAATTGTGCATTTTACTCGCCATTTCATGCGCTTTGAGATGCCGCTCATCCCAATACGCTATCTGAAATAGGAGCGACGTAAGTTGAACAAATGTGATAGAATTTCGCTGACATCTTAAATTAACCATAATATAAAATGATCTAATCGGGTCTCTGATTGCCCTATCATAGAAGTTTAGCAGTGCATTTTACTCGCCATTCCACGCGCTTTAAGATGCCGCCTAGCCCAGTACGCTATCTAAATTAGGAGCGACGTAAGTAGAACAAATGTGATAGAATTACGCTGAATTCGTATATTAACCGTAATATAAAATGATCTAATCGGGTCTCTGTTTGCCTTATCCTAGAAGTTTAGTATTGCATTTTACTCGCCATTTCATGCGCTTTGAGATACCGCTTAGCCCAATACGCTATCTGAAATAGGAGCGACGTAAATTGAACAAATGTGATAGAATTTCGCTGAATTCTTAAATTAACTATAATATAAAATGATCTAATCGGGTCACTGATTGCCCTACCCTAGAAGTTTAACAGTGCATTTTGCTCGCCATTTCATGCGCTTTGAGATGCCGCTTAGCCCAATACGCTATCTGAAATAGGAGCGACGTAAATTGAACAAATGTGATAGAATTTCGCTGAATTCTTAAATTAACTATAATATAAAATGATCTAACCGGGTCTCTGTTTGCCCTACGCTAGAAGTTTAATAGTGCATTTCACTCGTCATTTCATGCGCTTTGAGATGCCGCTAAGCACAATAAGCTATCTGAAATACGAGCGACGTAAATAGAACAATTGTGATAGAATTTCGCTGAATTCTTATATTAACCAAAATATAAAATGATCTAATCGGGTCTCTGATTGCCCTATCATAGAAGATTAATAGTGCATTTTACTCGCGACTCCACGCGCTTTAGGGTGCCGCTTAGCCCAGTACGCTATCCGAAATAGGAGCGACGTACATTGAACAAATGTGATAGAATTTTGCTGAATTCTTAAATTAACCATAATATAAAATGATCTAATCGGGTCTCTGTTTGCCCTACCCTAGAAGTTTAATAGTGCATTTTACTCGCCATTTCATGCGCTTTGAGATGCCGCATAGCCCAATACGCTATCTGAAATAGGAGCGACGTAAATTGAACAAATGTGATAGAATTTCCGTGAAATCTTATATTAACCAAAATATAAAATGATCTAATCGGGTCTCTGATTGCCCAATCATAGAAGTTTAATAGTGCATTTTAGTCGCCATTTCATGGGCTTTGAGATCCCGCTTAGCCCAATACGCTATCTGAAATAGGAGCCACGTAAATTGAACAAATGTGATAGAATTACGCTGAATTCTTATATTAACCGTAATATAAAATGATCTAATCGGGTCTCTGTTTGCCTCACACTAGAAGTATAATAGTGCATTTCACTCGTCATTTCATGCGCTTTGAGATGCCGCTAAGCCCAATAAGCTATCTGTAATAGAACCGACGTAAAATGAACAAATGTGATAGAATTTCGCTGAATTCTTAAATTAACCATAATATAAAATGATCTAATCGGGTCCCTGTTTGCCCTACCCTAGAAGTTTAATAGTGCATTTCACTCGTCATTTCATGCGCTTTGAGATGCCGCTTAGCCCAATACGCTATCTGAAATAGGAGCGACGTAAATTGAACAAATGTGATAGAATTTCGCTGAATTCTTATATTAACCAAAATATATAATGATCTAATCTGGTCTCTGATTGCCCTATCATAGAAGGTTAATAGTGCATTTTACTCGCCATTCCACGCGCTTTAAGATGCCGCCTAGCTCAGTACGCTGTCTGAAATAGAAGCGACGTAACTTGAACAAGTGTGATAGAATCTCGCTGAATACTTATATTAACCTTAATGTAAAATGATCTAATCGGGTCTCTGTTCGCCCTAGCCTACAAGTTTAATAGCGCATTTTATTCGCCATTTCATGCGCCTTGAGATGCCGCTTAGCTCAGTACGCTATTTGAAGTAGGAGCGACGTAAGTTGAACAAATGTGATAGAATTTCGCTGAATTCTTAAATTAACCATAACATAAAATGATCTAATCGGGTCTCTGTTTGCCCTACCATAGAAGTTTAATAGTGCACTTTGCTCGCCATTTCATGCGCTTTGAGATGCCGCTGAGCCCTATACGCTATTTGAAATAGGAGCGACGTAAATTGAACAAATGTGATAGAATTTCACTGAATTCTTATATTAACCAAAATATAAAATGATCTAATCGGGTCTCTGATTGCCCTATCATAGAATTTTAATTGTGCATTCTACTCGCCATTCCACCCGCTTTAAGATGCCGCCTAGCCCAGTACGCTATCTGAAATAGTAACGACGGAAATTGAACAAATGTGATAGAATTTTGCTGAATTCTTAAATTAACCATAATATAAAATGATCTAATCGGGTCTCTGATTGCCCTATCATAGAAGTTAAATAGTGCATTTTACTCGCCATTCCGAACGCTTTAAGATGCCGCATAGCCCAGTTCGCTACCTGCAATAGGAGCGACGTAAATTGAACAAATGTGATAGAATTTTGCTGAAATCTTAAATTAACCATAGTACAAAATGATCTAATCGGGTCTCTGTTTGCTCTACCCTAGAAGTTTAATAGTGCATTTTGCTCGCCATTTCATGCGCTTTGAGATGCCGCTTACCTCAGTACGCTATTTGAAATAGGAGCGACGTAAGTTGAACAAATGTGATAGAATTTCGCTGAATTCTTAAATTAACCATAACATAAAATGATCTAATCGGGTCTCTGTTTGCCGTACCCTAGAAGTTTAATAGTGCATTTTGCTCGCCATTTCATGCGCTTTGAGATGCCGCTGAGCCCAATACGCTATTTGAAATAGGAGCGACGTAAATTGAACAAATGTGATAGGATTTCGCTGAATTCTTAAAGTAACCTTAATATCAAATGATCTAATCGGGTCTCTGTTTGCCCTACCCTAGAAGTTTAATAGTGCATATCACTCGTCATTTCATGCGCTTTGAGACGCCGCTTCGCCCAATAAGCTATTTGAAATAGGAGCGACGTAAATTGAACAAATGTGATAGGATTTCGCTGAATTCTTAAAGTAACCTTAATATAAAATGATCTAATCGGGTCTCTGGTTTCCCTACCATAGAAGTTTAATAGTGCATTTTACTCGCCATTCCACGCGCCTTAAGTTGCCGTCTAGCACAGTACGCTATCTGAAATAGGAGCGACGTAAATTGAACAAATGTGATAGAATTTCGCTGAATTCTTAAAGTAACCTTAATATAAAATGATCTAATCGGGTCTCTGTTTCCCCTACCCTAGAAGTTTAATAGTGCATTTCACTCGTCATTTCATGCGCTTTGAGATGCCGCTAAGCACAATAAACTATCAGGAATAGCAGCGACGTAAATTGAACAAATGTGAAAGAATTACGCCGCATTCTTATATTAACCGTAATATAAAATGATCTAATCGGGTCTCTGTTTGCCTTATCCTAGACGTTTAATAGTGCATTTTACTCGCCATTTCACGCGCTTTAAGATGCCGCGTAGCCCAGTACGCTACCTGAAATAGGTGCGACGTAAGTTGAACAAATGTGATAGAATTACGCTGAATTCTTATATTAACCATAATATAAAATGATCTAATCGGGTCTCTGTTTGCCCTACCCTAATAGTTTAATTGTGCATTTTACTCGCCATTTCATGCGCTTTGAGATGCCGCTCATCCCAATACGCTATCTGAAATAGGAGCGACGTAAGTTGAACAAATGTGATAGAATTTCGCTGACATCTTAAATTAACCATAATATAAAATGATCTAATCGGGTCTCTGTTTGCCCTACCCTAGAAGTTTAATAGTGCATTTCACTCGCCATTTCATGCGCTTTGAGATGCCGCTAAGCACAATAAGCTATCTGGAATAGCAGCGACGTAAATTGAACAAATGTGAAAGAATTACGCCGCATTCTTATATTAGCCGTAATATAATATGATCTAATCGGGTCTCTGTTTGCCTTATCCTAGAAGTTTAATAGTGCATTTTACTCGCCATTCCACGCGCTTTAAGATGCCGCCTAGCCCAGTACGCTACCTGAAATAGGAGCGACGTAAGTTGAACAAATGTGATAGAATTACGCTGAATTCTTATATTAACCGTAATATAAAATGATCTAATCGGGTCTCTGTTTGCCTTATCCTAGAAGTTTGATAGTGCATTTTACTGGCCATTTCATGTGCTTTGAGATGCAGCTTAGCCCAATACGCTATCTGAAATAGGAGCGACGTAAATTGAACAAATGTGATAGAATTTCCCTGAAATCTTATATTAAACAAAATATAAAATGATCTAGTCTGGTCTCTGATTGCCCTATCATAGAAGTTTAATAGTGGATTTTACTCGCCATTCCACGCGCTTTAAGATGCCGCCTAGCCCAGTATGCTATCTGAAATAGGAGCGACGTAACTTGAACAAATGTGATAGAATCACGCTGCATTCTTTTATTAACCATAATGTAAAAAGATCTAATCGGATCTCTGTTCGCCCGAGCCTAGAACTTTAATAGTGCATTTTATTCGCCATTTCAAACGCTTTGAGATGCCGCTTTGCCCAATACGCTATCTGAAATAGGAGCGACGTAAATTGAACAAATGTGATAGAATTTCACTGAATTCTTATATTAACCAAAATATAAAATGATCTAATCGGGTCTCTGATTGCCCTAGGATAGAAGTTAAATAGTGCATTTTACTCGCCATTCCGAACGCTTTAAGATGCCGCATAGCCCAGTTCGCTACCTGCAATAGGAGCGACGTAAATTGAACAAATGTGATAGAATTTTGCTGAAATCTTAAATTAACCATAGTACAAAATGATCTAATCGGGTCTCTGTTTGCTCTACCCTAGAAGTTTAATAGTGCATTTTGCTCGCCATTTCATGCGCTTTGAGATGCCGCTTACCTCAGTACGCTATTTGAAATAGGAGCGACGTAAGTTGAACAAATGTGATAGAATTTCGCTGAATTCTTAAATTAACCATAACATAAAATGATCTAATCGGGTCTCTGTTTGCCGTACCCTAGAAGTTTAATAGTGCATTTTGCTCGCCATTGCATGCGCTTTGAGATGCCGCTGAGCCCAATACGCTATTTGAAATAGGAGCGACGTAAATTGAACAAATGTGATAGAATTTCACTGAATTCTTATATTAACCAAAATATAAAATGATCTAATCGGGTCTCTGATTGCCCTATCATAGAATTTTAATTGTGCATTCTACTCGCCATTCCACCCGCTTTAAGATGCCGCCTAGCCCAGTACGCTATCTGAAATAGGAGCGACGGAAATTGAACAAATGTGATAGAATTTTGCTGAATTCTTAAATTAACCATAATATAAAATGATCTAATCGGGTCTCTGATTGCCCTATCATAGAAGTTTATTAGTGCATTTTACTCGCCATTCCACGCGCTTTAAGATGCCGCTTAGCCCAGTACGCTATCTGAAATAGGAGCGACGTAAGTTGAACAAATGTGATAGAATTACGCTGAATTCTTATATTAACCGTAATATAAAATGATCTAATCGGGTCTCTGTTTGCCTCACACTAGAAGTATAATAGTGCATTTCACTCGTCATTTCATGCGCTTTGAGATGCCGCTAAGCCCAATAAGCTATCTGTAATAGAAGCGACGTAAAATGAACAAATGTGATAGAATTTCGCTGAATTCTTAAATTAACCATAATATAAAATGATCTAATCGGGTCTCTGTTTGCCCTACCCTAGAAGTTTAATAGTGCATTTCACTCGTCATTTCATGCGCTTTGAGATGCCGCTTAGCCCAATACGCTATCTGAAATAGGAGCGACGTAAATTGAACAAATGTGATAGAATTTCGCTGAATTCTTATATTAACCAAAATATATAATGATCTAATCTGGTCTCTGATTGCCCTATCATAGAAGGTTAATAGTGCATTTTACTCGCCATTCCACGCGCTTTAAGATGCCGCCTAGCTCAGTACGCTGTCTGAAATAGAAGCGACGTAACTTGAACAAGTGTGATAGAATCTCGCTGAATACTTATATTAACCTTAATGTAAAATGATCTAATCGGGTCTCTGTTCGCCCTAGCCTACAAGTTTAATAGCGCATTTTATTCGCCATTTCATGCGCCTTGAGATGCCGCTTAGCTCAGTACGCTATTTGAAGTAGGAGCGACGTAAGTTGAACAAATGTGATAGAATTTCGCTGAATTCTTAAATTAACCATAACATAAAATGATCTAATCGGGTCTCTGTTTGCCCTACCCTAGAAGTTTAATAGTGCACTTTGCTCGCCATTTCATGCGCTTTGAGATGCCGCTGAGCCCTATACGCTATTTGAAATAGGAGCGACGTAAATTGAACAAATGTGATAGAATTTCTCTGAATTCTTATATTAACCAAAATATAAAATGATCTAATCGGGTCTCTGATTGCCCTATCATAGAATTTTAATTGTGCATTCTACTCGCCATTCCACCCGCTTTAAGATGCCGCCTAGCCCAGTACGCTATCTGAAATAGGAGCGACGGAAATTGAACAAATGTGATAGAATTTTGCTGAATTCTTAAATTAACCATAATATAAAATGATCTAATCGGGTCTCTGATTGCCCTATCATAGAAGTTAAATAGTGCATTTTACTCGCCATTCCGAACGCTTTAAGATGCCGCATAGCCCAGTTCGCTACCTGCAATAGAAGCGACGTAAATTCAACAAATGTGATAGAATTTTGCTGAAATCTTAAATTAACCATAGTACAAAATGATCTAATCGGGTCTCTGCTTGCTCTACCCTAGAAGTTTAATAGTGCATTTTGCTCGCCATTTCATGCGCTTTGAGATGCCGCTTACCTCAGTACGCTATTTGAAATAGGAGCGACGTAAGTTGAACAAATGTGATAGAATTTCGCTGAATTCTTAAATTAACCATAACATAAAATGATCTAATCGGGTCTCTGTTTGCCGTACCCTAGAAGTTTAATAGTGCATTTTGCTCGCCATTGCATGCGCTTTGAGATGCCGCTGAGCCCAATACGCTATTTGAAATAGGAGCGACGTAAATTGAACAAATGTGATAGAATTTCACTGAATTCTTATATTAACCAAAATATAAAATGATCTAATCGGGTCTCTGATTGCCCTATCATAGAATTTTAATTGTGCATTCTACTCGCCATTCCACCCGCTTTAAGATGCCGCCTAGCCCAGTACGCTATCTGAAATAGGAGCGACGTAAATTGAACAAATGTGATAGAATTTTGCTGAATTCTTAAATTAACCATAATATAAAATGATCTAATCGGGTCTCTGATTGCCCTATCATAGAAGTTTATTAGTGCATTTTACTCGCCATTCCACGCGCTTTAAGATGCCGCTTAGCCCAGTACGCTATCTGAAATAGGAACGACGTAAGTTGAACAAATGTGATAGAATTACGCTGAATTCTTATATTAACCGTAATATAAAATGATCTAATCGGGTCTCTGTTTGCCTCACACTAGAAGTATAATAGTGCATTTCACTCGTCATTTCATGCGCTTTGAGATGCCGCTAAGCCCAATAAGCTATCTGTAATAGAAGCGACGTAAAATGAACAAATGTGATAGAATTTCGCTGAATTCTTAAATTAACCATAATATAAAATGATCTAATCGGGTCCCTGTTTGCCCTACCCTAGAAGTTTAATAGTGCATTTCACTCGTCATTTCATGCGCTTTGAGATGCCGCTTAGCCCAATACGCTATCTGAAATAGGAGCGACGTAAATTGAACAAATGTGATAGAATTTCGCTGAATTCTTATATTAACCAAAATATATAATGATCTAATCTGGTCTCTGATTGCCCTATCATAGAAGGTTAATAGTGCATTTTACTCGCCATTCCACGCGCTTTAAGATGCCGCCTAGCTCAGTACGCTGTCTGAAATAGAAGCGACGTAACTTGAACAAGTGTGATAGAATCTCGCTGAATACTTATATTAACCTTAATGTAAAATGATCTAATCGGGTCTCTGTTCGCCCTAGCCTACAAGTTTAATAGCGCATTTTATTCGCCATTTCATGCGCCTTGAGATGCCGCTTAGCTCAGTACGCTATTTGAAGTAGGAGCGACGTAAGTTGAACAAATGTGATAGAATTTCGCTGAATTCTTAAATTAACCATAACATAAAATGATCTAATCGGGTCTCTGTTTGCCCTACCCTAGAAGTTTAATAGTGCACTTTGCTCGCCATTTCATGCGCTTTGAGATGCCGCTGAGCCCTATACGCTATTTGAAATAGGAGCGACGTAAATTGAACAAATGTGATAGAATTTCTCTGAATTCTTATATTAACCAAAATATAAAATGATCTAATCGGGTCTCTGATTGCCCTATCATAGAATTTTAATTGTGCATTCTACTCGCCATTCCACCCGCTTTAAGATGCCGCCTAGCCCAGTACGCTATCTGAAATAGGAGCGACGGAAATTGAACAAATGTGATAGAATTTTGCTGAATTCTTAAATTAACCATAATATAAAATGATCTAATCGGGTCTCTGATTGCCCTATCATAGAAGTTAAATAGTGCATTTTACTCGCCATTCCGAACGCTTTAAGATGCCGCATAGCCCAGTTCGCTACCTGCAATAGAAGCGACGTAAATTCAACAAATGTGATAGAATTTTGCTGAAATCTTAAATTAACCATAGTACAAAATGATCTAATCGGGTCTCTGCTTGCTCTACCCTAGAAGTTTAATAGTGCATTTTGCTCGCCATTTCATGCGCTTTGAGATGCCGCTTACCTCAGTACGCTATTTGAAATAGGAGCGACGTAAGTTGAACAAATGTGATAGAATTTCGCTGAATTCTTAAATTAACCATAACATAAAATGATCTAATCGGGTCTCTGTTTGCCGTACCCTAGAAGTTTAATAGTGCATTTTGCTCGCCATTTCATGCGCTTTGAGATGCCGCTGAGCCCAATACGCTATTTGAAATAGGAGCGACGTAAATTGAACAAATGTGATAGAATTTCACTGAATTCTTATATTAACCAAAATATAAAATGATCTAATCGGGTCTCTGATTGCCCTATCATAGAATTTTAATTGTGCATTCTACTCGCCATTCCACCCGCTTTAAGATGCCGCCTAGCCCAGTACGCTATCTGAAATAGGAGCGACGGAAATTGAACAAATGTGATAGAATTTTGCTGAATTCTTAAATTAACCATAATATAAAATGATCTAATCGGGTCTCTGATTGCCCTATCATAGAAGTGTAATAGTGCATTTTACTCGCCATTCCACGCGCTTTAAGATGCCGCTTAGCCCAGTACGCTATCTGAAATAGGAACGACGTAAGTTGAACAAATGTGATAGAATTACGCTGAATTCTTATATTAACCGTAATATAAAATGATCTAATCGGGTCTCTGTTTGCCTCACACTAGAAGTATAATAGTGCATTTCACTCGTCATTTCATGCGCTTTGAGATGCCGCTAAGCCCAATAAGCTATCTGTAATAGAAGCGACGTAAAATGAACAAATGTGATAGAATTTCGCTGAATTCTTAAATTAACCATAATATAAAATGATCTAATCGGGTCCCTGTTTGCCCTACCCTAGAAGTTTAATAGTGCATTTCACTCGTCATTTCATGCGCTTTGAGATGCCGCTTAGCCCAATACGCTATCTGAAATAGGAGCGACGTAAATTGAACAAATGTGATAGAATTTCGCTGAATTCTTATATTAACCAAAATATATAATGATCTAATCTGGTCTCTGATTGCCCTATCATAGAAGGTTAATAGTGCATTTTACTCGCCATTCCACGCGCTTTAAGATGCCGCCTAGCTCAGTACGCTGTCTGAAATAGAAGCGACGTAACTTGAACAAGTGTGATAGAATCTCGCTGAATACTTATATTAACCTTAATGTAAAATGATCTAATCGGGTCTCTGTTCGCCCTAGCCTACAAGTTTAATAGCGCATTTTATTCGCCATTTCATGCGCCTTGAGATGCCGCTTAGCTCAGTACGCTATTTGAAGTAGGAGCGACGTAAGTTGAACAAATGTGATAGAATTTCGCTGAATTCTTAAATTAACCATAACATAAAATGATCTAATCGGGTCTCTGTTTGCCCTACCCTAGAAGTTTAATAGTGCACTTTGCTCGCCATTTCATGCGCTTTGAGATGCCGCTGAGCCCTATACGCTATTTGAAATAGGAGCGACGTAAATTGAACAAATGTGATAGAATTTCACTGAATTCTTATATTAACCAAAATATAAAATGATCTAATCGGGTCTCTGATTGCGCTATCATAGAATTTTAATTGTGCATTCTACTCGCCATTCCACCCGCTTTAAGATGCCGCCTAGCCCAGTACGCTATCTGAAATAGGAGCGACGGAAATTGAACAAATGTGATAGAATTTTGCTGAATTCTTAAATTAACCATAATATAAAATGATCTAATCGGGTCTCTGATTGCCCTATCATAGAAGATTAATAGTGCATTTTACTCGCCATTCCACGCGCTTTAAGATGCCGCTTAGCCCAGTACGCTATCTGAAATAGGAGCGACGTAAGTTGAACAAATGTGATAGAATTACGCTGAATTCTTATATTAACCGTAATATAAAATGATCTAATCGGGTCTCTGTTTGCCTCACCCTAGAAGTATAATAGTGCATTTCACTCATCATTTCATGCGCTTTGAGATGCCGCTAAGCCCTATAAGCTATCTGTAATAGAAGCGACGTAAATTGAACAAATGTGATAGAATTTCGCTGAATTCTTAAATTAACCATAATATAAAATGATCTAATCGGGTCCCTGTTTGCCCTACCCTAGAAGTTTAATAGTGCATTTCACTCGTCATTTCATGCGCTTTGAGATGCCGCTTAGCCCAATACGCTATCTGAAATAGGAGCGACGTAAATTGAACAAATGTGATAGAATTTCGCTGAATTCTTAAATTAACCATAATATAAAATGATCTAATCGGGTCTCTGATTGCCCTATCATAGAAGTTTAATAGTGCATTTTACTCGCCATTCCACGAGCTTTAAGATGCCGCCTAGCACAGTACGCTATCTGAAATAGGAGCGACGTAAGTTGAACAAATGTGATAGAATTTCGCAGAATTCTTATATTAACCAAAATATAAAATGATCTAATCTGGTCTCTGTTCGCCCTAGCCTAGAAGTTTAATAGTGCATTTTGTTCGCCATTTCATGCGCTTTGAGATGCCGCTAAGCCCAATAAGCTGTCTGAAATAGGAGCGACGTAAATTGAACAAATGTGATAGAATCTCGCTGAATACTTATATTAACCTTAATGTAAAATGATCTAATCGGGTCTCTGTTCGCCCTACCCCAGACGTTTAATAGTGCATTTTACTCGCCATTTCATGCGCTTTGAGATGCCGCCTAGCCCAGTACGCTGTCTGAAATAGGAGCGACATAAGTTGAACAAATGTGATAGAATTACGCTGAATTCTTATATTAACCATAATATAAAATGATCTAATCGGGTCTCTGTTTGCCCTACCCTAATAGTTTAATAGTGCATTTCACTCGCCATTTCATGCGCTTTGAGATGCCGCTAAGCACAATAAGCTATCTGGAATAGCAGCGACGTAAATTGAACAAATGTGAAAGAATTACGCCGCATTCTTATGTTAACCGTAATATAAAATGATCTAATCGTGTCTCTGTTTGCCTTATCCTAGAAGTTTGATAGTGCATTTTACTGGCCATTTCATGCGCTTTGAGATGCAGCTTAGCCCAATACGCTATCTGAAATAGGAGCGACGTAAATTGAACAAATGTGATAGAATTTTGCTGAATTCTTAAATTAACCACAATATAAAATGATCTAATCGGGTCTCTGTTTGCCCTACCCTAGTAGTTTAATTGTGCATTTTACTCGCCATTTCATGCGCTTTTCGATGCCGCTTATCCCAATACGCTATCTGAAATAGGAGCGACGTACGTTGAACAAATGTGATAGAATTTCGCTGAATTCTTTTAAGAACCAGAATGTAAAATGATCTAATCGGGTCTCTGTTCGCCCTAGCCTAGAAGTTTAATAGCGCATTTTATTCGCCATTTCATGCGCCTTGAGATGCCGCTTAGCCCAATACGCTATCTGAAATAGGAGCGACGTAAATTGAACAAATGTGATAGAATTTCCCTGAAATCTTATATTAAACAAAATATAAAATGATCTAATCGGGTCTCTGATTGCCCTATCATAGAAGTTTAGCAGTGCATTTTACTCGCCATTCCACGCGCTTTAAGATGCCGCCTAGCCCAGTACGCTATCTAAATTAGGAGCGACGTAAGTAGAACAAATGTGATAGAATTACGCTGAATTCTTATATTAACCGTAATATAAAATGATCTAATCGGGTCTCTGTTTGCCTTATCCTAGAAGTTTAGTATTGCATTTTATTCGCCATTTCATGCGCTTTGAGATACCGCTTAGCCCAATACGCTATCTGAAACAGGAGCGACGTATATTGAACAAATGTGATAGAATTTCGCTGAATTCTTAAATTAACTATAATATAAAATGATCTAATAGGGGCACTGATTGCCCTACCCAAAAAGTTTAATAGTGCATTTTGCTCGCCATTTCATGCGCTTTGAGATGCCGCTTAGCCCAATACGCTATCTGAAATATGAGCGACGTAAATTGAACAAATGTGATAGAATTTCGCTGAATTCTTATATGAACCAAAATATAAAATGATCTAATCGGGTCTCTGATTGCCCTATCATAGAAGATTAATAGTGCATTTTACTCGCCACTCCACGCGCTTTAGGGTGCCGCTTAGCCCAGTACGCTATCCGAAATAGGAGCGACGTACATTGAACAAATGTGATAGAATTTTGCTGAATTCTTAAATTAACCATAATATAAAATGATCTAATCGGGTCTCTTTTTGCCCTACCCTAGAAGTTTAATAGTGCATTTCACTCGTCACTTTATGCGCTTTGAGATGCCGCTAAGCCCAATAAGCTATCGGAAATAGGAGCGACGTAAATTGAACAAATGTAATAGAATTTCGCAGAATTCTTATGTTAACCAAAATATAAAATGATCTAATCTGGTCTCTGTTCGCCATAGCCTAGACGTTTAATAGTGCATTTTGTTTGCCATTTCATGCGCTTTGGGATGCCGCTTAGCCCAATACGCTATCTGAAATAGGAGCGACGTAAATTGGACAAATGTGATAGAATTTCCCTGAAATCTTATATTAAACAAAATATAAAATGATCTCATCGGGTCTCTGATTGCCCTATCATAGAAGATTAGTAGTGCATTTTACCCGCCCTTCCACGCGCTTTAAGATGCCGCCTAGCCCAGTACGCTATCTGAAATAGGAGCGACGTAAGATGAACAAATGTGATAGAATTACGCTGAATTCTTATATAAATCGTAATATAAAATGTTCTAATCGGGTCTCTGTTTGCCTTATCCTAGAAGTTTAATAGCGCATTTTACTCGCCATTTCATGCGCTTTGAGATGCCGCTTAGCCCAATACGCTATCTGGAATAGGAGCGACGTAAATTGAACAATTGTGATAGAATTTCCGTGAATTCTTATATTAACCTCAATATAAAATGATCTAATCGGGTCTCTGTTCGCCCTACCATAGAAGTCTTATAGTGCACGTCACTCGCCATTTCATGCGCTTTGAGATGCCGCTTAGACCAATACGCTATCTGAAATAGGAGCGACCTAAATTGAACGAATGTGATAGAATTTCGCTCAATTCTTAAATTAACCATAATATAAAATGATCTAATCGGGTCTCTGTTTGCCCTACCCTAGAACTTTAATAGTGCATTTTACTCGCCATTTCATGCGCTTTGAGATGCCGCTTAGCCCAATACGCTATCTGAAATATGAGCGACACGAATTGAACAAATGTGATAGAATTTCCCTGAAATCTTGAATTAAACAAAATATAAAATGATCAAATCGCGTCTCTGATTGCCCTATCATACAAGTTTAATAGTGCATTTTACTCGCCATTCCGAGCGCTTTAAGATGCCGCATAGCCCAATACGCTATCTGAAATAGGAGCGACGTAAATTGATCAAATGTGATAGAATTTCACTGAATTCTTATATTATCCAAAATATAAAATGATCTAATCGGGTCTCTGATTGCCCTACCCTAGAAGTTTAATAGTGCATTTTACTCGTCATTTCATGCGCTTTGAGATGCCGCTTTGCCCAATACGCTATCTGAAATAGGAGCGACGTAAATTGAACGAATGTGATAGAATTTCGCTCAATTCTTAAATTAACCATAATATAAAATGATCTAATCGGGTCTCTGTTTGCCCTGCCCTAGAACTTTAATAGTGCATTTTACTCGTCATTTCATGCGCTTTGAGATGCCGCTTAGCCTAATACGCTATCTGAAATTGGAGCGATATAAGTTGAACATATGTGATAGAATTTCACTGAATTCTTTTATTAACCATAATGTAAAATGATCTAATCGGATCTCTGTCCGCCCAAGTCTAGAACTTTAATAGATCATTTTATTCGCCATTTCATACGGTTTGAGATGCCGCTTTGCCCAATACGCTATCTGAAATAGGAGCGACGTAAATTGAACAAATGTGATAGAATTTCACTGAATTCTTATATTAACCAAAATATAAAATGATCTAATCGGGTCTCTGATTGCCCTAGCATAGAAGTTTAATAGTGCATTTTACTCGCCATTCCGAACGCTTTAAGATGCCGCATAGCCCAGTTCGCTATCTGCAATAGGAGCGACGTAAATTGAACAAATGTGATAGAATTTTGCTGAATTCTTAAATTAACCATAGTACAAAATGATCTAATCGGGTCTCTCTTTGCTCTACCCTAGAAGTTTAATAGTGCATTTTGCTCGCCATTTCATGCGCTTTGAGATGCCGCTTAGCTCAGTACGCTATTTGAAATAGGAGCGACGTAAGTTGAACAAATGTGATAGAATTTCGCTGAATTCTTAAATTAACCATAACATAAAATGATCTAATCGGGTCTCTGTTTGCACTACCCTACAAATTTAATAGTGCATTTTGCTCGCCATTTCATGCGCTTTGAGATGCCGCTGAGCCCAATACGCTATTTGAAATAGGAGCGACGTAAATTGAACAAATGTGATAGAATTTCACTGAATTCTTATATTAACCAAAATATAAAATGATCTAATCGGGTCTCTGATTGCCCTATCATAGAATTTTAATTGCGCATTCTACTCGCCATTCCACCCGCTTTAAGATGCCGCCTAGCCCAGTACGCTATCTGAAATATGAGCGACGTAAATTGAACAAATGTGATAGAATTTCGCTGAATTCTTATATGAACCAAAATATAAAATGATCTAATCGGGTCTCTGTTTGCCCTACCCTAGAAGTTTAATAGTGCATTTCACTCGTCATTTCATGCGCTTTGAGATGCCGCTAAGCACAATAAGCTATCTGAAATACGAGCGACGTAAATAGAACAATTGTGATAGAATTTCGCTGAATTCTTATATTAACCAAAATATAAAATGATCTAATCGGGTCTCTGATTGCCCTATCATAGAAGATTAATAGTGCATTTTACTCGCCACTCCACGCGCTTTAGGGTGCCGCTTAGCCCAGTACGCTATCCGAAATAGGAGCGACGTACATTGAACAAATGTGATAGAATTTTGCTGAATTCTTAAATTAACCATAATATAAAATGATCTAATCGGGTCTCTGTTTGCCCTACCCTAGAAGTTTAATAGTGCATTTCACTCGTCACTTTATGCGCTTTGAGATGCCGCTAAGCCCAATAAGCTATCGGAAATAGGAGCGACGTAAATTGAACAAATGTAATAGAATTTCGCAGAATTCTTATGTTAACCAAAATATAAAATGATCTAATCTGGTCTCTGTTCGCCATAGCCTAGACGTTTAATAGTGCATTTTGTTTGCCATTTCATGCGCTTTGGGATGCCGCTTAGCCCAATACGCTATCTGAAATAGGAGCGACGTAAATTGGACAAATGTGATAGAATTTCCCTGAAATCTTATATTAAACAAAATATAAAATGATCTCTTCGGGTCTCTGATTGCCCTATCATAGAAGATTAGTAGTGCATTTTACCCGCCCTTCCACGCGCTTTAAGATGCCGCCTAGCCCAGTACGCTATCTGAAATAGGAGCGACGTAAGATGAACAAATGTGATAGAATTACGCTGAATTCTTATATAAATCGTAATATAAAATGTTCTAATCGGGTCTCTGTTTGCCTTATCCTAGAAGTTTAATAGCGCATTTTACTCGCCATTTCATGCGCTTTGAGATGCCGCTTAGCCCAATACGCTATCTGGAATAGGAGCGACGTAAATTGAACAAATGTGATAGAATTTCCGTGAATTCTTATATTAACCTCAATATAAAATGATCTAATCGGGTCTCTGTTCGCCCTACCATAGAAGTCTTATAGTGCACGTCACTCGCCATTTCATGCGCTTTGAGATGCCGCTTAGACCAATACGCTATCTGAAATAGGAGCGACCTAAATTGAACGAATGTGATAGAATTTCGCTCAATTCTTAAATTAACCATAATATAAAATGATCTAATCGGGTCTCTGTTTGCCCTACCCTAGAACTTTAATAGTGCATTTTACTCGTTATTTCATGCGCTTTGAGATGCCGCTTAGCCTAATACGCTATCTGAAATTGGAGTGATATAAGTTGAAAAAATGTGATAGAATTTCGCTGAATTCTTTTATTAACCATAATGTAAAATGATCTAATCGGGTCTCTGTTTGCCCTACCCTAGGAGTTTAATAGTGCATTTTACTCGCCATTTCATGCGCTTTGAGATGCCGCTTAGCCCAATACGCTATCTGAAATATGAGCGACACGAATTGAACAAATGTGATAGAATTTCCCTGAAATCTTGAATTAAACAAAATATAAAATGATCAAATCGCGTCTCTGATTGCCCTATCATACAAGTTTAATAGTGCATTTTACTCGCCATTCCGAGCGCTTTAAGATGCCGCATAGCCCACTACGCTATCTGAAATAGGAGCGACGTAAATTGAACAAATGTGATAGAATTTCGCTGAATTCTTATATTAACCGTAATATAAAACGATCTAATCGGGTCTCTGTTTGTCTTATCCTAGAAGTTTAATGGTGCATTTTACTCGCCATTTCATGCGCTTTGAGATGCCGCGTATCCCAATATGCTATCTGAAATAGGAGCGACGTAAATTGAATAAATGTGATAGAATTTCGCTGAATTCGTAAATTAACCATAATATAAAATGATTTAATCGGGTCTTTGTTTGCCCTAGCCTAGAAGTTTAATAGTGCATTTTACTCGCCATTTCATGCGCTTTCAGATGCCGCTTAGCCGAATACGCTATCTGAAATAGGAGCGACGTAAATTGAACAAATGTGATAGAATTTCGCTGAACTCTTAAATTCACTATAATATAAAATGATCTAATCGGGTCTCTGTTTGCCCTACCCTAGAAGTTTAATAGTGCATTTTATTCGCCATTTCATGCGCTTTGAGATGCCGCTTCGCCCAATACGCTATCTGAAATAGGAGCGACGTAAATTGAACAAATGTGATAGAATTTCCGTGAATTCTTATATTAACCTTAATGTAAAATGATCTAATCGGGTCTCTGTTCGCCCTACCATAGAAGTCTAATAGTGCATTTCACTCGTCATTTCATGCGCTTTGAGATGCCGCTAAGCACAATAAGCTATCTGAAATACGAGCGACGTAAATAGAACAATTGTGATAGAATTTCGCTGAATTCTTATATTAACCAAAATATAAAATGATCTAATCGGGTCTCTGATTGCCCTATCATAGAAGATTAATAGTGCATTTTACTCGCCACTCCACGCGCTTTAGGGTGCCGCTTAGCCCAGTACGCTATCCGAAATAGGAGCGACGTACATTGAACAAATGTGATAGAATTTTGCTGAATTCTTAAATTAACCATAATATAAAATGATCTAATCGGGTCTCTGTTTGCCCTACCCTAGAAGTTTAATAGTGCATTTCACTCGTCACTTTATGCGCTTTGAGATGCCGCTAAGCCCAATAAGCTATCGGAAATAGGAGCGACGTAAATTGAACAAATGTAATAGAATTTCGCAGAATTCTTATGTTAACCAAAATATAAAATGATCTAATCTGGTCTCTGTTCGCCATAGCCTAGACGTTTAATAGTGCATTTTGTTTGCCATTTCATGCGCTTTGGGATGCCGCTTAGCCCAATACGCTATCTGAAATAGGAGCGACGTAAATTGGACAAATGTGATAGAATTTCCCTGAAATCTTATATTAAACAAAATATAAAATGATCTCATCGGGTCTCTGATTGCCCTATCATAGAAGATTAGTAGTGCATTTTACCCGCCCTTCCACGCGCTTTAAGATGCCGCCTAGCCCAGTACGCTATCTGAAATAGGAGCGACGTAAGATGAACAAATGTGATAGAATTACGCTGAATTCTTATATAAATCGTAATATAAAATGTTCTAATCGGGTCTCTGTTTGCCTTATCCTAGAAGTTTAATAGCGCATTTTACTCGCCATTTCATGCGCTTTGAGATGCCGCTTAGCCCAATACGCTATCTGGAATAGGAGCGACGTAAATTGAACAAATGTGATAGAATTTCCGTGAATTCTTATATTAACCTCAATATAAAATGATCTAATCGGGTCTCTGTTCGCCCTACCATAGAAGTCTTATAGTGCACGTCACTCGCCATTTCATGCGCTTTGAGATGCCGCTTAGACCAATACGCTATCTGAAATAGGAGCGACCTAAATTGAACGAATGTGATAGAATTTCGCTCAATTCTTAAATTAACCATAATATAAAATGATCTAATCGGGTCTCTGTTTGCCCTACCCTAGAACTTTAATAGTGCATTTTACTCGTTATTTCATGCGCTTTGAGATGCCGCTTAGCCTAATACGCTATCTGAAATTGGAGTGATATAAGTTGAAAAAATGTGATAGAATTTCGCTGAATTCTTTTATTAACCATAATGTAAAATGATCTAATCGGGTCTCTGTTTGCCCTACCCTAGGAGTTTAATAGTGCATTTTACTCGCCATTTCATGCGCTTTGAGATGCCGCTTAGCCCAATACGCTATCTGAAATAGGAGCGACCTAAATTGTACGAATGTGATAGAATTTTGCTGAATTCTTAAATTAACCATAATATAAAATGATCTAATCGGGTCTCTGCTTGCCCTACCCTAGAAGTTTAATAGTGCATTTTACTCGTCATTTCATGCGCTTTGAGATGCCGCTTTGCCCAATACGCTATTTGAAATAGGAGCGACGTAAGTTGAACAAATGTGATAGAATTTCGCTGAATTCTTAAATTAACCATATCATAAAATGATCTAATCGGGTCTCTGTTTGCACTACCCTACAAATTTAATAGTGCATTTTGCTCGCCATTTCATGCGCTTTGAGATGCCGCTGAGCCCAATACGCTATTTGAAATAGGAGCGACGTAAATTGAACAAATGTGATAGGATTTCCCGGAAATCTTATATTAAACAAAATATAAAATGATCTAATCTGGTCTCTGACTGCCCTATCATTGAAGTTTAACAGTGCATTTTACTCGCCATTCCACGCGCTTTAAGATGCCGCCTAGCCCAGTACGCTATCTGAAATAGGAGCGACGTAAATTCAACAAATGTGATAGAATCTTGCTGAATTCTTAAATTAACCATAATATAAAATGATCTAATCGGGTCTCT
This sequence comes from Macropis europaea, assembly GCA_916610135.2. Classification (NCBI taxonomy): domain Eukaryota; kingdom Metazoa; phylum Arthropoda; class Insecta; order Hymenoptera; family Melittidae; genus Macropis; species Macropis europaea. The sequence goes on along the minus strand of CAKAJE020000622.1, from coordinate 190,697 downwards.
GTTTGCCCTAGCCTAGGAGTTTAATAGTGCATTTTACTCGCCATTTCATGCGCTTCGAGATGCCGCTTAGCCCAATACGCTATCTGAAATATGAGCGACACGAATTGAACAAATGTGATAGAATTTCCCTGAAATCTTGTATTAAACAAAATATAAAATGATCTAATCGCGTCTCTGATTGCCCTATCATACAAGTTTAATAGTGCATTTTACTCGCCACTCCACGCGCTTTAGGATGCCGCCTAGCCCAGTACGCTATCCGAAATAGGAGCGACGTAAATTGAACAAATGTGATAGAATTTTGCTGAATTCTTAAATTAACCATAATATAAAATGATCTAATCGGGTATCTGTTTGCCTTATCCTAGAAGTTTAATAGTGCATTATACTCGCCATTTCATGCGCTTCGAGATGCCGCGTAGCTCAATACGCTATCTGAAATAGGAGCGACGAAAGTTGAACAAATGTGATAGAATTTCGCTGAATTATTTTATTAACCAGAATGTAAAATGATCTAATCTGGTCTCTGTTCGCCCTACCATAGAAGTCTTATAGTGCATTTCACTCGCCATTTCATGCGCTTTGAGATGCCGCTTAGCCCAATACGCTATCTGAAATAGGAGCGACCTAAATTGTACGAATGTGATAGAATTTTGCTGAATTCTTAAATTAACCATAATATAAAATGATCTAATCGGGTCTCTGCTTGCCCTACCCTAGAAGTTTAATAGTGCATTTTACTCGTCATTTCATGCGCTTTGAGATGCCGCTTTGCCCAATACGCTATCTGAAATAGGAGCGACGTAAATTGAACGAATGTGATAGAATTTCGCTCAATTCTTAAATTACCCATAATATAAAATGATCTAATCGGGTCTCTGTTTGCCCTACCCTAGAACTTTAATAGTGCATTTTACTCGTCATTTCATGCGCTTTGAGATGCCGCTCAGCCTAATACGCTATCTGAAATTGGAGCGACCTAAATTGTACGAATGTGATAGAATTTTGCTGAATTCTTAAATTAACCATAATATAAAATGATCTAATCGGGTCTCTGCTTGCCCTACCCTAGAAGTTTAATAGTGCATTTTACTCGTCATTTCATGCGCTTTGAGATGCCGCTTTGCCCAATACGCTATCTGAAATAGGAGCGACGTAAATTGAACGAATGTGATAGAATTTCGCTCAATTCTTAAATTAACCATAATATAAAATGATCTAATCGGGTCTCTGTTTGCCCTACCCTAGAACTTTAATAGTGCATTTTACTCGTCATTTCATGCGCTTTGAGATGCCGCTCAGCCTAATACGCTATCTGAAATTGGAGCGATATAAGTTGAACATATGTGATAGAATTTCACTGAATTCTTTTATTAACCATAATGTAAAATGATCTAATCGGATCTCTGTCCGCCCGAGTCTAGAACTTTAATAGTTCATTTTATTCGCCATTTCATACGGTTTGAGATGCCGCTTTGCCCAATACGCTATCTGAAATAGGAGCGACGTAAATTTAACAAATGTGATAGAATTTCACTGAATTCTTATATTAACCAAAATATAAAATGATCTAATCTGGTCTCTGATTGCCCTAGCATAGAAGTTTAATAGTGCATTTTACTCGCCATTCCGAACGCTTTAAGATGCCGCATAGCCCAGTTCGCTATCTGCAATAGGAGCGACGTAAATTGAACAAATGTGATAGAATTTTGCTGAATTCTTAAATTAACCATAGTACAAAATGATCTAATCGGGTCTCTGTTTGCTCTACCCTAGAAGTTTAATAGTGCATTTTGCTCGCCATTTCATGCGCTTTGAGATGCCGCTTAGCTCAGTACGCTATTTGAAATAGGAGCGACGTAAGTTGAACAAATGTGATAGAATTTCGCTGAATTCTTAAATTAACCATAACATAAAATGATCTAATCGGGTCTCTGTTTGCCCTACCCTAGAAATTTAATAGTGCATTTTGCTCGCCATTTCATGCGCTTTGAGATGCCGCTGAGCCCAATACGCTATTTGAAATAGGAGCGACGTAAATTGAACAAATGTGATAGAATTTCACTGAATTCTTATATTAACCAAAATATAAAATGATCTAATCGGGTCTCTGATTGTCCTATCATAGAATTTTAATTGCGCATTGTACTCGCCATTCCACCCGCTTTAAGATGCCGCCTAGCCCAGTACGCTATCTGAAATAGGAGCGACGGAAATTGAACAAATGTGATAGAATTTTGCTGAATTCTTAAATTAACCATAATATAAAATGATCTAATCGGGTCTCTGATTGCCCTATCATAGAAGTTTAATAGTGCATTTTACTCGCCATTCCACGCGCTTTAAGATGCCGCTTAGCCCAGTACGCTATCTGAAATAGGAACGACGTAAGTTGAACAAATGTGATAGAATTACGCTGAATTCTTATATTAACCGTAATATAAAATGATCTAATCGGGTCTCTGTTTGCCTCACCCTAGAAGTATAATAGTGCATTTCACTCGTCATTTCATGCGCTTTGAGATGCCGCTTAGCCCAATACGCTATCTGAAATAGGAGCGACGTAAATTGAACAAATGTGATAGAATTTCGCTGAATTCTTATATTAACCAAAGTATATAATCATCTACTCTGGTCTCTGATTGCCCTATCATAGAAGGTTAATAGTGCATTTTACTCGCCATTCTACGCGCTTTAAGATGCCGCCTAGCTCAGTACGCTGTCTGAAATAGAAGCGACGTAACTTGAACAAGTGTGATAGAATCTCGCTGAATACTTATATTAACCTTAATGTAAAATGATCTAATCGGGTCTCTGTTCGCCCTAGCCTAGAAGTTTAATAGCGCATTTTATTCGCCATTTCATGCGCCTTGAGATGCCGCTTAGCACAATACGCTATCTGAAATAGGAGCGACGTAAACTGAACAAATGTGATAGAATTTCCCTGAAATCTTATATTAAACAAAATATAAAATGATCTAATCGGGTCTCTGATTGCCCTATCATAGAAGCTTAGCAGTGCATTTTACTCGCCATTCCACGCGCTTTAAGATGCCGCCTAGCCCAGTACGCTATCTAAATTAGGAACGACGTAAGTTGAACAAATGTGATAGAATTACGCTGAATTCTTATATTAACCGTAATATAAAATGATCTGATCGGGTCTCTGTTTGCCTTATCCTAGAAGTTTAGTATTGCATTTTACTCGCCATTTCATGCGCTTTGAGATGCCGCTTAGCCTAATACGCTATCTGAAATAGGAGCGACGTAAATTGAACAAATGTGATAGAATTTCGCTGAATTCTTAAATTAACTATAATATAAAATGATCTAATCGGGTCACTGATTGCCCTACCCTAGAAGTTTAATAGTGCATTTCACTCGTCATTTCATGCGCTTTGAGATGCCGCTAAGCACAATATGCTATCTGGAATAGCAGCGACGTAAATTGAACAAATGTGACAGAATTACGCCGAATTCTTATATTAACCGTAATATAAAATGATCTAATCAGGTCTCTGTTTGCCTTATCCTAGAAGCTTAATAGTGCATTTTACTCGCCATTCCACGCGCTTTAAGATGCCGCCTAGCCCAGTACGCTACCTGAAATAGGAGCGACGTAAGTTGAACAAATGTGATAGAATTACGCTGAATTCTTATATTAACCGTAATATAAAATGATCTAATCGGGTCTCTGTTTGCCTTATCCTAGAAGTTTGATAGTGCATTTTACTCGCCATTTCATGCGCTTTGAGATGCCGCTTAGCCCAATACGCTATCTGAAATTGGAGCGACGTAAATTGAACAAATGTGATAGAATTTTGCTGAATGCTTAAATTAACCACAATATAAAATGATCTAATCGGGTCTCTGTACGCCCTACCATAGAAATCTAATAGTGCATTTTACTCGCCATTTCATGCGCTTTGAGATGCCGCTTCGCTCAATACGCTATCTGAAATAGGAGCTACATAAATTGAACAAATGTGATAGAATTTCCCTGAAATCTTATATTAAACAAAATATAAAATGATCTAATCGGGTCTCTGATTGCCCTATCATAGAAGTTTAGGAGTGCAGTTTACTCGCCATTCCACGCGCTTTAAGATGCCGCCTAGCCCAGTACGCTATCTAAATTAGGAGCGACGTAAGTTGAACAAATGTGATAGAATTACGCTGAATTCTTATATTAACCGTAATATAAAATGATCTAATCGGGTCTCTGTTTGCCTTATCCTAGAAGTTTAGTATTGCATTTTACACGCCATTTCATGCGCTTTGAGATGCCGCTTAGCCCAATACGCTATCTGAAATAGGAGCGACGTAAATTGAACAAATGTGATAGAATTTCGCTGAATTCTTAAATTAACTATAATATAAAATGATCTAATCGGGTCACTGATTGCCCTACCCTAGAAGTTTAATAGTGCATTTCACTCGTCATTTCATGCGCTTTGAGATGCCGCCTAGCCCAATACGCTACCTGAAATAGGAGCGACGTAAGTTGAACAAATGTGTTACAATTTCCCTGAATTCTTATATTAACCTTAATGTAAAATGATGTAATCGGGCCTCTGTTTGCCCTATCATAGAAGTTTAACAGTGCATTTTACTCGCCATTTCATGCGCTTTGAGATGCCGCATAGCCCAATACGCTATCTGAAATAGGAGCGACGTAAATTGAACAAATGTTATAGAATTTCGCTGAATTCTTAAATTAACCATAATATAAAATGATCTAATCGGGTCTCTGTTCGCCCTACCATAGAAGTCTAATAGTGCATTTCACTCGCCATTCCACGCTCTTTAAGATGCGGCCGAACCCAGTACGCTATCTGAAATAGGAGCGACGTAAATTGTACAAATGTGATAGAATTTCGCTGAATTCTTAAATTAACAATAATATAAAATGATCTAATCGGGTCTCTGCTTGCCCTACCCTAGAAGTTTAATAGTGCATTTTACTCGCCATTTCATGCGCTATGAGATGCCGCTTAGCCCAATACGTTATCTGGAATAGGAGCGACGTAAATTGAACAAATGTGATAGAATTTCCCTGAATTCTTATATTAACCTTAATGTAAAATGATGTAATCGGGCCTCTGTTTGCCCTATCATAGATGTTTAACAGTGCATTTTACTCGCCATTTCATGCGCTTTAAGATGCCGCCTAGCCCAGTACGCTATCTGAAATGTGAGCGACGTAAGTTGAACAAATGTGATAGAATTACGCTGCATTCTTATATTAACCGTTATATAAAATGATGTAATCGGGCCTCTGTTTGCCTTACCCTAGAAGTTTAATAGTGCATTATACTCGCCATTTCATGCGCTTCGAGATGCCGCTTAGCCCAATACGCTATCTGAAACAGGAGCGACATAAATTGAACAAATGTGATAGAATTTCGCTGAATTCTTAAATTAACCATAATAACAAATGATCTAATCGGGTCTCTGCTTGCCCTACCCTAGAAGTTTAATAGTGCATTTTACTCGCCATTTCATGCGCTATGAGATGCCGCTTAGCCCAATACGTTATCTGGAATAGGAGCGACGTAAATTGAACAAATGTGATAGAATTTCCCTGAATTCTTATATTAACCTTAATGTAAAATGATGTAATCGGGCCTCTGTTTGCCCTATCATAGATGTTTAACAGTGCATTTTACTCGCCATTTCATGCGCTTTAAGATGCCGCCTAGCCCAGTACGCTATCTGAAATGTGAGCGACGTAAGTTGAACAAATGTGATAGAATTACGCTGCATTCTTATATTAACCGTTATATAAAATGATGTAATCGGGCCTCTGTTTGCCTTACCCTAGAAGTTTAATAGTGCATTATACTCGCCATTTCATGCGCTTCGAGATGCCGCTTAGCCCAATACGCTATCTGAAACAGGAGCGACATAAATTGAACAAATGTGATAGAATTTCGCTGAATTCTTAAATTAACCATAATAACAAATGATCTAATCGGGTCTCTGTTTGCCCTACCCTAGAAGTTTAACAGTGCATTTTATTCGCCATTTCATGCGCTTTGAGATGCCGCTTAGCGCAATACGCTATCTGAAATAGGAGCGACGTAAATTGAACAAATGTGATAGAATTTCCCTGAAATCTTATATTAAACAAAATATAAAATGATCTAATCGGGTCTCTGATTGCCCTATCATAGAAGTTTAGTGGTGCATTTTACTCGCCATTCCACGCGCTTTAAGATGCCGCCTAGCCCAGTACGCTATCTGAAATAGGAGCGACGTAAGTTGAACAAATGTGATAGAATTACGCTGAATTCTTATATTAACCGTAATATAAAATGATCTAATCGGGTCTCTGTTTGAATTATCCTAGAAGTTTGATAGTGCATTTCACTCACCATTTCATGCGCTTTGAGATGCCGCTTAGCCCAATACGCAATCTGAAATAGGAGCGACGTAAATTGAACAAATGTGATAGAATTTCGCTGAATTCTTAAATTAACTATAATATGAAATTATCTAATCGGGTCTCTGTTTGCCCTACCCTAGAAGTTTAATAGTGCATTTTACTCGCCATTTCATGCGCTTTGAGATGCCGTTTAGCCCAATACGCTATCTGAAATAGGAGCGATGTAAATTGAACAAATGTGATAGAATTTCGCTGAATTCTTTTATTAACCATAATGTAAAATGATATAATCGGGTCTCTGTTCGCCCTAGCCGAGAAGTTTAATAGTGCATTTTACTCTCCATTTCATGCGCTTTGAGATGCCGCTTAGCCCAATACGCTATCTGAAATAGGAGCGATGTAAATTGAACAAATGTGATAGAATTTCGCTGAATTCTTTTATTAACGATAATGTAAAATGATCTAATCGGGTCTCTGTTCGCCCTGGCCTAGAAGTTTAATAGTGCATTTCATTCCCCATTTCATGCGCTTTGAGATGCCGCTTAGCCCAATACGCTATCTGAAATAGGAGCGACGTAAATTGAACAAATGTGATAGAATTTCGCTGAATTCTTATATTAACCGTAATATAAAATGATCTAACCGGGTCTCTGTTTGCCTTATCCTAGAAGTTTAGTATTGCATTTTACTCGCCATTTCATGCGCTTTGAGATGCCGCTTAGCCCAATACGCTATCTGAAATAGGAGCGACGTAAATTGAACAAATGTGATAGAATTTCGCTGAATTCTTAAATTAACTATAATATAAAATGATCTAATCGGGTCACTGATTGCCCTACCCTAGAAGTTTAATAGTGCATTTCACTCGTCATTTCATGCGCTTTGAGATGCCGCTAAGCACAATATGCTATCTGGAATAGCAGCGACGTAAATTGAACAAATGTGACAGAATTACGCCGAATTCTTATATTAACCGTAATATAAAATGATCTAATCAGGTCTCTGTTTGCCTTATCCTAGAAGTTTAATAGTGCATTTTACTCGCCATTCCACACGCTTTAAGATGCCGCCTAGCCCAGTACGCTACCTGAAATAGGAGCGACGTAAGTTGAACAAATGTGATAGAATTACGCTGAATTCTTATATTAACCGTAATATAAAATGATCTAATCGGGTCTCTATTTGCCTTATCCTAGAAGTTTGATAGTGCATTTTACTCGCCATTTCATGCGCTTTGAGATGCCGCTTAGCCCAATACGCTATCTGAAATAGGAGCGACGTAAATTGAACAAATGTGATAGAATTTTGCTGAATGCTTAAATTAACCACAATATAAAATGATCTAATCGGGTCTCTGTACGCCCTACCATAGAAATCTAATAGTGCATTTTACTCGCCATTTCATGCGCTTTGAGATGCCGCTTAGCTCAATACGCTATCTGAAATAGGAGCTACGTAAATTGAACAAATGTGATAGAATTTCCCTGAAATCTTATATTAAACAAAATATAAAATGATCTAATCGGGTCTCTGATTGCCCTATCATAGAAGTTTAGCAGTGCAGTTTACTCGCCATTCCATGCGCTTTAAGATGCCGCCTAGCTCAGTACGCTATCTAAATTAGGAGCGACGTAAGTTGAACAAATGTGATAGAATTACGCTGAATTCTTATATTAACCGTAATATAAAATGATCTAATCGGGTCTCTGTTTGCCTTATCCTAGAAGTTTAGTATTGCATTTTACTCGCCATTTCATGCGCTTTGAGATGCCGCTTAGCCCAATACGCTATCTGAAATAGGAGCGACGTAAATTGAACAAATGTGATAGAATTTCGCTGAATTCTTAAATTAACTATAATATAAAATGATCTAATCGGGTCACTGATTGCCCTACCCTAGAAGTTTAATAGTGCATTTCACTCGTCATTTCATGCGCTTTGAGATGCCGCCTAGCCCAATACGCTACCTGAAATAGGAGCGACGTAAGTTGAACAAATGTGTTAGAATTTCCCTGAATTCTTATATTAACCTTAATGTAAAATGATGTAATCGGGCCTCTGTTTGCCCTATCATAGAAGTTTAACAGTGCATTTTACTCGCCATTTCATGCGCTTTGAGATGCCGCATAGCCCAATACGCTATCTGAAATAGGAGCGACGTAAATTGAACAAATGTTATAGAATTTCGCTGAATTCTTAAATTAACCATAATATAAAATGATCTAATCGGGTCTCTGTTCGCCCTACCATAGAAGTCTAATAGTGCATTTCACTCGCCATTCCACGCTCTTTAAGATGCGGCCGAACCCAGTACGCTATCTGAAATAGGAGCGACGTAAATTGTACAAATGTGATAGAATTTCGCTGAATTCTTAAATTAACAATAATATAAAATGATCTAATCGGGTCTCTGCTTGCCCTACCCTAGAAGTTTAATAGTGCATTTTACTCGCCATTTCATGCGCTATGAGATGCCGCTTAGCCCAATACGTTATCTGGAATAGGAGCGACGTAAATTGAACAAATGTGATAGAATTTCCCTGAATTCTTATATTAACCTTAATGTAAAATGATGTAATCGGGCCTCTGTTTGCCCTATCATAGATGTTTAACAGTGCATTTTACTCGCCATTTCATGCGCTTTAAGATGCCGCCTAGCCCAGTACGCTATCTGAAATGTGAGCGACGTAAGTTGAACAAATGTGATAGAATTACGCTGCATTCTTATATTAACCGTTATATAAAATGATGTAATCGGGCCTCTGTTTGCCTTACCCTAGAAGTTTAATAGTGCATTATACTCGCCATTCTACGCGCTTTAAGATGCCGCCTAGCACAGTACGCTATCTGAAATAGGAGCGACGTAAGTTGAACAAATGTGATAGAATTACGCTGAATTCTTATATTAACCGTAATATAAAATGATCCAATCGGGTCTCTGTTTGCCTAATCCTAGAAGTTAAACAGTGCATTATACTCACCATTTCATGCGCTTTGAGATACCGCTTAGCCCAATACGCTATCTGAAATAGGAGCGACGTAAATTGAACAAATGTGATAGAATTTCCCTGAATTCTTATATTAACCAAAATATAAAATGATCTAATCGGGTCTCTGATTGCCCTATCCTAGAAGTTTAGTAGTGCATTATACTCGCCATTTCATGCGCTTTGAGATACCGCATATCCCAATACGCTATCTGAAATAGGAGCGACGAAAATTGAGCAAATGTGAAAGAATTTCCCTGAATTCTTATATTAACCTTAATGTAAAATGATCTAATCGGGTCTCCGTTCGCCCTACCCTAGAAGTTTAGTAGTGCATTTCACTCGTCATTTCATGCGCTTTGAGATGCCGCTTAGCCCAATACGCTATCTTTAATAGGAGCGACGTAAATTGAACAAATGCGATAGAATTTCGCTGAATTCTTAAATTAACCATAATATAAAATGATCTAATCGGGTCTCTGTTTGCCCTACCCTAGAAGTTTAATAGTGCATTTTACTCGCCAGGCCACAGCTTTAAGATGCCGCCTAGCCCAGTACGCTATCTGAAATAGGAACGACGTAAATTGAACAAATGTGATAGCATTACGCTGAATTCTTATATTAAACAAAATATAAAATGATCTAATCGGGCCTCTGTTCGCCCTACCATAGAAGTCTGATAGTACATTTCACTCGTCATTTCATGCGCTTTCAGATGCCGCGTAGCCCAATACGCTATCTGAAATAGGAGCGACGTAAATTGTACAAATGTGATAGAATTTCGCTGAATTCTTATATTAACCAAAATATAAAATGATCTAATCGGGTCTCTGATTGCCCTATCATAGAAGTTTAATAGTGCGTTTTCTCGCCATTCCACGCGCTTTACGATGCCGCATAGCCCAGTACGCTATCTGACATAGGAGCGACGTAAATTGAACAAATGTGATAGAATTTTGCTGACTTCTTAAATTAATCATAATATAAAATGATCTAATCGGGTCTCTGTTTGCCCCACCCTAGAAGTATAATACTGCGTTTTACTCGCCATTTCATGCACTTTCAGATGCCGCTTAGCCCAATACGCTATCTGAAATAGCAGCGACGTAAATAAAACAAATGTGATAGAATTTCCCTGTAATCTTATATTAAACAAAATATAAATTGATCTAATCGGGTCTCTGATTGCCCTATCAAAGAAGTTTAGTAGTGCATTTTACTCGCCTTTCCACGCGCTTTAAGATGCCGCCTAGCCCAGTACGCTATCTGGAATAGGAGCGACGTAAATTTAAAAAATGTGATAGAATTTCCCTGTATTCTTATATTAACCTTAATGTCAAATGATCTAATCTGGCCTCTGTTCGCCCTACCATAGAAGTCTAATAGTGCATTTTACTCGCCATTTCATGCGCTTTGAGATGCCGCTTAGCCCAATACGCTATCTGAAATAGGAGCGACGTAAATTGAAAAAATGTGATAGAATTTTGCTGAATTCTTAAATTAACTATAATATAAAATGATCTAATCGGGTCTCTGTTTGCCCTACCCTAAAAGTTTCACAGTGCATTTTACTCGCCATTACATGCGCTTTGAGATGCCGCTTAGCCCAATACGCTATCTGAAATAGGAGCGACGGAAGTTGAACAAATGTGATAGAATTACGCTGAATTCTTATATTAACCATAATATAAAATGATCTACTAGGGTCTCTGATTGCCCTATCATAGAAGTTTAATAGTGCATTTTACTCGCCATTCCACGCGCTTTAAGATGCCGCCTAGCCCAGTACGCTATCTGAAATAGGAGCGACGTAAATTGAACACATGTGATAGAATATTGCTGAATTCTTAAATTAACCATAATATAAAGTGATCTAATAGGGTCTCTGTTTGCCCTACCCTAGAAGTTTAACAGTGAATTTCACTCGCCATTCCACGCGCTTTGAGATGACGCCTAGCCCAGTACGCTATCTGAAATAGGAACGACATAAATTGGAAAAATGTGATAGAATTTTGCTGAATTCTTAAATTAACTATAATATAAAATGATCTAATCGGGTCTCTGTTTGCCCTACCCTAAAAGTTTCACAGTGCATTTTACTCGCCATTTCATGCGCTTTGAGATGCCGCTTAGCCCAATACGCTATCAGAAATAGGTAGCGACGTAAGTTGAACAAATGTGATAGAATTTCCCTGAATTCTTATATTAACCTTAATGTAAAATGATCTAATCGGGTCTCTGTTCGCCCTACCCTAGAAGTTTAATAGTGCATTTCACTCGTCATTTCATGCGCTTTGATGTGCCGCTTAGCCCAATACGCTATCTGAAATAGGAGCGACGTAAATTGAACAAATGTGATAGAATTTCGCTGAATTCTTATAATAACCAAAATATAAAATGATCTAATCGGGTCTCTGTTTGCCCTACCCTAGAAGTGTAATAGTGCATTTTACTCGCCATTTCTTGCGCTTTGAGATGCCGCTTAGCCCAATACGCTATCTGAAATAGGAGCGACGTAAATTGAACAAATGTGATAGAATTTCCCTGAATTCTTATATTAACCTTAATGTAAAATGATCTAATCGGGTCTCTGTTCGCCCTACCCTAGAAGTTTAATAATGCATTTCACTCGTCATTTCATGCGCTTTGACGTGCCGCTTAGCCCAATACGCTATCTGAAATAGGAGCGACGTAAATTGAACAAATGTGATAGAATTTCGCTGAATTCTTATAATAACCAAAATATAAAATGATCTAATCGGGTCTCTGTTTGCCCTACCCTAGAAGTGTAATAGTGCATTTTACTCGCCATTTCTTGCGCTTTGAGATGCCGCTTAGCCCAATAAGCTATCTGAAATATCAACGACGTAAATTGAACAAATGTGATAGAATCTCGCTGAATTCTTATATTAACCTTAATGTAAAATGATCTAATCGGGTCTCTGTTCGCCCTACCCTAGAAATTTAATAGTGCATTTCACTCGTCATTTCATGCGCTTTGAGATGCCGCTTAGCCCAATACGCTATCTGAAATAGGAGCGACGGAAGTTGAACAAATGTGATAGAATTACACTGAATTCTTATATTAACCATAATATAAAATGATCTACTCGGGTCTCTGATTGCCCTATCATAGAAGTTTAGTATTGCATTTCACTCGCCATTCCACGCGCTTTAAGATTCCGCCTAGCCCAGTACGCTATCTGAAATAGGAGCGACGTAAATCGAATACATGTGATAGAATATTGCTGAATTCTTAAATTAACCATAATATAAAGTGATCTAATCGGGTCTCTGTTTGCCCTACCCTAGAAGTTTAACAGTGCATTTCACTCGCCATTCCACGCGCTTTGAGATGACGCCAAGCCCAGTACGCTATCTGAAATAGGAACGACGTAAATTGAAAAAATGTGATAGAATTTTGCTGAATTCTTAAATTAACTATAATATAAAATGATCTAATCGGGTCTCTGTTCGCCCTAGTCTAGAAGTTTAACAGTGCATTTTACTCGCCATTTCATGCGCTTTGCGATGCCGCTTAGCCGAATACGCTATCTGAAATAGTAGCGACGTAAATTGAACAAAATGTTATAGAATTTCCCTGAAATCTTATATTAAACAAAATATAAAATGATCTAATCGGGTCCCCGATTGCCCTATCATAGAAGTTTAGTAGTGCATTTTACTCGCCATTCTACGCGCTTTAAGATGCCGCCTAGCACAGTACGCTATCTGAAATAGGAGCGACGTAAGTTGAACAAATGTGATAGAATTACGCTGAATTATTATATTAACCGTAATATAAAATGATCTAATCGGGTCTCAGTTTGCCTTACCCTGGAAGTTTAATAGTGCATTTTACTCGCCACTTCATGCGCTTTGAGACGCCGCTTTGCCCAATACGCAATCTGAAATAGGAGCGACGTAAATTGAACAAATGTGATAGAATTTCGCTGAATTCTTATATTAACCTTAATGTAAAATGATCTAATCGGGTCTCTGTTCGCCCTACCCTAGAAGTTTAGTAGTGCATTTCACTCGTAATTTCATGCGCTTTGAGATGCCGCTTAGCCCAGTACGCTATCTGAAATAGGAACGACGTAAATTGAACAAATGTGATGGAACTTTGCAGAATTCTTAAATCAACCGTAATATAAAATGATCTAATCGGGCCTCTGTTTGCCTTATCCTAGAAGTTTGATAGTGCATTTCACTCGCCATTTCATGCGCTTTGAAATGCTGCATAGCCCAATACGCTATCTGAAATAGGAGCGACGTAAATTGAACAAATGTGATAGAATTTCCCTGAATTCTTATATTATCCTTAATGTAAAATGATCTAATCGGGTCTCCGTTCGCCCTACCCTAGAAGTTTAGTAGTGCATTTCACTCGTAATTTCATGCGCTTTGAGATGCCGCTTAGCCCAGTACGCTATCTGAAATAGGAACGACGTAAATTGAACAAATGTGATGGAACTTTGCAGAATTCTTAAATCAACCGTAATATAAAATGATCTAATCGGGCCTCTGTTTGCCTTATCCTAGAAGTTTGATAGTGCATTTCACTCGCCATTTCATGCGCTTTGAAATGCTGCATAGCCCAATACGCTATCTGAAATAGGAGCGACGTAAATTGAACAAATGTGATAGAATTTCCCTGAATTCTTATATTATCCTTAATGTAAAATGATCTAATCGGGTCTCCGTTCGCCCTACCCTAGAAGTTTAGTAGTGCATTTCACTCGTAATTTCATGCGCTTTGAGATGCCGCTTAGCCCAGTACGCTATCTGAAATAGGAACGACGTAAATTGAACAGATGTGATAGAATTTTGCTGAATTCTTAAATTAACCATAATATAAAATGTTCTAATCGGGTCTCTGTTTGCCCTACCCTAGAAGTTTAATAATGCATTTCACTCGTCATTTCATGCGCTTTGAGATGCCGCTATGCCCAATAAGCTATCTGGAATAGGAGCGACGTAAATTGAGCAAATGTGATAGAATTTCCCTGAAATCTTATATTAAACAAAATATAAAATGATCTAATCGGGTCTCTGTTTGCCCTACCCTAGAAGTTTAATAATGCATTTCACTCGTCATTTCATGCGCTTTGAGATGCCGCTATGCCCAATAAGCTATCTGAAATAGGAGCGACGTAAATTGAACAAATGTGATAGAATTTCCCTGAAATCTTATATTAAACAAAATATAAAATGATCTAATCGGGTCTCTGACTGCCCTATCATATAAGTTTAACACTGCATTTCACTCGTCATTTTATGCGCTTTGAGCTGCCGCTTAGCCCAATAAGCTATCTGAAATAGGAGCGATGTGAATTGAACAAATGTGATAGAATTTCGCTGAATTCCTATATTAACCAAAATATAAAATGATCTAATCGGGTCTCTGAATGCCCTATCATAGAAGTTTAATAGTGCATTTTACTCGCCATTCCACGCGCTTTAAGATGCCGCCTAGCCCAGTACGCTATCTGAAATAGGAGCGACGTAAATTGAACAAATGTGATAGAATTTTGCTGAATTCTTAAATTAACCATAACATAAAATGATCTAATCGGGTCTCTGTTTGCCCTACCCAGGAAATGTAATAGTGCGTTTTACTCGCCATTTCATGCGCTTTGATATTCCGCTTAGCCCAATACGCTTTCTGAAATAGGAGCGACGTAAATTGAACAAATGTGATAGAATTTCGCTGAATTCTTTATTAACCATAATGTAAAATGATATAATCGGGCCTCTGTTCGCCCTACCATAGAAGTCTAATAGTGCAGTTCACTCATCATTTCATGTGCTTTGAGATGCCGCTTATCCCAATACGCTATCTGAAATAGGAGCGACGTAAATTGAACAAATGTGATAGAATTACGCTGAATTCTTATATTAACCAAAATATAAAATGATCTAATCGGGTCTCTGATTGCCCTATCATAGAAGTTTAATAGTGCATTTTACTCGCCATTCCACGCGCTTTAAGATGCCGCCTAGCCCAGTACGCTACCTGAAATAGGAGCGACGTAAATTGAACAAATGTGATAAAATTTTGCTGACTTCTTAAATTAACCATAATATAAAATGATCTAAACGGGTCTCTGTTTGCCCTACCCCAGAAGTTTAATAGTGCATTTTACTCGCCATTTCTTGCGCTTTGGGATGCCGCTTAGCCCGATACGCTACCTGAAATACCAGCGACGTAAATTGAACAAACGTGAGAGAATCTCGCTGAATTCTTATATTAACCTTAATGTAAAATGATCTAATCGGTTCTCTGTTCGCCCTACCCAAGAAGATTAATAGTGCATTTCACTCGTCATTTCATGCGCTTTGAAATGCCGCTTAGCCCAATAAGCTATCTGAAATAGGAGCGACGTAAATTGAACAAATGTGATAGAAGTTCCCTGAATACTTATATTAACCTTAATGTAAAATGATCTAATCGGGTCTCTGTTCGCCCTACCCTAGAAGTTTAATAGTGCATTTTACTCGCCATTTCATGCGCTTTGAGATGCCGATTAGCCCAATACGCTATCTGAAATAGGAGCTACGTAAGTTGAACAAATGTCACAGAATTACGCTGAATTCTTATATTAACAGTAATATAAAATGATCTAATCGGGTCTCTGATTGCCCTATCATAGATGTTTAAGAGTGCATTTTACTCGCCATTTCATGCGCTTTGAGATGCCGCTTAGCCCAATAAGCTATCTGAAATAGGAGCGACGTAAATTGAACAAATGTGATAGAAGTTCCCTGAATACTTATATTAACCTTAATGTAAAATGATCTAATCGGGTCTTTGTTCTCACTACCCTAGAAGTTTACTAGTGCATTTTACTGGCCATTTCATGCGTTTTGAGATGCAGCATAGACCAATACGCTATCTGAAATAGGAGCGACGTAAATTGAACAAATGTGATAGAATTTCGCTGAATTCTTATATTAACCAAAATATAAAATGATCTAATCGGGTCTCTGATTGCCGTATCCTAGAAGTTTAATAGTGCATTTTACTCGCCATTTCTTGCGCTTTGAGATGCCGCTTAGCCCAATACGCTATCTGAAATAGGAGCAACGTAAATTGAACAAATGTAAAAAAATCCGCTGAATTCTTATATTAACCAAAATATAAAACGATCTAATCGGGTCTCTGATTGCCCTATCATAGAAGTTTAAGAGTGCATTTTGCTCGCCATTCCACGCGCTTTAAGATGCCGCCTAGCCCAGTACGCTATCTGAAATAGGAGCTACGTAAGTTGAACAAATGTGACAGAGTTACGCTGAAATCTTATATTAACCGTAATATAAAATGATCTAATCGGGTCTCTGTTTGCCATATCCTAGAAGTTTAATAGTGCATTTTCTCGCCATTTCCTGCGCTTTGAGATGCCGCTTAGCCCAATACGCTATCTGAAATAGGAGCAACGTAAATTGAACAAATGTGATAGAATTTCGCTGAATCCTTAAATTAACCATAATATAAAATGATCTAATCGGGTCTCTGTTTGCCCTACCCTAGAAGTGTAATAGTGCATTTTACTCGCCATTTCTTGCGCTTTGAGATGCCGCTTAGCCCAATACGCTATCTGAAATAGGAGCGACGTAAATTGAACAAATGTGATAGAATTTCCCTGAATTCTTATATTAACCTTAATGTAAAATGATCTAATCGGGTCTCTGTTCGCCCTACCCTAGAAGTTTAATAATGCATTTCACTCGTCATTTCATGCGCTTTGACGTGCCGCTTAGCCCAATACGCTATCTGAAATAGGAGCGACGTAAATTGAACAAATGTGATAGAATTTCGCTGAATTCTTATAATAACCAAAATATAAAATGATCTAATCGGGTCTCTGTTTGCCCTACCCTAGAAGTGTAATAGTGCATTTTACTCGCCATTTCTTGCGCTTTGAGATGCCGCTTAGCCCAATAAGCTATCTGAAATATCAACGACGTAAATTGAACAAATGTAATAGAATCTCGCTGAATTCTTATATTAACCTTAATGTAAAATGATCTAATCGGGTCTCTGTTCGCCCTACCCTAGAAATTTAATAGTGCATTTCACTCGTCATTTCATGCGCTTTGAGATGCCGCTTAGCCCAATACGCTATCTGAAATAGGAGCGACGGAAGTTGAACAAATGTGATAGAATTACGCTGAATTCTTATATTAACCATAATATAAAATGATCTACTCGGGTCTCTGATTGCCCTATCATAGAAGTTTAGTATTGCATTTCACTCGCCATTCCACGCGCTTTAAGATTCCGCCTAGCCCAGTACGCTATCTGAAATAGGAGCGACGTAAATCGAATACATGTGATAGAATATTGCTGAATTCTTAAATTAACCATAATATAAAGTGATCTAATCGGGTCTCTGTTTGCCCTACCCTAGAAGTTTAACAGTGCATTTCACTCGCCATTCCACGCGCTTTGAGATGACGCCTAGCCCAGTACGCTATCTGAAATAGGAACGACGTAAATTGAAAAAATGTGATAGAATTTTGCTGAATTCTTAAATTAACTATAATATAAAATGATCTAATCGGGTCTCTGTTCGCCCTAGTCTAGAAGTTTAACAGTGCATTTTACTCGCCATTTCATGCGCTTTGCGATGCCGCTTAGCCGAATACGCTATCTGAAATAGTAGCGACGTAAATTGAACAAAATGTTATAGAATTTCCCTGAAATCTTATATTAAACAAAATATAAAATGATCTAATCGGGTCCCCGATTGCCCTATCATAGAAGTTTTGTAGTGCATTTTACTCGCCATTCTACGCGCTTTAAGATGCCGCCTAGCACAGTACGCTATCTGAAATAGGAGCGACGTAAGTTGAACAAATGTGATAGAATTACGCTGAATTATTATATTAACCGTAATATAAAATGATCTAATCGGGTCTCAGTTTGCCTTACCCTGGAAGTTTAATAGTGCATTTTACTCGCCACTTCATGCGCTTTGAGACGCCGCTTTGCCCAATACGCAATCTGAAATAGGAGCGACGTAAATTGAACAAATGTGATAGAATTTCGCTGAATTCTTATATTAACCTTAATGTAAAATGATCTAATCGGGTCTCTGTTCGCCCTACCCTAGAAGTTTAGTAGTGCATTTCACTCGTAATTTCATGCGCTTTGAGATGCCGCTTAGCCCAGTACGCTATCTGAAGTAGGAACGACGTAAATTGAACAAATGTGATGGAACTTTGCAGAATTCTTAAATCAACCGTAATATAAAATGATCTAATCGGGCCTCTGTTTGCCTTATCCTAGAAGTTTGATAGTGCATTTCACTCGCCATTTCATGCGCTTTGAAATGCTGCATAGCCCAATACGCTATCTGAAATAGGAGCGACGTAAATTGAACAAATGTGATAGAATTTCCCTGAATTCTTATATTATCCTTAATGTAAAATGATCTAATCGGGTCTCCGTTCGCCCTACCCTAGAAGTTTAGTAGTGCATTTCACTCGTAATTTCATGCGCTTTGAGATGCCGCTTAGCCCAGTACGCTATCTGAAATAGGAACGACGTAAATTGAACAGATGTGATAGAATTTTGCTGAATTCTTAAATTAACCATAATATAAAATGTTCTAATCGGGTCTCTGTTTGCCCTACCCTAGAAGATTAATAGTGCATTTTACTCGCCATTTCATGCGCTTTGAGATGCCGCTTAGCCCAATACGCTATCTGAAATAGGAGCGACGTAAGTAGAACAAATGTGATAGAATATCGCTGAATTCTTTTATTAACCATAATGTAAAATGATCCAATCGGGTCTCTGTTCGCCCTAGCCTAGAAGATTAATAGTTCATTTTATTCGCCATTTCATGCGCTTTGAGACGCCGCTTAGCCGAATACGCTATCTGAAATAGTAGCGACGTAAATTGAACAAATGTGATGGAATTTGCCTGATATCTTATATTAAACAAAATATAAAATGATATAATCGGGTCTCTGATTGCCCCATCATAGAAGTTTAGTAGAGCATTTTACTCGCCATTCTACGCGCTTTAAGATGCCGCCTAGCACAGTACGCTATCTGAAATAGGAGCGACGTAAGTTGAACAAATGTGATAGAATTACGCTGAATTCTTATATTAACCGTAATATAAAATGATCCAATCGGGTCTCTGTTTGCCTAATCCTAGAAGTTAAACAGTGCATTATACTCACCATTTCATGCGCTTTGAGATACCGCTTAGCCCAATACGCTATCTGAAATAGGAGCGACGTAAATTGAACAAATGTGATAGAATTTCCCTGAATTCTTATATTAACCAAAATATAAAATGATCTAATCGGGTCTCTGATTGCCCTATCCTAGAAGTTTAGTAGTGCATTATACTCGCCATTTCATGCGCTTTGAGATACCGCATATCCCAATACGCTATCTGAAATAGGAGCGACGAAAATTGAACAAATGTGAAAGAATTTCCCTGAATTCTTATATTAACCTTAATGTAAAATGATCTAATCGGGTCTCCGTTCGCCCTACCCTAGAAGTTTAGTAGTGCATTTCACTCGTCATTTCATGCGCTTTGAGATGCCGCTTAGCCCAATACGCTATCTTTAATAGGAGCGACGTAAAT
The DNA here is from genome assembly GCA_916610135.2 of Macropis europaea. NCBI lineage: Eukaryota > Metazoa > Arthropoda > Insecta > Hymenoptera > Melittidae > Macropis > Macropis europaea. Next base: position 170,706 of record CAKAJE020000622.1, on the reverse strand, counting down.
TGAACAAATGCGATAGAATTTCGCTGAATTCTTAAATTAACCATAATATAAAATGATCTAATCGGGTCTCTGTTTGCCCTACCCTAGAAGTTTAATAGTGCATTTTACTCGCCATGCCACAGCTTTAAGATGCCGCCTAGCCCAGTACGCTATCTGAAATAGGAACGACGTAAATTGAACAAATGTGATAGCATTACGCTGAATTCTTATATTAAACAAAATATAAAATGATCTAATCGGGCCTCTGTTCGCCCTACCATAGAAGTCTGATAGTACATTTCACTCGTCATTTCATGCGCTTTCAGATGCCGCGTAGCCCAATACGCTATCTGAAATAGGAGCGACGTAAATTGTACAAATGTGATAGAATTTCGCTGAATTCTTATATTAACCAAAATATAAAATGATCTAATCGGGTCTCTGATTGCCCTATCATAGAAGTTTAATAGTGCGTTTTCTCGCCATTCCACGCGCTTTACGATGCCGCATAGCCCAGTACGCTATCTGACATAGGAGCGACGTAAATTGAACAAATGTGATAGAATTTTGCTGACTTCTTAAATTAATCATAATATAAAATGATCTAATCGGGTCTCTGTTTGCCCCACCCTAGAAGTATAATACTGCGTTTTACTCGCCATTTCATGCACTTTCAGATGCCGCTTAGCCCAATACGCTATCTGAAATAGCAGCGACGTAAATAAAACAAATGTGATAGAATTTCCCTGTAATCTTATATTAAACAAAATATAAATTGATCTAATCGGGTCTCTGATTGCCCTATCAAAGAAGTTTAGTAGTGCATTTTACTCGCCTTTCCACGCGCTTTAAGATGCCGCCTAGCCCAGTACGCTATCTGGAATAGGAGCGACGTAAATTTAAAAAATGTGATAGAATTTCCCTGTATTCTTATATTAACCTTAATGTCAAATGATCTAATCTGGCCTCTGTTCGCCCTACCATAGAAGTCTAATAGTGCATTTTACTCGCCATTTCATGCGCTTTGAGATGCCGCTTAGCCCAATACGCTATCTGAAATAGGAGCGACGTAAATTGAAAAAATGTGATAGAATTTTGCTGAATTCTTAAATTAACTATAATATAAAATGATCTAATCGGGTCTCTGTTTGCCCTACCCTAAAAGTTTCACAGTGCATTTTACTCGCCATTACATGCGCTTTGAGATGCCGCTTAGCCCAATACGCTATCTGAAATAGGAGCGACGGAAGTTGAACAAATGTGATAGAATTACGCTGAATTCTTATATTAACCATAATATAAAATGATCTACTAGGGTCTCTGATTGCCCTATCATAGAAGTTTAATAGTGCATTTTACTCGCCATTCCACGCGCTTTAAGATGCCGCCTAGCCCAGTACGCTATCTGAAATAGGAGCGACGTAAATTGAACACATGTGATAGAATATTGCTGAATTCTTAAATTAACCATAATATAAAGTGATCTAATAGGGTCTCTGTTTGCCCTACCCTAGAAGTTTAACAGTGAATTTCACTCGCCATTCCACGCGCTTTGAGATGACGCCTAGCCCAGTACGCTATCTGAAATAGGAACGACATAAATTGGAAAAATGTGATAGAATTTTGCTGAATTCTTAAATTAACTATAATATAAAATGATCTAATCGGGTCTCTGTTTGCCCTACCCTAAAAGTTTCACAGTGCATTTTACTCGCCATTTCATGCGCTTTGAGATGCCGCTTAGCCCAATACGCTATCAGAAATAGGTAGCGACGTAAGTTGAACAAATGTGATAGAATTTCCCTGAATTCTTATATTAACCTTAATGTAAAATGATCTAATCGGGTCTCTGTTCGCCCTACCCTAGAAGTTTAATAGTGCATTTCACTCGTCATTTCATGCGCTTTGATGTGCCGCTTAGCCCAATACGCTATCTGAAATAGGAGCGACGTAAATTGAACAAATGTGATAGAATTTCGCTGAATTCTTATAATAACCAAAATATAAAATGATCTAATCGGGTCTCTGTTTGCCCTACCCTAGAAGTGTAATAGTGCATTTTACTCGCCATTTCTTGCGCTTTGAGATGCCGCTTAGCCCAATACGCTATCTGAAATAGGAGCGACGTAAATTGAACAAATGTGATAGAATTTCCCTGAATTCTTATATTAACCTTAATGTAAAATGATCTAATCGGGTCTCTGTTCGCCCTACCCTAGAAGTTTAATAATGCATTTCACTCGTCATTTCATGCGCTTTGACGTGCCGCTTAGCCCAATACGCTATCTGAAATAGGAGCGACGTAAATTGAACAAATGTGATAGAATTTCGCTGAATTCTTATAATAACCAAAATATAAAATGATCTAATCGGGTCTCTGTTTGCCCTACCCTAGAAGTGTAATAGTGCATTTTACTCGCCATTTCTTGCGCTTTGAGATGCCGCTTAGCCCAATAAGCTATCTGAAATATCAACGACGTAAATTGAACAAATGTGATAGAATCTCGCTGAATTCTTATATTAACCTTAATGTAAAATGATCTAATCGGGTCTCTGTTCGCCCTACCCTAGAAATTTAATAGTGCATTTCACTCGTCATTTCATGCGCTTTGAGATGCCGCTTAGCCCAATACGCTATCTGAAATAGGAGCGACGGAAGTTGAACAAATGTGATAGAATTACACTGAATTCTTATATTAACCATAATATAAAATGATCTACTCGGGTCTCTGATTGCCCTATCATAGAAGTTTAGTATTGCATTTCACTCGCCATTCCACGCGCTTTAAGATTCCGCCTAGCCCAGTACGCTATCTGAAATAGGAGCGACGTAAATCGAATACATGTGATAGAATATTGCTGAATTCTTAAATTAACCATAATATAAAGTGATCTAATCGGGTCTCTGTTTGCCCTACCCTAGAAGTTTAACAGTGCATTTCACTCGCCATTCCACGCGCTTTGAGATGACGCCAAGCCCAGTACGCTATCTGAAATAGGAACGACGTAAATTGAAAAAATGTGATAGAATTTTGCTGAATTCTTAAATTAACTATAATATAAAATGATCTAATCGGGTCTCTGTTCGCCCTAGTCTAGAAGTTTAACAGTGCATTTTACTCGCCATTTCATGCGCTTTGCGATGCCGCTTAGCCGAATACGCTATCTGAAATAGTAGCGACGTAAATTGAACAAAATGTTATAGAATTTCCCTGAAATCTTATATTAAACAAAATATAAAATGATCTAATCGGGTCCCCGATTGCCCTATCATAGAAGTTTAGTAGTGCATTTTACTCGCCATTCTACGCGCTTTAAGATGCCGCCTAGCACAGTACGCTATCTGAAATAGGAGCGACGTAAGTTGAACAAATGTGATAGAATTACGCTGAATTATTATATTAACCGTAATATAAAATGATCTAATCGGGTCTCAGTTTGCCTTACCCTGGAAGTTTAATAGTGCATTTTACTCGCCACTTCATGCGCTTTGAGACGCCGCTTTGCCCAATACGCAATCTGAAATAGGAGCGACGTAAATTGAACAAATGTGATAGAATTTCGCTGAATTCTTATATTAACCTTAATGTAAAATGATCTAATCGGGTCTCTGTTCGCCCTACCCTAGAAGTTTAGTAGTGCATTTCACTCGTAATTTCATGCGCTTTGAGATGCCGCTTAGCCCAGTACGCTATCTGAAATAGGAACGACGTAAATTGAACAAATGTGATGGAACTTTGCAGAATTCTTAAATCAACCGTAATATAAAATGATCTAATCGGGCCTCTGTTTGCCTTATCCTAGAAGTTTGATAGTGCATTTCACTCGCCATTTCATGCGCTTTGAAATGCTGCATAGCCCAATACGCTATCTGAAATAGGAGCGACGTAAATTGAACAAATGTGATAGAATTTCCCTGAATTCTTATATTATCCTTAATGTAAAATGATCTAATCGGGTCTCCGTTCGCCCTACCCTAGAAGTTTAGTAGTGCATTTCACTCGTAATTTCATGCGCTTTGAGATGCCGCTTAGCCCAGTACGCTATCTGAAATAGGAACGACGTAAATTGAACAAATGTGATGGAACTTTGCAGAATTCTTAAATCAACCGTAATATAAAATGATCTAATCGGGCCTCTGTTTGCCTTATCCTAGAAGTTTGATAGTGCATTTCACTCGCCATTTCATGCGCTTTGAAATGCTGCATAGCCCAATACGCTATCTGAAATAGGAGCGACGTAAATTGAACAAATGTGATAGAATTTCCCTGAATTCTTATATTATCCTTAATGTAAAATGATCTAATCGGGTCTCCGTTCGCCCTACCCTAGAAGTTTAGTAGTGCATTTCACTCGTAATTTCATGCGCTTTGAGATGCCGCTTAGCCCAGTACGCTATCTGAAATAGGAACGACGTAAATTGAACAGATGTGATAGAATTTTGCTGAATTCTTAAATTAACCATAATATAAAATGTTCTAATCGGGTCTCTGTTTGCCCTACCCTAGAAGTTTAATAATGCATTTCACTCGTCATTTCATGCGCTTTGAGATGCCGCTATGCCCAATAAGCTATCTGAAATAGGAGCGACGTAAATTGAGCAAATGTGATAGAATTTCCCTGAAATCTTATATTAAACAAAATATAAAATGATCTAATCGGGTCTCTGTTTGCCCTACCCTAGAAGTTTAATAATGCATTTCACTCGTCATTTCATGCGCTTTGAGATGCCGCTATGCCCAATAAGCTATCTGAAATAGGAGCGACGTAAATTGAACAAATGTGATAGAATTTCCCTGAAATCTTATATTAAACAAAATATAAAATGATCTAATCGGGTCTCTGACTGCCCTATCATATAAGTTTAACACTGCATTTCACTCGTCATTTTATGCGCTTTGAGCTGCCGCTTAGCCCAATAAGCTATCTGAAATAGGAGCGATGTGAATTGAACAAATGTGATAGAATTTCGCTGAATTCCTATATTAACCAAAATATAAAATGATCTAATCGGGTCTCTGAATGCCCTATCATAGAAGTTTAATAGTGCATTTTACTCGCCATTCCACGCGCTTTAAGATGCCGCCTAGCCCAGTACGCTATCTGAAATAGGAGCGACGTAAATTGAACAAATGTGATAGAATTTTGCTGAATTCTTAAATTAACCATAACATAAAATGATCTAATCGGGTCTCTGTTTGCCCTACCCAGGAAATGTAATAGTGCGTTTTACTCGCCATTTCATGCGCTTTGATATTCCGCTTAGCCCAATACGCTTTCTGAAATAGGAGCGACGTAAATTGAACAAATGTGATAGAATTACGCTGAATTCTTATATTAACCAAAATATAAAATGATCTAATCGGGTCTCTGATTGCCCTATCATAGAAGTTTAATAGTGCATTTTACTCGCCATTCCACGCGCTTTAAGATGCCGCCTAGCCCAGTACGCTACCTGAAATAGGAGCGACGTAAATTGAACAAATGTGATAAAATTTTGCTGACTTCTTAAATTAACCATAATATAAAATGATCTAAACGGGTCTCTGTTTGCCCTACCCCAGAAGTTTAATAGTGCATTTTACTCGCCATTTCTTGCGCTTTGGGATGCCGCTTAGCCCGATACGCTACCTGAAATACCAGCGACGTAAATTGAACAAACGTGAGAGAATCTCGCTGAATTCTTATATTAACCTTAATGTAAAATGATCTAATCGGTTCTCTGTTCGCCCTACCCAAGAAGATTAATAGTGCATTTCACTCGTCATTTCATGCGCTTTGAAATGCCGCTTAGCCCAATAAGCTATCTGAAATAGGAGCGACGTAAATTGAACAAATGTGATAGAAGTTCCCTGAATACTTATATTAACCTTAATGTAAAATGATCTAATCGGGTCTCTGTTCGCCCTACCCTAGAAGTTTAATAGTGCATTTTACTCGCCATTTCATGCGCTTTGAGATGCCGATTAGCCCAATGCGCTATCTGAAATAGGAGCTACGTAAGTTGAACAAATGTCACAGAATTACGCTGAATTCTTATATTAACAGTAATATAAAATGATCTAATCGGGTCTCTGATTGCCCTATCATAGATGTTTAAGAGTGCATTTTACTCGCCATTTCATGCGCTTTGAGATGCCGCTTAGCCCAATAAGCTATCTGAAATAGGAGCGACGTAAATTGAACAAATGTGATAGAAGTTCCCTGAATACTTATATTAACCTTAATGTAAAATGATCTAATCGGGTCTTTGTTCTCACTACCCTAGAAGTTTACTAGTGCGTTTTACTGGCCATTTCATGCGTTTTGAGATGCAGCATAGACCAATACGCTATCTGAAATAGGAGCGACGTAAATTGAACAAATGTGATAGAATTTCGCTGAATTCTTATATTAACCAAAATATAAAATGATCTAATCGGGTCTCTGATTGCCGTATCCTAGAAGTTTAATAGTGCATTTTACTCGCCATTTCTTGCGCTTTGAGATGCCGCTTAGCCCAATACGCTATCTGAAATAGGAGCAACGTAAATTGAACAAATGTAAAAAAATCCGCTGAATTCTTATATTAACCAAAATATAAAACGATCTAATCGGGTCTCTGATTGCCCTATCATAGAAGTTTAAGAGTGCATTTTGCTCGCCATTCCACGCGCTTTAAGATGCCGCCTAGCCCAGTACGCTATCTGAAATAGGAGCTACGTAAGTTGAACAAATGTGACAGAGTTACGCTGAAATCTTATATTAACCGTAATATAAAATGATCTAATCGGGTCTCTGCTTGCCATATCCTAGAAGTTTAATAGTGCATTTTCTCGCCATTTCCTGCGCTTTGAGATGCCGCTTAGCCCAATACGCTATCTGAAATAGGAGCAACGTAAATTGAACAAATGTGATAGAATTTCGCTGAATCCTTAAATTAACCATAATATAAAATGATCTAATCGGGTCTCTGTTTGCCCTACCCTAGAAGTGTAATAGTGCATTTTACTCGCCATTTCTTGCGCTTTGAGATGCCGCTTAGCCCAATACGCTATCTGAAATAGGAGCGACGTAAATTGAACAAATGTGATAGAATTTCCCTGAATTCTTATATTAACCTTAATGTAAAATGATCTAATCGGGTCTCTGTTCGCCCTACCCTAGAAGTTTAATAATGCATTTCACTCGTCATTTCATGCGCTTTGACGTGCCGCTTAGCCCAATACGCTATCTGAAATAGGAGCGACGTAAATTGAACAAATGTGATAGAATTTCGCTGAATTCTTATAATAACCAAAATATAAAATGATCTAATCGGGTCTCTGTTTGCCCTACCCTAGAAGTGTAATAGTGCATTTTACTCGCCATTTCTTGCGCTTTGAGATGCCGCTTAGCCCAATAAGCTATCTGAAATATCAACGACGTAAATTGAACAAATGTGATAGAATCTCGCTGAATTCTTATATTAACCTTAATGTAAAATGATCTAATCGGGTCTCTGTTCGCCCTACCCTAGAAATTTAATAGTGCATTTCACTCGTCATTTCATGCGCTTTGAGATGCCGCTTAGCCCAATACGCTATCTGAAATAGGAGCGACGGAAGTTGAACAAATGTGATAGAATTACGCTGAATTCTTATATTAACCATAATATAAAATGATCTACTCGGGTCTCTGATTGCCCTATCATAGAAGTTTAGTATTGCATTTCACTCGCCATTCCACGCGCTTTAAGATTCCGCCTAGCCCAGTACGCTATCTGAAATAGGAGCGACGTAAATCGAATACATGTGATAGAATATTGCTGAATTCTTAAATTAACCATAATATAAAGTGATCTAATCGGGTCTCTGTTTGCCCTACCCTAGAAGTTTAACAGTGCATTTCACTCGCCATTCCACGCGCTTTGAGATGACGCCAAGCCCAGTACGCTATCTGAAATAGGAACGACGTAAATTGAAAAAATGTGATAGAATTTTGCTGAATTCTTAAATTAACTATAATATAAAATGATCTAATCGGGTCTCTGTTCGCCCTACCCTAGAAGTTTAACAGTGCATTTTACTCGCCATTTCATGCGCTTTGCGATGCCGCTTAGCCGAATACGCTATCTGAAATAGTAGCGACGTAAATTGAACAAAATGTTATAGAATTTCCCTGAAATCTTATATTAAACAAAATATAAAATGATCTAATCGGGTCCCCGATTGCCCTATCATAGAAGTTTAGTAGTGCATTTTACTCGCCATTCTACGCGCTTTAAGATGCCGCCTAGCACAGTACGCTATCTGAAATAGGAGCGACGTAAGTTGAACAAATGTGATAGAATTACGCTGAATTATTATATTAACCGTAATATAAAATGATCTAATCGGGTCTCAGTTTGCCTTACCCTGGAAGTTTAATAGTGCATTTTACTCGCCACTTCATGCGCTTTGAGACGCCGCTTTGCCCAATACGCAATCTGAAATAGGAGCGACGTAAATTGAACAAATGTGATAGAATTTCGCTGAATTCTTATATTAACCTTAATGTAAAATGATCTAATCGGGTCTCTGTTCGCCCTACCCTAGAAGTTTAGTAGTGCATTTCACTCGTAATTTCATGCGCTTTGAGATGCCGCTTAGCCCAGTACGCTATCTGAAATAGGAACGACGTAAATTGAACAAATGTGATGGAACTTTGCAGAATTCTTAAATCAACCGTAATATAAAATGATCTAATCGGGCCTCTGTTTGCCTTATCCTAGAAGTTTGATAGTGCATTTCACTCGCCATTTCATGCGCTTTGAAATGCTGCATAGCCCAATACGCTATCTGAAATAGGAGCGACGTAAATTGAACAAATGTGATAGAATTTCCCTGAATTCTTATATTATCCTTAATGTAAAATGATCTAATCGGGTCTCCGTTCGCCCTACCCTAGAAGTTTAGTAGTGCATTTCACTCGTAATTTCATGCGCTTTGAGATGCCGCTTAGCCCAGTACGCTATCTGAAATAGGAACGACGTAAATTGAACAGATGTGATAGAATTTTGCTGAATTCTTAAATTAACCATAATATAAAATGTTCTAATCGGGTCTCTGTTTGCCCTACCCTAGAAGTTTAATAGTGCATTTTACTCGCCATTTCATGCGCTTTGAGATGCCGCTTAGCCCAATACGCTATCTGAAATAGGAGCGACGTAAGTTGAACAAATGTGATAGAATATCGCTGAATTCTTTTATTAACCATAATGTAAAATGATCTAATCGGGTCTCTGTTCGCCCTACCCTAGGAGTTTAGTAGTGCATTTCACTCGTAATTTCATGCGCTTTGAGATGCCGCTTAGCCCAGTACGCTATCTGAAATAGGAGCGACGTAAATTGAACAAATGTGATAGAAGTTCGGTGAATTCTTAAATTAACCATAATATAAAATGATCTAATCGGGTCTCTGTTTGCCCTACCCTAGAAGTTTAATAATGCATTTCACTCGTCATTTCATGCGCTTTGAGATGCCGCTATGCCCAATAAGCTATCTGAAATAGGAGCGACGTAAATTGAGCAAATGTGATAGAATTTCCCTGAAATCTTATATTAAACAAAATATAAAATGATCTAATCGGGTCTCTGTTTGCCCTACCCTAGAAGTTTAATAATGCATTTCACTCGTCATTTCATGCGCTTTGAGATGCCGCTATGCCCAATAAGCTATCTGAAATAGGAGCGACGTAAATTGAACAAATGTGATAGAATTTCCCTGAAATCTTATATTAAACAAAATATAAAATGATCTAATCGGGTCTCTGACTGCCCTATCATATAAGTTTAACACTGCATTTCACTCGTCATTTTATGCGCTTTGAGCTGCCGCTTAGCCCAATAAGCTATTTGAAATAGGAGCGATGTGAATTGAACAAATGTGATAGAATTTCGCTGAATTCCTATATTAACCAAAATATAAAATGATCTAATCGGGTCTCTGAATGCCCTATCATAGAAGTTTAATAGTGCATTTTACTCGCCATTCCACGCGCTTTAAGATGCCGCCTAGCCCAGTACGCTATCTGAAATAGGAGCGACGTAAATTGAACAAATGTGATAGAATTTTGCTGAATTCTTAAATTAACCATAACATAAAATGATCTAATCGGGTCTCTGTTTGCCCTACCCAGGAAATGTAATAGTGCGTTTTACTCGCCATTTCATGCGCTTTGGTATTCCGCTTAGCCCAATACGCTTTCTGAAATAGGAGCGACGTAAATTGAACAAATGTGATAGAATTTCGCTGAATTCTTTATTAACCATAATGTAAAATGATATAATCGGGCCTCTGTTCGCCCTACCATAGAAGTCTAATAGTGCAGTTCACTCATCATTTCATGTGCTTTGAGATGCCGCTTATCCCAATACGCTATCTGAAATAGGAGCGACGTAAATTGAACAAATGTGATAGAATTACGCTGAATTCTTATATTAACCAAAATATAAAATGATCTAATCGGGTCTCTGATTGCCCTATCATAGAAGTTTAATAGTGCATTTTACTCGCCATTCCACGCGCTTTAAGATGCCGCCTAGCCCAGTACGCTACCTGAAATAGGAGCGACGTAAATTGAACAAATGTGATAAAATTTTGCAGACTTCTTAAATTAACCATAATATAAAATGATCTAAACGGGTCTCTGTTTGCCCTACCCCAGAAGTTTAATAGTGCATTTTACTCGCCATTTCTTGCGCTTTGGGATGCCGCTTAGCCCGATACGCTACCTGAAATACCAGCGACGTAAATTGAACAAACGTGAGAGAATCTCGCTGAATTCTTATATTAACCTTAATGTAAAATGATCTAATCGGTTCTCTGTTCGCCCTACCCAAGAAGATTAATAGTGCATTTCACTCGTCATTTCATGCGCTTTGAAATGCCGCTTAGCCCAATAAGCTATCTGAAATAGGAGCGACGTAAATTGAACAAATGTGATAGAAGTTCCCTGAATACTTATATTAACCTTAATGTAAAATGATCTAATCGGGTCTCTGTTCGCCCTACCCTAGAAGTTTAATAGTGCATTTTACTCGCCATTTCATGCGCTTTGAGATGCCGATTAGCCCAATACGCTATCTGAAATAGGAGCGACGTAAATTGAACAAATGTGATAGGATTTCGCTGAATTCTTAAATTAACCATAATATAGAATGATCTAATCGGGTCTCTATGTGCCCTACCCTAGAAGTTTAATAGTGCATTTTACTCGCCATTTCTTGCGCTTAGAGATGCCGCTTAGCCCAATACGCTATCTGAAATAGGAGCGTCGTAAATTGAACAAATGTGATAGAATTTCCCTGAAATGTTATAGTAAACAAAATATAAAATGATCTAATCGGGACTCTGATTGCCCTATCATAGAAGTTTAGTAGTGCATTTTACTCGCCCTTCCAAGCGCTTCAAGATGCCGCCTAGCGCAGTACGCTATCTGAAATAGGAGCGACGTTAGTTGAACAATTGTGATAGAATTACGCTGAATTCTTATATTAACGGTAATATAAAATGATCTATTCGGGTCTCTGTTCGCCCTACCCTAGAAGTTTAATAGTGCATTTCACTCGTCATTCCATGCGCTTTGAAATGCCGCTTAGCCCAATACGCTATCTGAAATAGGAGCGACGTAAATTGAACAAATGTGATAGAATTTCGCTGAATTCTTATATTAACCAAAATATAAAATGATGTAATCGGGTCTCTGATTGCCCTATCATAGAAGTTTAATAGTGCAGTTAACTCGCCATTCCGCGCGCTTTCAGATGCCGCCTAGCCCAGTATGCTATCTGAAATAGGAACGACGTAAATTGAACAAATGTGATAGAATTTTGCTGAATCCTTAAATTAACCATAATATAAAATGATCTAATCGGGTCTCTGATTCCCTACCCTAGATGTTTAATAGTGCATTTTACTCGCCATTTCATGCGCTTTGAGATGCCGCTTAGCCCAATACGCTATCTGAAATAGGAGCTACGTAAGTTGAACAAATGTCACAGAATTACGCTGCATTCTTATATTAACCGTAATATAAAATGATCTAAACGGGTCTCTGTTTGCCCTACCCTAGCAGTTTAATAGTGCATTTTACTCGCCATTTCTTGCGCTTTGAGATGCCGCTTAGCCCAATACGCTATCTGAAATATCAGCGACATAAATTGAACAAATGTGATAGAAGTTCCCTGAATACTTATATTAACCTTAATGTAAAATGATCTAATCGGGTCTTTGTTCGCACTACCCTAGAAGTTTACTAGTGCATTTTACTCGCCATTTCATGCGTTTTGAGATGCAGCATAGACCAATACGCTATCTGAAATAGGAGCGACGTAAATTGAACAAATCTGATAGAATTTCGCTGAATTCTTATATTAACCAAAATATAAAATGATCTAATCGGGTCACTGATTGCCCTATCATAGAAGTTTAATAGTCCATTTTACTCGCCATTCCGCGCGCTTTAAGATGCCGCCTAGCCCAGTACGCTATCTGAAATAGAAGCGACGTAAATTGAACAAATGTGATAGAATTTTGCTGAATTCTTAAATTAACCGTAATATAAAATGATCTAATCGGGTCTTTGTTCGCCCTACCCTAGAAGTTTAATAGTGCATTTCACTCGTCATTTCATGCGCTTTGAGATGCCGCTTAGCCGAATAAGCTATCTGAAATAGGAGCGACGTAAATTGAACAAATGTGATAGAATTTCGCTGAATTCTTATATTAACCAAAATATGAAATGATCTAATCGGGTCTCTGATTGCCCTATCATAGAAGTTTAATAGTGCATTTTACTCGCCATTCCACACGCTTTAAGATGCCGCCTAGCCCAGTACGCTATCTGAAATAGGAGCGACGTAAATTGAACAAATGTGATAGAATTTTGCTGAATTCTTAAATTAACCGTAATATAAAATGATCTAATCGGGTCTCTGATTGCCCCACCCTAGAAGTTTAATAGTGCATTTTACTCGCCATTTCATGCGCTTTGCGATGCCGCTTAGCCCAATACGCTATCTGAAATAGGAGCGACGTAAATTGGACAAATGTGATAGAATTTCGCTGAATTCTTATATTAACCAAAATATAAAATGATCTAATCGGGTCTCTGATTGCCCTATCATAGAAGATTAATAGTGCATTTTACTCGCCATTCCACGCGCTTTAAGTTGCCGCCTAGCCCAGTACGCTATCTGAAATAGGAGCGACGTAAATTGAACAAATGTGATAGAATTTTGCTGAATCCTTAAATTAACCATAATATAAAATGATCTAATCGGGTCTCTGATTCCCTACCCTAGAAGTTTAATAGTGCATTTTACTCGCCATTTCATGCGCTTTGAGATGCCGCTTAGCCCAATACGCTACCTGAAATAGGAGCTACGTAAGTTGAACAAATGTCACAGAATTACGCTGAATTCTTATATTAACAGTAATATAAAATGATCTAATCGGGTCTCTGATTGCCCTATCATAGATGTTTAAGAGTGCATTTTACTCGCCATTTCATGCGCTTTGAGATGCCGCTTAGCCCAATAAGCTATCTGAAATAGGAGCGACGTAAATTGAACAAATGTGATAGAAGTTCCCTGAATACTTATATTAACCTTAATGTAAAATGATCTAATCGGGTCTTTGTTCTCACTACCCTAGAAGTTTACTAGTGCATTTTACTGGCCATTTCATGCGTTTTGAGATGCAGCATAGACCAATACGCTATCTGAAATAGGAGCGACGTAAATTGAACAAATGTGATAGAATTTCGCTGAATTCTTATATTAACCAAAATATAAAATGATCTAATCGGGTCTCTGATTGCCGTATCCTAGAAGTTTAATAGTGCATTTTACTCGCCATTTCTTGCGCTTTGAGATGCCGCTTAGCCCAATACGCTATCTGAAATAGGAGCAACGTAAATTGAACAAATGTAAAAAAATCCGCTGAATTCTTATATTAACCAAAATATAAAACGATCTAATCGGGTCTCTGATTGCCCTATCATAGAAGTTTAAGAGTGCATTTTGCTCGCCATTCCACGCGCTTTAAGATGCCGCCTAGCCCAGTACGCTATCTGAAATAGGAGCTACGTAAGTTGAACAAATGTGACAGAGTTACGCTGAAATCTTATATTAACCGTAATATAAAATGATCTAATCGGGTCTCTGTTTGCCATATCCTAGAAGTTTAATAGTGCATTTTCTCGCCATTTCCTGCGCTTTGAGATGCCGCTTAGCCCAATACGCTATCTGAAATAGGAGCAACGTAAATTGAACAAATGTGATAGAATTTCGCTGAATCCTTAAATTAACCATAATATAAAATGATCTAATGGGGTCTCTGTTTGCCCTACCCTAGAAGTTTAATAGTGCATTTTACTCGCCATTTCTTGCGCTTTGAGTTGCCGCTTAGCCCAATGCGCTATCTGAAATATCAGCGACGTAAATTGAACAAATGTGAGACGATCTCGCTGAATTCTTATATTAACCTTAATGTAAAATGATCTAATCGCGTCTCTGTTTGCCTTATCCTAGAAGTTTAATAGTGCATTTCACTCGGCATTTCATGCGCTTTGTGATGCCGCTTAGCCCAATAAGCTATCTGAAATAGGAGCGACGTAAATTGAACAAATGTGATAGAATTTTTCTGAATTCTTAAATAAACCATAACATAAAATGATCTAATCGGGTCTCTGTTTGCCCTACCCAGGAAATGTAATAGTGCATTTTACTCGCCATTTCATGCGCTTTGAGATTCCGCTTAGCCCAATACGCTTTCTGAAATAGGAGCGACGTAAATTGAACAAATGTGATAGAATTTCGCTGAATTCTTTATTAACCATAATGTAAAATGATATAATCGGGCCTCTGTTCGCCCTACCATAGAAGTCTAATAGTGCAGTTCACTCATCATTTCATGTGCTTTGAGATGCCGCTTATCCCAATACGCTATCTGAAATAGGAGCGACGTAAATTGAACAAATGTGATAGAATTACGCTGAATTCTTATATTAACCAAAATATAAAATGATCTAATCGGGTCTCTGATTGCCCTATCATAGAAGTTTAATAGTGCATTTTACTCGCCATTCCACGCGCTTTAAGATGCCGCCTAGCCCAGTACGCTATCTGAAATAGGAGCGACGTAAATTGAACAAATGTGATAAAATTTTGCTGACTTCTTAAATTAATCATAATATAAAATGATCTAATCGGGTCTCTGTTCGCCCTATCCTAGAAGTTTAATAGTGCATTTTCTCGCCATTTCATGCGCTTAGAGATGCCGCTAAGCCCAATACGCTATCTGAAATAGGAGTGCCGTAAATTGAACAAATGTGATAGAATTTCGCTGAATTCTTAAATTAACCATAATATAAAATGATCTAATCGGGTCTCTGTTTGCCCTACCCTAGAAGTTTAATAGTTCATTTTACTCGCCATTTCTTGCGCTTTGAGATGCCGCTTTGCCCAATACGCTATCTGAAATATCAGCGACGTAAATTGAACAAATGTGAGAGAATCTCGCTGAATTCTTATATTAACCTTAATGTAAAATGATCTAATCGGGTCTCTGTTCGCCCTACCCTAGAAGATTAATAGTGCATTTCTCTCGTCATTTCATGCGCTTTGAGATGCCGCTGAGCCCAATAAGCTATCTCAAATAGGAGCCACGTAAATTGAACGAATGTGATAGAATTTTTTTGAATTCTTAAATAAACCATAATATGAAATAATCTAATCGGGTCACTGATTGCCCTATCATAGAAGTTTAAAAGTGCATTTTACTCGCCATTCCACGCGCTTTAAGATGCCGCCTAACCCAGTACGCTATCTGAAATAGGAGCGACGTAAATTGAACAAATGTGATAGAATTTCGCTGAATTCTTATATTAACCATAATATAAAACGATCTAATCGGGTCTCTGATTGACCTACCCTAGAAGTTTAAGAGTGCATTTTACTCGCCATTTCATGCGCTTTGAGATGCCGCTTAGCCCAATACGCTATCTTAAATAGGAGCGACGTAAATTGAACAAATGTGATAGAATTTCGCAGAATAGTTAAATTAACCATAATATAAAATGATCTAATCGCATCTCTGTTTGCCCTACCCTAGAAGTTTAATAGTGCATTTTACTCGCCATTTCTTGCGCCTTGAGATGCAGTTTAGCCCAATGCGCTATCTGAAATAGGAGCGACGTAAATTGAACAAATGTGATAGAATTTCGCTGAATTCTTATATTAACCTTAATGTAAAATGATCTAATCGGGTCTTTGTTCGCCCTACCCTAGAAGTTTTATAGTGCATGTCACTCGTCATTTCATGCGCTTTGAGATGCCGCTTAGCCCAATACGCTATCTGAAATATCAGCGACGTAAATTGAACAAATGTGAGAGAATCTCGCTGAATTCTTATATTAACCTCAATGTAAAATGATCTAATCGGGTCTCTGTTCGCCCTACCCTAGAAGATTAATCGTGCATTTCACTCGTCATTTCATGCGCTTTGAGATGCCGCTTAGCCCAATACGCTATCTGAAATAAGAGCGATGTAAATTGAACAAATGTGATAGAATTTTGCTGAATTCTTAAATTAACCATAATATAAAATGATGTAATCGGGTCACTGTTCGCCCTACACAAGAAGTTTAATAGTGCATTTCTCTCGTCATTTCATGCGCTTTGAGATGCCGCTTAGCCCAATAGCTATCTGAAATAGGAGCGACGTAAATTGAACAAATGTGATAGAATTTCCCTGAAATCTTATATTAAACAAAATATAAAATGATCTAAACGGGACTCTGATTGCCCTATCACAGAAGTTTAGTAGTGCATTTTACTCGCCCTTCCAGGCGCTTTCAGATGCCGCCTAGCCCAGTACACTATCCGAAATAGGAGCGACGTATGTTGAACAAATGTGATAGAGTTACACTGAATTCTTATATTAACCGTAATATAAAATGATCTAATCGGGTCTCTGTTTGCATTACCCCAGAAGTTTAATAGTGCATTTTACTCGCCATTTCTTGCGCTTTGAGATGCCGCTTAGCCCAATACGCTATCTGAAATACCAGCGACGTAAATTGAACAAATGTGAGAGAATCTCGCTGAATTCTTATATTAACCTTAATGTAAAATGATCTAATCGGGTCTCTGTTCGCCCTACCCAAGAAGATTAATAGTGCATTTCACTCGTCATTTCATGCGCTTTGAAATGCCGCTTAGCCCAATAAGCTATCTGAAATAGGAGCGACGTAAATTGAACAAATGTGATAGAAGTTCCCTGAATACTTATATTAACCTTAATGTAAAATGATCTAATCGGGTCTCTGTTCGCCCTACCCTAGAAGTTTAATAGTGCATTTTACTCGCCATTTCATGCGCTTTGAGATGCCGATTAGCCCAATACGCTATCTGAAATAGGAGCGACGTAAATTGAACAAATGTGATAGGATTTCGCTGAATTCTTAAATTAACCATAATATAGAATGATCTAATCGGGTCTCTATGTGCCCTACCCTCGAAGTTTAATAGTGCATTTTACTCGCCATTTCTTGCGCTTAGAGATGCCGCTTAGCCCAATACGCTATCTGAAATAGGAGCGACGTAAATTGAACAAAAGTGATAGAATTTCCCTGAAATGTTATAGTAAACAAAATATAAAATGATCTAATCGGGACTCTGATTGCCCTATCATAGAAGTTTAGTAGTGCATTTTACTCGCCCTTCCAAGCGCTTCAAGATGCCGCCTAGCGCAGTACGCTATCTGAAATAGGAGCGACGTTAGTTGAACAATTGTGATAGAATTACGCTGAATTCTTATATTAACGGTAATATAAAATGATCTATTCGGGTCTCTGTTCGCCCTACCCTAGAAGTTTAATAGTGCATTTCACTCGCCATTCCATGCGCTTTGAGATGCCGCTTAGCCCAATACGCTATCTGAAATAGGAGCGACGTAAATTGAACAAATGTGATAGAATTTCGCTGAATTCTTATATTAACCAAAATACAAAATGATCTAATCGGGTCTCTGATTGCCCTATCATACAAGTTTAATAGTGCATTTTACTCGCCATTCCACGGGCTTTAAGATGCCGCCTAGCCCAGTACGCTATCTGAAATAGGAGCGACGTATGTTGAACAAATGTGATAGAATTTCGCTGAATTCTTATATTAACCTTAATGGAAAATGATCTAATCGGGTCTCTGTTTGCCTTATCCTAGAAGTTTAATAGTGCATTTTACTCGCCATTTCATGCGCTTTGAGATGCCGCTTAGCCCAATACGCTATCTGAAATAGGAGTGACGTAAATTGAACAAATGTGATAGAATTTCGCTGAATTGTTAAATTAACCTTAATATAAAATGATCTAATCGGGTCTCTGTTCGCCCTATCCTAGAAGTTTAATAGTGCATTTTCTCGCCATTTCATGCGCTTAGAGATGCCGCTTAGCCCAATACGCTATCTGAAATAGGAGTGACGTAAATTGAACAAATGTGATAGAATTTCGCTGAATTGATAAATTAATCAAAATACAAAATGATCTAATCGGGTCTCTGATTACCCTATCATAGAAGTTTAATAGTGCATTTTACTCGTCATTCCACGTGCTTTAAGATGCCGCCTAGCCCAGTACGCTATCTGAAATAGGAGCGACGTAAGTTGAACAAATGTGATAGAATTTTGCAGAATTCTTACATTGACCATAATAGAAAATGATCTAATCGGGTCTTTGTTCGCCCTACCCTAGAAGTTTAATAGTGCATTTTACTCGCCATTTCATGCGCTTTGAGATGCCGCTTAGCCCAATACGCTCTCTGACATAGGAGCGACGTAAATTGAACAAATGTGATAGAATTTCGCTAAATTCTTATATTAACCAAAATATAAAATGATCTAATCGGGTCTCTGATTGCCCTATCATAGAAGTTTAATAGTGCATTTTACTCGCCATTCCACGCGCTTTATGTTGCCGCCTAGCCCAGTACGCTATCTGAAATAGGAGCTACGTAAGTTGAAGAAGTGTGACAGAATTACGGTGAATTCTTATATTAACCGTAATATAAAATCATCTAATCGGGTCTCTGATTGCCCTATCATAGAAGTTTAATAGTGCATTTTCTCGCCATTCCACGCGCTTTAAGATGCCGCCTAGCCCAGTACGCTATCTGAAATAGGAGCGACGTAAATTGAACAAATGTGATAAAATTTTGCTGAATTCTTAAATTAACCATAATATAAAATGATCTAATCGGGTCTCTGTTTGCCCTACCCTAGAAGTTTAATAGTGCATTTTACTCGCCATTTCATGCGCTTTGAGATGCCGCTTAGCCCAATACGCTATCTGAAATAGGAGCGACGTAAATTAAACAAATGTGATAGAATTTCGCTGAATTCTTATATTAACCAAAATATAAAATGATCTAATCGGGTCTCTGATTGCCCTATCATAGATGTTTAATAGTGCATTTTACTCGCCATTGCACGCGCTTTAAGATGCCGCCTATCCGAGTACGCTATCTGAAATAGGAGCGACGTAAATTGAACAAATGTGATAGAATTTTTCTGAATTCTTAAATTAACCATAATATGCAATGATCTAATCGGGTCTCTGTTTGACCTACATTACAAGTTTAACAGTGCATTTTACTCGCCATTTCATGCGCTTTGAGATGCCGCTTAGCCCAATACGCTATCTGAAATAGGAGCGACGTAAATTGAACAAATGTGATAGAATTTCGCTGAATTCTTAAATTAACCATAATATAAAATGATCTAATGGGGTCTCTGTTTGCCCTACCCTAGAAGTTTAATAGTGCATTTTACTCGCCATTTCATGCGCTTTGAGAGATGCCGCTTAGCCCAATACGCTATCTGCAATAGGAGCGACGTAAATTGGACAAATGTGATAGAATTTCGCTGAATTCTTAAATTAACCATAATATAAAATGATCTAATCGGGTCTCTGTTTGCCCTACCCTAGAAGTTTAATATTGCATTTTACTCGCCATTTCATGCGCTTTGGGATGCCGCTTAGCCCAATAGCTATCTGAAATAGGAGCGACGTAAATTGAACAAATGTGATAGAATTTCCCTGAAATCTTATATTAAACAAAATATAAAATGATCTAAACGGGACCCTGATTGCCCTATCACAGAAGTTTAGTAGTGCATTTTGCTCGCCCTTCCACGCGCTTTAAGATGCCGCCTAGCCCAGTACACTAGCTGAAATAGGAGCGACGTATGTTGAACAAATGTGATAGAATTACGCTGAATTCTTATATTAACCGTAATATAAAATGATCTAATCGGGTCTCTGTTTGCATTACCCTAGAAGTTTAATAGTGCATTTTACTCGCCATTTCATGCGCTTTAAGATGCCGCTTAGCCCAATACGCTATCTGCAATAGGATCGACGTGAATGGAACAAATGTGATAGAATTTCGCTGAATTCTTAAATTAACCATAATATAAAATGATCTAAACGGGTCTCTGTTTGCCCTACCGCAGAAGTTTAATAGTGCATTTTACTCGCCATTTCTTGCGCTTTGAGATGCCGCTTAGCCCAATACGCTATCTGAAATATCAGCGACGTAAATTGAACAAATGTGATAGAAGTTCCCTGAATACTTATATTAACCTTAATGTAAAATGATCTAATCGGGTCTCTGTTCGCCCTACCCTAGAAGTTTAATAGTGCATTTTACTCGCCATTTCATGCGCTTTGAGATGCCGCCTAGCCCAGTACGCTATCTGAAATAGGAGCGACGTAAATTGAACAATGTGATAGAATTTCGCTGAATTGTTAAATTAACCATAATATAAAATGATCTAATCGGGTCTCTGTTCGCCCTATCCTAGAAGTTTAATAGTGCATTTTCTCGCCATTTCATGCGCTTAGAGATGCCGCTTAGCCCAATACGCTATCTGAAATAGGAGCGATGTAAATTGAACAAATGTGATAGAATTTTGCCGAATTCTTACATTGACCATAATATAAAATGATCTAATCGGGTCTTTGTTCGCCCTACCCTAGAAGTTTAATAGTGCATTTTACTCGCCATTTCATGCGCTTTGAGATGCCGCTTAGCCCAATACGCTATCTGACATAGGAGCGACGTAAATTGAACAAATGTGATAGAATTTCGCTAAATTCTTATATTAACCAAAATATAAAATGATCTAATCGGGTCTCTGATTGCCCTATCATAGAAGTTTAATAGTGCATTTTACTCGCCATTCCACGCGCTTTATGTTGCCGCCTAGCCCAGTACGCTATCTGAAATAGGAGCTACGTAAGTTGAAGAAGTGTGACAGAATTACGCTGAATTCTTATATTAACCGTAATATAAAATCATCTAATCGGGTCTCTGATTGCCCTATCATAGAAGTTTAATAGTGCATTTTCTCGCCATTCCACGCGCTTTAAGATGCCGCCTAGCCCAGTACGCTATCTGAAATAGGAGCGTCGTAAGTTGAACAAATGTGATAGAATTACGCTGAATTCTTATATTAACCGTAATATAAAATGGTCTAATCGGGTCTCCGTTTGCCTTCTCCTAGAAGTTTAATAGTGCATTTTACTCGTCATTTCATGCGCTTTGAGATGCCGCTTAGCCCAATACGCTATCTGAAATAGGAGCGATGTAAATTGAACAAATGTGATAGAATTTTGCTGAATTCTTAAATTAACCATAATATAAAATGATGTAATCGGGTCACTGTTCGCCCTACACAAGAAGTTTAATAGTGCGTTTCTCTCGTCATTTCATGCGCTTTGAGATGCCGCTTAGCCCAATAGCTATCTGAAATAGGAGCGACGTAAATTGAACAAATGTGATAGAATTTCCCTGAAATCTTATATTAAACAAAATATAAAATGATCTAAACGGGACTCTGATTGCCCTATCACAGAAGTTTAGTAGTGCATTTTACTCGCCCTTCCAGGCGCTTTAAGATGCCGCCTAGCCCAGTACACTATCCGAAATAGGAGCGACGTATGTTGAACAAATGTGATAGAATTACACTGAATTCTTATATTAACCGTAATATAAAATGATCTAATCGGGTCTCTGTTTGCATTACCCTAGAAGTTTAATAGTGCATTTTACTCGCCATTCCACGCGCTTTAAGTTGCCGCCTAGCCCAGTACGCTATCTGAAATAGGAGCTACGTAACTTGAAGAAATGTGACAGAATTACGCTGAATTCTTATATTAACCGTAATATAAAATGATCTAATCGGGTCTCTGTTTGCCTTATCCTAGAAGTTTAATAGTGCATTTTACTCGCCATTTCATGCGCTTTGAGATGCCGCTTAGCCCAATACGCTATCTGAAATAGGAGTGAAGTAAATTGAACAAATGTGATAGAATTTCGCTGAATTGTTAAATTAACCATAATATAAAATGATCTAAACGGGTCTCTGTTTGCCCTACCCCAGAAGTTTAATAGTGCATTTTACTCGCCATTTCTTGCGCTTTGGGATGCCGCTTAGCCCGATACGCTACCTGAAATACCAGCGACGTAAATTGAACAAACGTGAGAGAATCTCGCTGAATTCTTATATTAACCTTAATGTAAAATGATCTAATCGGTTCTCTGTTCGCCCTACCCAAGAAGATTAATAGTGCATTTCACTCGTCATTTCATGCGCTTTGAAATGCCGCTTAGCCCAATAAGCTATCTGAAATAGGAGCGACGTAAATTGAACAAATGTGATAGAAGTTCCCTGAATACTTATATTAACCTTAATGTAAAATGATCTAATCGGGTCTCTGTTCGCCCTAGCCTAGAAGTTTAATAGTGCATTTTACTCGCCATTTCATGCGCTTTGAGATGCCGATTAGCCCAATACGCTATCTGAAATAGGAGCGACGTAAATTGAACAAATGTGATAGGATTCCGCTGAATTCTTAAATTAACCATAATATAGAATGATCTAATCGGGTCTCTATGTGCCCTACCCTAGAAGTTTAATAGTGCATTTTACTCGCCATTTCTTGCGCTTAGAGATGCCGCTTAGCCCAATACGCTATCTGAAATAGGAGCGTCGTAAATTGAACAAATGTGATAGAATTTCCCTGAAATGTTATAGTAAACAAAATATAAAATGATCTAATCGGGACTCTGATTGCCCTATCATAGAAGTTTAGTAGTGCATTTTACTCGCCCTTCCAAGCGCTTCAAGATGCCGCCTAGCGCAGTACGCTATCTGAAATAGGAGCGACGTTAGTTGAACAATTGTGATAGAATTACGCTGAATTCTTATATTAACGGTAATATAAAATGATCTATTCGGGTCTCTGTTCGCCCTACCCTAGAAGTTTAATAGTGCATTTCACTCGTCATTCCATGCGGTTTGAAATGCCGCTTAGCCCAATACGCTATCTGAAATAGGAGCGACGTAAATTGAACAAATGTGATAGAATTTCGCTGAATTCTTATATTAACCAAAATATAAAATGATGTAATCGGGTCTCTGATTGCCCTATCATAGAAGTTTAATAGTGCAGTTAACTCGCCATTCCGCGCGCTTTCAGATGCCGCCTAGCCCAGTATGCTATCTGAAATAGGAACGACGTAAATTGAACAAATGTGATAGAATTTTGCTGAATCCTTAAATTAACCATAATATAAAATGATCTAATCGGGTCTCTGATTCCCTACCCTAGATGTTTAATAGTGCATTTTACTCGCCATTTCATGCGCTTTGAGATGCCGCTTAGCCCAATACGCTATCTGAAATAGGAGCTACGTAAGTTGAACAAATGTCACAGAATTACGCTGCATTCTTATATTAACCGTAATATAAAATGATCTAAACGGGTCTCTGTTTGCCCTACCCTAGCAGTTTAATAGTGCATTTTACTCGCCATTTCTTGCGCTTTGAGATGCCGCTTAGCCCAATACGCTATCTGAAATATCAGCGACATAAATTGAACAAATGTGATAGAAGTTCCCTGAATACTTATATTAACCTTAATGTAAAATGATCTAATCGGGTCTTTGTTCGCACTACCCTAGAAGTTTACTAGTGCATTTTACTCGCCATTTCATGCGTTTTGAGATGCAGCATAGACCAATACGCTATCTGAAATAGGAGCGACGTAAATTGAACAAATCTGATAGAATTTCGCTGAATTCTTATATTAACCAAAATATAAAATGATCTAATCGGGTCACTGATTGCCCTATCATAGAAGTTTAATAGTCCATTTTACTCGCCATTCCGCGCGCTTTAAGATGCCGCTTAGCCCAATAAGCTATCTGAAATAGGAGCGACGTAAATTGAACAAATGTGATAGAAGTTCCCTGAATACTTATATTAACCTTAATGTAAAATGATCTAATCGGGTCTTTGTTCTCACTACCCTAGAAGTTTACTAGTGCATTTTACTGGCCATTTCATGCGTTTTGAGATGCAGCATAGACCAATACGCTATCTGAAATAGGAGCGACGTAAATTGAACAAATGTGATAGAATTTTACTGAATTCTTAAATTAACCATAATATAAAATGATGTAATCGGGTCTCTGTTCGCCCTACCCAAGAAGTTTAATAGTGCATTTCTCTCGTCATTTCATGCGCTTTGAGATGCCGCTTAGCCCAATAGCTATCTGAAATAGGAGCGACGTAAATTGAACAAATGTGATAGAATTTCGCTGAATTCTTATATTAACCAAAATATAAAATGATCTAATCGGGTCTCTGATTGCCGTATCCTAGAAGTTTAATAGTGCATTTTACTCGCCATTTCTTGCGCTTTGAGATGCCGCTTAGCCCAATACGCTATCTGAAATAGGAGCAACGTAAATTGAACAAATGTAAAAAAATCCGCTGAATTCTTATATTAACCAAAATATAAAACGATCTAATCGGGTCTCTGATTGCCCTATCATAGAAGTTTAAGAGTGCATTTTGCTCGCCATTCCACGCGCTTTAAGATGCCGCCTAGCCCAGTACGCTATCTGAAATAGGAGCTACGTAAGTTGAACAAATGTGACAGAGTTACGCTGAAATCTTATATTAACCGTAATATAAAATGATCTAATCGGGTCTCTGTTTGCCATATCCTAGAAGTTTAATAGTGCATTTTCTCGCCATTTCCTGCGCTTTGAGATGCCGCTTAGCCCAATACGCTATCTGAAATAGGAGCAACGTAAATTGAACAAATGTGATAGAATTTCGCTGAATCCTTAAATTAACCATAATATAAAATGATCTAATGGGGTCTCTGTTTGCCCTACCCTAGAAGTTTAATAGTGCATTTTACTCGCCATTTCTTGCGCTTTGAGTTGCCGCTTAGCCCAATGCGCTATCTGAAATATCAGCGACGTAAATTGAACAAATGTGAGACGATCTCGCTGAATTCTTATATTAACCTTAATGTAAAATGATCTAATCGCGTCTCTGTTTGCCTTATCCTAGAAGTTTAATAGTGCATTTCACTCGGCATTTCATGCGCTTTGTGATGCCGCTTAGCCCAATAAGCTATCTGAAATAGGAGCGACGTAAATTGAACAAATGTGATAGAATTTTTCTGAATTCTTAAATAAACCATAATATGAAATGATCTAATCGGGTCTCTGTTTGCCCTACCCTTGAAGTTTAACAGTGCATTTTACTCGCCATTCCACGCGCTTTAAGTTGCCGCTTAGCCCAGTACGCTATCTGAAATAGAAGCTACGTAAGTTGAACAAATGTCACAGAATTACGCTGAATTCTTATATTAACCGTAATATAAAATGATGTAATCAGTTCTCTGTTCGCCCTACCCAAGAAGTTTAATAGTGAATTTCTCTCGTCATTTCATGCGCTTTGAGATGCCGCTTAGCCCAATAGCTATCTGAAATAGGAGCGACGTAAATTGAACTAATGTGATAGAATTTCCCTGAAATCTTATATTAAACAAAATATAAAATGATCTAAACGGGACTCTGATTGCCCTATCATAGAAGTTTAGTAGCGCATTTTACTCGCCCTTCCACGCGCTTTAAGATGCCGCCTAGCCCAGTACACTATCTGAAATAGGAGCGACGTATGTTGAACAAATGTGATAGAATTACGCTGAATTCTTATATTAACCGTAATATAAAATGATCTAATCGGGTCTCTGTTTGCATTACCATAGAAGTTTAATACTGCATTTTACTCGCCCTTTCATGCGCTTTGAGATGCCGCTTAGCCCAATAGCTATCTGAAATAGGAGCGACGTAAATTGAACAAATGTGATAGGATTTCGCTGAATTCTTAAATTAACCATAATATAAAATGATCTAATCGGGTCTCTAAGTGCCCAACCCTAGAAGCTTAATAGTGCATTTTACTCGCCAATTCTTGCGCTTTGAGATGCCGCTTAGCCCAATACGCTATCTGAAATAGGAGCGACGTAAATTGAACAAATGTGATAGAATTTCCCTGAAATGTTATAGTTAACAAAATATAAAATGATCTAATCGGAACTCTGATTGCCCTATCATAGAAGTTTAGTAGTGCATTTTACTCGCCCTTCCACGCGCTTGAAGATGCCGCCTAGCCCAGTACGCTATCTGAAATAGGAGCGACGTATGTTGAACAAATGTGATAGAATTACGCTGAATTCTTATATTAACCGTAATATAAAATGATCTAATCGGGTCTCTGTTTGCCTTACCCTAGAAGTTTAATAGTGCATTTCACTCGCCATTCCATGCGCTTTGAGATGCCGCTTAGCCCAATACGCTATCTGAAATAGGAGCGACGTAAATTGAACAAATGTGATAGAATTTCCCTGAATACTTATATTAACCGTAATATAAAATGATCTAATCGGGTCTCTGTTTGCCTTATCCTAGATGTTTAATAGTGCATTTTACTCGGCATTTCATGCGCTTTGAGATGCCGCTTCGCCCAATACGCTATCTGAAATAGGAGCGACGTAACTTGAACGAATGTGATAGAATTTCGCTGAATTCTTATATTAACCAAAATATAAAATGATCTAATCGGGTCTCTGATTGCCCTACCCTAGAAGTTTAATAGTGCATTTTACTCGCGATTTCATACGCTTTGAGATGCCGCTTAGCCCAGTGCGCTATCTGGAATATGAGCGACGTAAATTGAACAAATGTGATAGAATTACGCTGAATTCTTATATTAACCGTAATATAAAATGATCTAATCGGGTCTCTGTTTGCCTTACCCTAGAAGTCTAATAGTGCATTTTACTCGCCATTTCTTGCGCTTTGAGATGCCGCTTACACAAGTCGCTATCTGAAATAGAAGCGATGTAAATTGAACAAATGTGATAGAATTTCGCTGAATTCTTATATTAACCTTAATGTAAAATGATCTAATCGGGTCTTTGTTCGCCCTACCCTAGAAGTTTAATAGTCCATTTCACTCGTCATTTCATGCGCTTTGAGATGCCGCTTAGCCCAATAAGCTATCAGAAATAGGAGCGACGTAAATTGAACAAATGTGATAGAATTTCGCAGAATTCTTATATTCACCAAAATATGAAATGATCTAATCGGGTCTCTGATTGCCCTATCATAGAAGTTTAATAGTGCATTTTACTCGCCATTCGACACGCTTTAAGATGCCGCCTGGCCCAGTACGCTATATGAAATAGGAACGACGTAAATTGAACAAATGTGATAGAATTTCCCTAAATTCTTATATTAGCCTTAATGTAAAATGATCTAATCGGGTCTCTGTTCGCCCTACCATAGAAGTCTAATAGTGCATTTCTCTCGCCATTTCATGCGCTTTGAGATGCCGCTTAGCCCAATACGCTATCTGAAATAGGAGCGACGTAAATTGAACAAATGTGATAGAATTTGGGTGAATTCTTAAATTAACCATAATATAAAATGATCTAATCGGGTCACTGTTTGCCCTACCCTAGAAGTGCAACAGTGCATTTTACTCGCCATTTCTTGCGCTTTGAGATGCCGCTTGGCCCAATAAGCTATCTGAAATATCAACGACGTAAATTGAACAAATCTGATAGAATTTCGCTGAGTTCTTATATTAACCTTAATGTAAAATTATCTAATCGGGTCTCTGTTCGCCCTACCCTAGAAGTTTAATAGTGCATTTCACTCGTAATTTAATGCGCTTTGAGATGCCGTTTAGCCCGTTACGCTATCTGAAATAGGAGCGACGGAAGTTGAACAAATGTGATAGAATTACGCTGAATTCTTATATTAACCATAATATAAAATGATCTACTCGGGTCTCTGATTGCCCTATCATAGAAGTTTAATATTGCATTTCACTCGCCATTCCACGCGCTTTAAGATGCCGCCTAGCCCAGTACGCTATCTGAAATAGGAGCGACGTAAATTGAACAAATGTGATACAATTTTGCTGAATTCTTAAATTAACCATAATATAAAATGATCTAATCGGGTCTCTGTTTGCCCTACCCTAGAAGTTTAACAGTGCATTTTACTCGCCATTTCATGCGCTTTGAGATGCCGCTTAGCCCAATACGCTATCTGAAATAGGAGCGACGTAAGTTCAACAAATGTGATAGAATTTCGCAGAATTCTTTTATTAACCATAATGTAAAATGATCTAATCAGGTCTCTGTTCGCCCTAGTCTAGAAGTTTAATAGTGCATTTTATTAGCCATTTCATGCGCTTTGCGATGCCGCTTAGCCGAATACGCTATCTGAAATAGTAGCGACGTAAATTGAACAAAATGTTATAGAATTTCCCTGAAATCTTATATTAAACAAAATATAAAATGATCAAATCGGGTCCCCGATTGCCCTATCATAGAAGTTTAGTAGTGCATTTTACTCGCCATTCTACGCGCTTTAAGATGCCGCCTAGCACAGTACGCTATCTGCAATAGGAGCCACGTAAATTGAACAAATGTGATAGAATATCGCTGAATTCTTTTATTAACCATAATGTAAAATGATCTAATCGGGTCTCTGTTCGCCCTAGCCTAGAAGATTAATAGTGCATTTTATTCGCCATTTCATGCGCTTTGAGACGCCGCTTAGCCGAATACGCTATCTGAAATAGTAGCGACGTAAATTGAACAAATGTGATGGAATTTCCCTGATATCTTATATTAAACAAAATATAAAATGATATAATCGGGTCTCTGATTGCCCTATCATAGAAGTTTAGTAGAGCATTTTACTCGCCATTCAACGCGCTTTAAGATGCCGCCTAGCACAGTACGCTATCTGAAACAGGAGCGACGTAAGTTGAACAAATGTGATTGAATTACGCTGAATTCTTATATTAACAGTAATATAAAATGATCTAATCGGGTCTCCGTTTGCCTTACCCTAGAAATTTAATAGTGCCTTTGACTCGCAAGTTCATGCGCTTTGAGATGCCGCTTAGCCCAATAAGCTATCTGAAATAGGAGCGACGTAAATTGAACAAATGTGATAGAATTTCGCTGAATTCTTGTATTAACCAAAATATAAAATGATATAATCGGGTCTCTGATTGCCCTATCATAGAAGTTTAATAGTGCATTTCACTCGCCAATCCACGCGCTTTAAGATGCCGCCTAGCCCAGTACGCTATCTGAAATAGTAACGACGTAAATTGAACAAATGTGATATAATTTTGCTGAATTCTTAAATTAACCATACTATAAAATGATCTAATCGGGTCACTGTTCGCCCTACCCTAGGAGTTTAGTAGTGCATTTCACTCGCCATTCCACGCGCCTTAAGATGCCGCCAAGCCCAGTACGCTATCTGAAATAGCAGCGACGTAAATCGAACAAATGTGATAGAATTTCGTTGAATTCTTAAATTAACCAAAATATAAAATTATCTAATCGGGTCTCTGATTGCCCTACCCTAGAAGTTTAATAATGCATTTTACTCGCCATTTCATGCGCTTTGAGGTGCCGCTTAGCCCAATACGCTATCTGAAATATGAGCGACGTAAATTGAACAAATGTGATAGAATTTCGCTGAATTCTTATATTAACCTTAATGTAAAATGATCTAATCGGGTCTCTGTTCGCCCTATCATAGAACTTTAATAGTGCATTTTATTCGCCATTTCATACGCTTTGAGATGTCGCTTAGCCCAATACGCTATCTGAAATAGGAGCGATGTAAATTGAACAAATGTGATAGAATTTCGCTGAATTCATATATTGACCATAATGTAAAATGATCTAATCGGGTCTCCGTTCGCCCTAGCCTAGAAGTTTAATGGTGCATTTTATTCGCCATTTCATGCGCTTTGAGATGCCGCTTAGCCCAATACGCTATCTGAAATAGGAGCGACGTAAATTGAACAAATGTGATAGAATTTGGGTGAATTCTTAAATTAACCATAATATAAAATGATCTAATCGGGTCACTGTTTGCCCTACCCTAGAAGTGCAACAGTGCATTTTACTCGCCATTTCTTGCGCTTTGAGATGCCGCTTGGCCCAATAAGCTATCTGAAATATCAACGACGTAAATTGAACAAATCTGATAGAATTTCGCTGAGTTCTTATATTAACCTTAATGTAAAATTATCTAATCGGGTCTCTGTTCGCCCTACCCTAGAAGTTTAATAGTGCATTTCACTCGTAATTTAATGCGCTTTGAGATGCCGTTTAGCCCGTTACGCTATCTGAAATAGGAGCGACGGAAGTTGAACAAATGTGATAGAATTACGCTGAATTCTTATATTAACCATAATATAAAATGATCTACTCGGGTCTCTGATTGCCCTATCATAGAAGTTTAATATTGCATTTCACTCGCCATTCCACGCGCTTTAAGATGCCGCCTAGCCCAGTACGCTATCTGAAATAGGAGCGACGTAAATTGAACAAATGTGATATAATTTTGCTGAATTCTTAAATTAACCATAATATAAAATGATGTAATCGGGTCACTGTTCGCCCTACACAAGAAGTTTAATAGTGCGTTTCTCTCGTCATTTCATGCGCTTTGAGATGCCGCTTAGCCCAATAGCTATCTGAAATAGGAGCGACGTAAATTGAACAAATGTGATAGAATTTCCCTGAAATCTTATATGAAACAAAATATAAAATGATCTAAACGGGACTCTGATTGCCCTATCACAGCAGTTTAGTAGTGCATTTTACTCGCCCTTCCAGGCGCTTTAAGATGCCGCCTAGCCCAGTACACTATCCGAAATAGGAGCGACGTATGTTGAACAAATGTGATAGAATTACACTGAATTCTTATATTAACCGTAATATAAAATGATCTAATCGGGTCTCTGTTTGCATTACCCTAGAAGTTTAATAGTGCATTTTACTCGCCATTCCACGCGCTTTAAGTTGCCGCCTAGCCCAGTACGCTATCTGAAATAGGAGCTACGTAACTTGAAGAAATGTGACAGAATTACGCTGAATTCTTATATTAACCGTAATATAAAATGATCTAATCGGGTCTCTGTTTGCCTTATCCTAGAAGTTTAATAGTGCATTTTACTCGCCATTTCATGCGCTTTGAGATGCCGCTTAGCCCAATACGCTATCTGAAATAGGAGTGAAGTAAATTGAACAAATGTGATAGAATTTCGCTGAATTGTTAAATTAACCATAATATAAAATGATCTAAACGGGTCTCTGTTTGCCCTACCCCAGAAGTTTAATAGTGCATTTTACTCGCCATTTCTTGCGCTTTGGGATGCCGCTTAGCCCGATACGCTACCTGAAATACCAGCGACGAAAATTGAACAAACGTGAGAGAATCTCGCTGAATTCTTATATTAACCTTAATGTAAAATGATCTAATCGGTTCTCTGTTCGCCCTACCCAAGAAGATTAATAGTGCATTTCACTCGTCATTTCATGCGCTTTGAAATGCCGCTTAGCCCAATAAGCTATCTGAAATAGGAGCGACGTAAATTGAACAAATGTGATAGAAGTTCCCTGAATACTTATATTAACCTTAATGTAAAATGATCTAATCGGGTCTCTGTTCGCCCTAGCCTAGAAGTTTAATAGTGCATTTTACTCGCCATTTCATGCGCTTTGAGATGCCGATTAGCCCAATACGCTATCTGAAATAGGAGCGACGTAAATTGAACAAATGTGATAGGATTTCGCTGAATTCTTAAATTAACCATAATATAGAATGATCTAATCGGGTCTCTATGTGCCCTACCCTAGAAGTTTAATAGTGCATTTTACTCGCCATTTCTTGCGCTTAGAGATGCCGCTTAGCCCAATACGCTATCTGAAATAGGAGCGTCGTAAATTGAACAAATGTGATAGAATTTCCCTGAAATGTTATAGTAAACAAAATATAAAATGATCTAATCGGGACTCTGATTGCCCTATCATAGAAGTTTAGTAGTGCATTTTACTCGCCCTTCCAAGCGCTTCAAGATGCCGCCTAGCGCAGTACGCTATCTGAAATAGGAGCGACGTTAGTTGAACAATTGTGATAGAATTACGCTGAATTCTTATATTAACGGTAATATAAAATGATCTA
Organism: Macropis europaea; assembly: GCA_916610135.2. Taxonomy (NCBI): domain Eukaryota; kingdom Metazoa; phylum Arthropoda; class Insecta; order Hymenoptera; family Melittidae; genus Macropis; species Macropis europaea. The sequence goes on along the minus strand of CAKAJE020000622.1, from coordinate 138,283 downwards.
TTCGGGTCTCTGTTCGCCCTACCCTAGAAGTTTAATAGTGCATTTCACTCGTCATTCCATGCGCTTTGAAATGCCGCTTAGCCCAATACGCTATCTGAAATAGGAGCGACGTAAATTGAACAAATGTGATAGAATTTCGCTGAATTCTTATATTAACCAAAATATAAAATGATGTAATCGGGTCTCTGATTGCCCTATCATAGAAGTTTAATAGTGCAGTTAACTCGCCATTCCGCGCGCTTTCAGATGCCGCCTAGCCCAGTATGCTATCTGAAATAGGAACGACGTAAATTGAACAAATGTGATAGAATTTTGCTGAATCCTTAAATTAACCATAATATAAAATGATCTAATCGGGTCTCTGATTCCCTACCCTAGATGTTTAATAGTGCATTTTACTCGCCATTTCATGCGCTTTGAGATGCCGCTTAGCCCAATACGCTATCTGAAATAGGAGCTACGTAAGTTGAACAAATGTCACAGAATTACGCTGCATTCTTATATTAACCGTAATATAAAATGATCTAAACGGGTCTCTGTTTGCCCTACCCTAGCAGTTTAATAGTGCATTTTACTCGCCATTTCTTGCGCTTTGAGATGCCGCTTAGCCCAATACGCTATCTGAAATATCAGCGACATAAATTGAACAAATGTGATAGAAGTTCCCTGAATACTTATATTAACCTTAATGTAAAATGATCTAATCGGGTCTTTGTTCGCACTACCCTAGAAGTTTACTAGTGCATTTTACTCGCCATTTCATGCGTTTTGAGATGCAGCATAGACCAATACGCTATCTGAAATAGGAGCGACGTAAATTGAACAAATCTGATAGAATTTCGCTGAATTCTTATATTAACCAAAATATAAAATGATCTAATCGGGTCACTGATTGCCCTATCATAGAAGTTTAATAGTCCATTTTACTCGCCATTCCGCGCGCTTTAAGATGCCGCCTAGCCCAGTACGCTATCTGAAATAGAAGCGACGTAAATTGAACAAATGTGATAGAATTTTGCTGAATTCTTAAATTAACCGTAATATAAAATGATCTAATCGGGTCTTTGTTCGCCCTACCCTAGAAGTTTAATAGTGCATTTCACTCGTCATTTCATGCGCTTTGAGATGCCGCTTAGCCGAATAAGCTATCTGAAATAGGAGCGACGTAAATTGAACAAATGTGATAGAATTTCGCTGAATTCTTATATTAACCAAAATATGAAATGATCTAATCGGGTCTCTGATTGCCCTATCATAGAAGTTTAATAGTGCATTTTACTCGCCATTCCACACGCTTTAAGATGCCGCCTAGCCCAGTACGCTATCTGAAATAGGAGCGACGTAAATTGAACAAATGTGATAGAATTTTGCTGAATTCTTAAATTAACCGTAATATAAAATGATCTAATCGGGTCTCTGATTGCCCCACCCTAGAAGTTTAATAGTGCATTTTACTCGCCATTTCATGCGCTTTGCGATGCCGCTTAGCCCAATACGCTATCTGAAATAGGAGCGACGTAAATTGGACAAATGTGATAGAATTTCGCTGAATTCTTATATTAACCAAAATATAAAATGATCTAATCGGGTCTCTGATTGCCCTATCATAGAAGATTAACAGTGCATTTTACTCGCCATTCCACGCGCTTTAAGTTGCCGCCTAGCCCAGTACGCTATCTGAAATAGGAGCGACGTAAATTGAACAAATGTGATAGAATTTTGCTGAATCCTTAAATTAACCATAATATGAAATGATCTAATCGGGTCTCTGATTCCCTACCCTAGAAGTTTAATAGTGCATTTTACTCGCCATTTCATGCGCTTTGAGATGCCGCTTAGCCCAATACGCTACCTGAAATAGGAGCTACGTAAGTTGAACAAATGTCACAGAATTACGCTGAATTCTTATATTAACAGTAATATAAAATGATCTAATCGGGTCTCTGATTGCCCTATCACAGATGTTTAAGAGTGCATTTTACTCGCCATTTCATGCGCTTTGAGATGCCGCTTAGCCCAATAAGCTATCTGAAATAGGAGCGACGTAAATTGAACAAATGTGATAGAAGTTCCCTGAATACTTATATTAACCTTAATGTAAAATGATCTAATCGGGTCTTTGTTCTCACTACCCTAGAAGTTTACTAGTGCATTTTACTGGCCATTTCATGCGTTTTGAGATGCAGCATAGACCAATACGCTATCTGAAATAGGAGCGACGTAAATTGAACAAATGTGATAGAATTTTACTGAATTCTTAAATTAACCATAATATAAAATGATGTAATCGGGTCTCTGTTCGCCCTACCCAAGAAGTTTAATAGTGCATTTCTCTCGTCATTTCATGCGCTTTGAGATGCCGCTTAGCCCAATAGCTATCTGAAATAGGAGCGACGTAAATTGAACAAATGTGATAGAATTTCGCTGAATTCTTATATTAACCAAAATATAAAATGATCTAATCGGGTCTCTGATTGCCGTATCCTAGAAGTTTAATAGTGCATTTTACTCGCCATTTCTTGCGCTTTGAGATGCCGCTTAGCCCAATACGCTATCTGAAATAGGAGCAACGTAAATTGAACAAATGTAAAAAAATCCGCTGAATTCTTATATTAACCAAAATATAAAACGATCTAATCGGGTCTCTGATTGCCCTATCATAGAAGTTTAAGAGTGCATTTTGCTCGCCATTCCACGCGCTTTAAGATGCCGCCTAGCCCAGTACGCTATCTGAAATAGGAGCTACGTATGTTGAACAAATGTGATAGAATTACGCTGAATTCTTATATTAACCGTAATATAAAATGATCTAATCGGGTCTCTGTTTGCATTACCATAGAAGTTTAATACTGCATTTTACTCGCCCTTTCATGCGCTTTGAGATGCCGCTTAGCCCAATAGCTATCTGAAATAGGAGCGACGAAAATTGAACAAATGTGATAGGATTTCGCTGAATTCTTAAATTAACCATAATATAAAATGATCTAATCGGGTCTCTAAGTGCCCAACCCTAGAAGCTTAATAGTGCATTTTACTCGCCATTTCTTGCGCTTTGAGATGCCGCTTAGCCCAATACGCTATCTGAAATAGGAGCGACGTAAATTGAACAAATGTGATAGAATTTCCCTGAAATGTTATAGTTAACAAAATATAAAATGATCTAATCGGAACTCTGATTGCCCTATCATAGAAGTTTAGTAGTGCATTTTACTCGCCCTTCCACGCGCTTGAAGATGCCGCCTAGCCCAGTACGCTATCTGAAATAGGAGCGACGTATGTTGAACAAATGTGATAGAATTACGCTGAATTCTTATATTAACCGTAATATAAAATGATCTAATCGGGTCTCTGTTTGCCTTACCCTAGAAGTTTAATAGTGCATTTCACTCGCCATTCCATGCGCTTTGAGATGCCGCTTAGCCCAATACGCTATCTGAAATAGGAGCGACGTAAATTGAACAAATGTGATAGAATTTCCCTGAATACTTATATTAACCGTAATATAAAATGATCTAATCGGGTCTCTGTTTGCCTTATCCTAGATGTTTAATAGTGCATTTTACTCGGCATTTCATGCGCTTTGAGATGCCGCTTCGCCCAATACGCTATCTGAAATAGGAGCGACGTAACTTGAACGAATGTGATAGAATTTCGCTGAATTCTTATATTAACCAAAATATAAAATGATCTAATCGGGTCTCTGATTGCCCTACCCTAGAAGTTTAATAGTGCATTTTACTCGCGATTTCATACGCTTTGAGATGCCGCTTAGCCCAGTGCGCTATCTGGAATATGAGCGACGTAAATTGAACAAATGTGATAGAATTACGCTGAATTCTTATATTAACCGTAATATAAAATGATCTAATCGGGTCTCTGTTTGCCTTACCCTAGAAGTCTAATAGTGCATTTTACTCGCCATTTCTTGCGCTTTGAGATGCCGCTTACACAAGTCGCTATCTGAAATAGAAGCGATGTAAATTGAACAAATGTGATAGAATTTCGCTGAATTCTTATATTAACCTTAATGTAAAATGATCTAATCGGGTCTTTGTTCGCCCTACCCTAGAAGTTTAATAGTCCATTTCACTCGTCATTTCATGCGCTTTGAGATGCCGCTTAGCCCAATAAGCTATCAGAAATAGGAGCGACGTAAATTGAACAAATGTGATAGAATTTCGCAGAATTCTTATATTCACCAAAATATGAAATGATCTAATCGGGTCTCTGATTGCCCTATCATAGAAGTTTAATAGTGCATTTTACTCGCCATTCGACACGCTTTAAGATGCCGCCTGGCCCAGTACGCTATATGAAATAGGAACGACGTAAATTGAACAAATGTGATAGAATTTCCCTAAATTCTTATATTAGCCTTAATGTAAAATGATCTAATCGGGTCTCTGTTCGCCCTACCATAGAAGTCTAATAGTGCATTTCTCTCGCCATTTCATGCGCTTTGAGATGCCGCTTAGCCCAATACGCTATCTGAAATAGGAGCGATGTAAATTGAACAAATGTGATATAATTTTGCTGAATTCTTAAATTAACCATAATATAAAATGATCTAATCGGGTCACTGTTCGCCCTACCCTAGGAGTTTAGTAGTGCATTTCACTCGCCATTCCACGCGCCTTAAGATGCCGCCAAGCCCAGTACGCTATCTGAAATAGCAGCGACGTAAATCGAACAAATGTGATAGAATTTCGTTGAATTCTTAAATTAACCAAAATATAAAATTATCTAATCGGGTCTCTGATTGCCCTACCCTAGAAGTTTAATAATGCATTTTACTCGCCATTTCATGCGCTTTGAGGTGCCGCTTAGCCCAATACGCTATCTGAAATATGAGCGACGTAAATTGAACAAATGTGATAGAATTTCGCTGAATTCTTATATTAACCTTAATGTAAAATGATCTAATCGGGTCTCTGTTCGCCCTATCATAGAACTTTAATAGTGCATTTTATTCGCCATTTCATACGCTTTGAGATGTCGCTTAGCCCAATACGCTATCTGAAATAGGAGCGATGTAAATTGAACAAATGTGATAGAATTTCGCTGAATTCATATATTGACCATAATGTAAAATGATCTAATCGGGTCTCCGTTCGCCCTAGCCTAGAAGTTTAATGGTGCATTTTATTCGCCATTTCATGCGCTTTGAGATGCCGCTTAGCACAATACGCTATCTGAAATAGGAGCGACGTAAATTGAACAAATGTGATAGAATTTGGGTGAATTCTTAAATTAACCATAATATAAAATGATCTAATCGGGTCACTGTTTGCCCTACCCTAGAAGTGCAACAGTGCATTTTACTCGCCATTTCTTGCGCTTTGAGATGCCGCTTGGCCCAATAAGCTATCTGAAATATCAACGACGTAAATTGAACAAATCTGATAGAATTTCGCTGAGTTCTTATATTAACCTTAATGTAAAATTATCTAATCGGGTCTCTGTTCGCCCTACCCTAGAAGTTTAATAGTGCATTTCACTCGTAATTTAATGCGCTTTGAGATGCCGTTTAGCCCGTTACGCTATCTGAAATAGGAGCGACGGAAGTTGAACAAATGTGATAGAATTACGCTGAATTCTTATATTAACCATAATATAAAATGATCTACTCGGGTCTCTGATTGCCCTATCATAGAAGTTTAATATTGCATTTCACTCGCCATTCCACGCGCTTTAAGATGCCGCCTAGCCCAGTACGCTATCTGAAATAGGAGCGACGTAAATTGAACAAATGTGATATAATTTTGCTGAATTCTTAAATTAACCATAATATAAAATGATCTAATCGGGTCTCTGTTTGCCCTACCCTAGAAGTTTAACAGTGCATTTTACTCGCCATTTCATGCGCTTTGAGACGCCGCTTAGCCCAATACGCTATCTGAAATAGGAGCGACGTAAGTTCAACAAATGTGATAGAATTTCGCAGAATTCTTTTATTAACCATAATGTAAAATGATCTAATCAGGTCTCTGTTCGCCCTAGTCTAGAAGTTTAATAGTGCATTTTATTAGCCATTTCATGCGCTTTGCGATGCCGCTTAGCCGAATACGCTATCTGAAATAGTAGCGACGTAAATTGAACAAAATGTTATAGAATTTCCCTGAAATCTTATATTAAACAAAATATAAAATGATCTAATCGGGTCCCCGATTGCCCTATCATAGAAGTTTAGTAGTGCATTTTACTCGCCATTCTACGCGCTTTAAGATGCCGCCTAGCACAGTACGCTATCTGAAATAGGAGCGACGTAAGTTGAACAAATGTGATAGAATATCGCTGAATTCTTTTATTAACCATAATGTAAAATGATCTAATCGGGTCTCTGTTCGCCCTAGCCTAGAAGATTAATAGTGCATTTTATTCGCCATTTCATGCGCTTTGAGACGCCGCTTAGCCGAATACGCTATCTGAAATAGTAGCGACGTAAATTGAACAAATGTGATGGAATTTCCCTGATATCTTATATTAAACAAAATATAAAATGATATAATCGGGTCTCTGATTGCCCTATCATAGAAGTTTGGTAGAGCATTTTACTCGCCATTCTACGCGCTTTAAGATGCCGCCTAGCACAGTACGCTATCTGAAACAGGAGCGACGTAAGTTGAACAAATGTGATTGAATTACGCTGAATTCTTATATTAACAGTAATATAAAATGATCTAATCGGGCCTCCGTTTGCCTTACCCTAGAAATTTAATAGTGCCTTTGACTCGCAAGTTCATGCGCTTTGAGATGCCGCTTAGCCCAATAAGCTATCTGAAATAGGAGCGACGTAAATTGAACAAATGTGATAGAATTTCGCTGAATTCTTGTATTAACCAAAATATAAAATGATATAATCGGGTCTCTGATTGCCCTATCATAGAAGTTTAATAGTGCATTTCACTCGCCATTCCACGCGCTTTAAGATGCCTCCTAGCCCAGTACGCTATCTGAAATAGTAACGACGTAAATTGAACAAATGTGATATAATTTTGCTGAATTCTTAAATTAACCATACTATAAAATGATCTAATCGGGTCACTGTTCGCCCTACCCTAGGAGTTTAGTAGTGCATTTCACTCGCCATTCCACGCGCCTTAAGATGCCGCCTAGCCCAGTACGCTATCTGAAATAGCAGCGACGTAAATCGAACAAATGTGATAGAATTTCGTTGAATTCTTAAATTAACCAAAATATAAAATTATCTAATCGGGTCTCTAATTGCCCTACCCTAGAAGTTTAATAATGCATTTTACTCGCCATTTCATGCGCTTTGAGGTGCCGCTTAGCCCAATACGCTATCTGAAATATGCGCGACGTAAATTGAACAAATGTGATAGAATTTCGCTGAATTCTTATATTAACCTTAATGTAAAATGATCTAATCGGGTCTCTGTTCGCCCTATCATAGAACTTTTATAGTGCATTTTATTCGCCATTTCATACGCTTTGAGATGTCGCTTAGCCCAATACGCTATCTGAAATAGGAGCGATGTAAATTGAACAAATGTGATAGAATTTCGCTGAATTCATATATTGACCATAACGTAAAATGATCTAATCGGGTCTCCGTTCGCCGTAGCCTAGAAATTTAATGGTGCATTTTATTCGCCATTTCATGCGCTTTGAGATGCCGCTTAGCCCAATACGCTATCTGAAATAGGAGCGACGTAAATTGAACAAATGTGATAGAATTTCCCTGAATTCTTATATTAACCTTAATGTAAAATGATCTAATCGGGTCTCTGTTCGCCCTACCCTAGAAGTTTGATAGTGCATTTCTCTCGTCATTTCATGCGCTTTAAGATGCCGCTTAGCCCTGTAACCTATCTGAAATAGGAGCGATGTAAATTGAACAAATGTGATAGAATTTCGCTGAATACTTATATTAACAAAAATATAAAATGATCTAATCGGGTCTCTTATTGCCCTATCATAGAAGTTTCATAGGGTATTTTACTCGCCATTCCACGCGCTTTAAGATGCCGCCTAGCCCAGTACGCTATCTGAAATAGGAAGGACGTAAATTGAACAAGTGTGATAGAATTTCGTTGAATTCTTAAATTAACCATAATATAAAATGATCAAATCGGGTCTCTGATAGCCCTATCATAGAAGTTTAATAGTGCATTTTAGTCGCCATTCCACGCGCTTTAAGATGCCGCCTAGCCCAGTATGCTGTCTGAAATAGGAGCGACGTAGTTGAACAAATGTGATAGAATTACGCTGAATTCTTATATTAAGCGTAATATAAAATGATCTGATCGGGTCTCTGTTTGCCCTATCCTAGAAGTTTAGTAGTGCATTTCACTAGTCATTTCATGCGCTTTGAGATGCCGCTTAGCCCAATAAGCTATCTGAAATAGGAGCGACGTAAATTATAACAAATTTGATAGAATTTTTCTGAATTCTTAAATAAACCATAATATGAAATGATCTCATCGGGTCTCTGTTTGCCCTACCCTAGAAGTTTAACAGTGCATTTTGCACGCCATTTCATGCGCTTTGAGATGTCGCTTAGCACAATACGCTATCTGAAATAGGAGCGACGTAAATTGAACAAACGTGATAGGATTTCCCTGAATTCTTATATTAACCTTAATGTAAAATGATCTAATCGGTTCTCTGTTCGCGCTACCCTAGAAGTTTAATAGTGCATTTTACTCGACATTTCATGCGCTTTGAGATGCCTCTCAGCCCAATACGCTATCTGAAATACGAGCGACGTAAATTGAACAAGTGTGATAGAATTTCGTTGAATTCTTAAATTAACCATAATATAAAATGATCTAATCGGGTCTCTGTTTGCAATACCCTAGATGTTTGATAGTGCATTTTGCTCGCCATTTAATGCGCTTTGAGATGCCGCTTAGCCCAATACGCTATCTGAAATAGGAGCGACGTAAATTGAACAAATGTGATAGAATTTCCCTGAATTCTTATATTAACCTTAATGTAAAATGATCTAATCGGGTCTCTGTTTGCCCTAGTCTAGAAGTTTAATAGTGCATTGTATTCGACATTTCATGCGCTTTGAGATGCCGCTTAGCCCAGTACGCTATCTGAAATAGGAGCGACGTAAATTGAACAAATGTGATAGAATTTCCCTGAAATCTTATATTAAACAAAATATAAAATGATCTAATCGGGACTCCGATTGCCCTATCATAGAAGTTTTGTACTGCATTTTACTCGCCATTCCACGCGCTTTAAGTTGCCGCCTAGTCCAGTACGGTATCTCAAGCAGGAGCGGCGTAAGTTGGACAAATGTGATAGAATTTCGCTGAATCCTTATATTAACCAAAATATAAAATGATTTAATCGGGTCTCTTATTGCCCTATCATTGTAGTTTCATAGTGCATTTTACTCGCCGTTCCACGCGCTTTAAGATGCCGCCTAGCCCAGTACGCTATCTGAAATAGGAACGACGTAAATTGAACAAATGTGATAGAATTTTGCTGAATTCTTAAATTAACCATGATATAAAATGATCTAATCGGGTCTCTGTTTGCCATTCCCTAGAAGTTTAATAGTGGATTTTGCTCGCCATTTCATGCGCTTTGAGATGCCGCTTAGCCCAATACGCTATCTGAAATAGGAGCGACGTAAATTGAACAAATGTGATAGAATTTCCCTGAATTATTATATTAACCTTAATGTAAAATGATCTAATCGGGTCTCTGTTCGCCCTACCCTAGAAGTTGAATAGTTCATTTCACTCGCCATTTCATGCGCTTTGAGATGCCGCCTAGCCCAGTACGCTATCTGAAATAGGAACGACGTAAATTGAACAAATGTGATAGAATTTTGCTGAATTCTTAAATTGACCATAATATAAAATGATCTAATCGGATCTCTGTTCGCCCTAGTCGAGAAGTTTAATAGTGCATGTTATTCGCCATTTCATGCGCTTTGAGATGCCGCTTAGCCCAATACGCTATCTGGAATTGGAGCGACGTAAATTGAACAAACGTGATAGGATTTCGCTGAATTCTTATATTAACCAAAATATAAAATGATCTAATCGGGTCTCTGATTGCCCTATCATAGAAGGCTAATAGTGCATTTTACTCGCTATTCCACGCGCTTTAAGATGCCGGCTAGCCCAGTAGGCTATCTGAAATAGGAGTGACGTAAATTGAACGAATGTGATAGAATTTACTCTTAATTCTTTTATTAACCATAATGTAATATGATCTAATCGGGTCTCTGTTTGCCTTACCCTAGAAGTTTAATAGTGCATTTTACTCGCCATTTCATCCGCTTTGAGATGCCGCTTAGCCCAATATGCTATCTGAAATAGGAGCGACGTAAATCGAACAAATGTGATAGAATTTCGCTGATTTCTTATATTAACCAAAATATAAAATGATCTAATCGGGTCTCTGATTGCCCTACCCTAGAAGTTTAATAGTGCATTTTACTCGCCATTTCATGCGCTTTGAGGTGCCGCTTAGCCCAATACGCTATCTGAAATATGAGCGACGTAAATTGAACAAATGTGATAGAATTTCGCTGAATTCTTATATCAACCTTAATGTAAAATGATCTAATCGGGTCTCTGTTCGCCCTATCATAGAACTTTAATAGTGCATTTTATTCGCCATTTCATACGCTTTGAGATGCCGCTTAGCCCAATACGCTATCTGAAATAGGAGCGACGTAAATTGAACAAATGTGATAGAATTTCGTTGAATTCATATATTGACAAAAATATAAAATGAACTAATGGGGTCTCTGATCGCCCTATCATAGAAGTTTAATAGTGCATTTTACTCGCCATTCCACGCGTTTTAAGATGCCGCCTAGCCCAGTACGCTATCTGAAATAGGAGCGACGTAAATTGCACAAATGTGATTGAATTTTGCTGAATTCTTAAATTAACCATAATATAAAATGATCTAATAGGGTCTCTGTTTGCCCTACCCTAGAAGTTTAATAGTGCATTTTACTCGCCATTCCACGCGCTTTAAGATGCCGCCCAGCCCAGTACGCTATCTGAAATAGGAACGACGTAAATTGAACAAATGTGATACAATTACCCTGAATTCATATATTAACCAAAATAAAAAATGATCTAATCGGGTCTCTGATTGCCCTAGCATAGAAGTTTAATAGTGCATTTTACTCGCCATTCCGAGCGCGATAAGATGCCGCATAGCCCAATACGCTATCTGAAATAGGAGCGACGTAAATTGAACAAATGTGATAGAATTTCGCTGAATTCTTAAATTAACTATAATATAAAATGATCTAATCGGGTCACTGATTGCCCTATCCTAGAAGTTTAATAGAGCATTTTACTTGCCATTTCATGCGCTTTGAGATGCCGCTTAGCACAATACGCTATCTGAAATAGGAGCGACGTAAATTGAACAAATGTGATAGAATTTCCGTGAAATCTTATATTAAACAAAATATAAAATGATCTAATCGGGTCTCTGATTGCCCTATCATAGAAGTTTAGTAGTGCATTTTACTCGTCATTCCACGCGCTTTAGGGTGCCGCCTAGCCCAGTACGCTATCTGAAATAGGAGCGACGTAAGTTGAACAAATGTGATAGAATTTTGCTGAATTCTTAAATTAACCATAATATAAAATGATCTAATCGAGTATCTGTTTGCCCTACCCTAGAAGTTTAATAGTGCATTTCACTCGTCACTTTATGCGCTTTGAGATGCCGCTAAGCCCAATAAGCTATCGGAAATAGGAGCGACGTAAATTGAACAAATGTGATAGAATTTCTCAGAATTCTTATGTTAACCAAAACATAAAATGATCTAATCTGGTCTCTGTTCGCCATAGCCTAGAAGTTTAATAGTGCATTTTGTTTGCCATTTCATGCGCTTTGGGATGCCGCTTAGCCCAATACGCTATCTGAAATAGGAGCGACGTAAATTGGACAAATGTGATAGAATTTCCCTGAAATCTTATATTAAACAAAATATAAAATGATCTAATCGGGTCTCTGATTGCACTATCATAGAAGTTTAGTAGTGCATTTTACTCGCCCTTCCACGCGCTTTAAGATGCCGCCTAGCCCAGTACGCTATCTGAAATAGGAACGACGTAAATTGAACAAATGTCATAGAATTTCCCTGAAATCTTATATTAATCAAAATATAAAATGATCTAATCGGGTCTCTGATTGCCGTATCATAAAAGATTAGTAGTGCATTTCACTCGCCATTTCATGCGCTTTGAGATCCCGCTTAGCCCAATACGCCATCTGAAATAGGAGCGACGTAAATTGAACAAATGTGATAGAATTTCCCTGAAATCTTATATTAATCAAAATATAAAATGATCTAATCGGGTCTCTGATTGCCCTATCATAGAAGATTAGTAGTGCATTTTACTCGCCATTCCACGCGCTTTAAGATGCCGCCTAGCCCAGTACGCTATCTGATATAGGAGCGACGTAACTTGAACAAATGTGATAGAATTTCGCAGAATCCTTATGTTAACGAAAATATAAAATGATCTAATCTGGTCTATGTTCGCCCTAGCCTAGAAGTTTAATAGTGCATTTTGTTCGCCATTTCATGCGCTTGGAGATGCCGCATAGCCCAATACGCTATCTGAAATAGGAGCGACGTAAATTGAACAAATGTGATAGAATTTCCGTGAAATCTTATATTAAACAAAATATAAAATGATCTAATCGGGTCTCTGATTGCCCTATCATAGAAGTTTAGTAGTGCATTTTACTTGTCATTCCACGCGCTTTAAGGTGCCGCCTAGCCCAGTACGCTATCTGAAATAGGAGCGACCTAAATTGTACGAATGTGATAGAATTTTGCTGAATTCTTAAATTAACCATAATGTAAAATGATCTAATCGTGTCTCTGCTTGCCCTACCCTAGAAGTTTAATAGTGCATTTTACTCGTCATTTCATGCGCTTTGAGATGCCGCTTTGCCCAATACGCTATCTGAAATAGGAGCGACGTAAATTGAACGAATGTGATAGAATTTCGCTCAATTCTTAAATTAACCATAATATAAAATGATCTAATCGGGTCTCTGTTTGCCCTACCCTAGAACTTTAATAGTGCATTTTACTCGTCATTTCATGCGCTTTGAGATGCCGTTTAGCCTAATACGCTATCTGAAATTGGAGCGATATAAGTTGAACAAATGTGATAGAATTTCACTGAATTCTTTTATTAACCATAATGTAAAATGATCTAATCGGATCTCTGTCCGCCCGAGTCTAGAACTTTAATAGTTCATTTTATTCGCCATTTCATACGGTTTGAGATGCCGCTTTGCCCAATACGCTATCTGAAATAGGAGCGACGTAAATTGAACAAATGTGATAGAATTTCACTGAATTCTTATATTAACCAAAATATAAAATGATCTAATCGGGTCTCTGATTGCCCTAGCATAGAAGTTTAGCAGTGCATTTTACTCGCCATTCCACGCGCTTTAAGATGCCGCCTAGCCCAGTACGCTATCTAAATTAGGAACGACGTAAGTTGAACAAATGTGATAGAATTACGCTGAATTCTTATATTAACCGTAATATAAAATGATCTAATCGGGTCTCTGTTTGCCTTATCCTAGAAGTATAATAGTGCATTATACTCGCCATTTCATGCGCTTTTAGATGCCGCTTAGCCCAGGACGCTATCTGAAATAGGAACGACGTAAATTGAACAAATGTGATAGAATTTTGCTGAATTCTTAAATTAACCATAATATAAAATGACATAATCGGGACTCTGTTTGCCCTACCCTAGAAGTTTAATAGTGCATTTCACTCGTCATTTCATGCGCTTTGAGATGCCGCTAAGCCCAATAAGCTATCTGTAATAGAAGCGACGTAACTTGAACGAATGTGATAGAATTTCGTTGAATTCTTATATTAACCAAAATATAAAATGATCTAATCGGGTCTCTGATTGCCCTATCATAGAAGTTTAATAGTGCATTTTACTCGCCATTTCATGCGCCTTCAGATGCCGCTTAGCCCAATAAGCTATCTGAAATAGGAGCGACGTAAATTGAACAAATGTGATAGAATTTCCCTGAAACCTTATATAAACAAAATATAAAATGATCTAATCGGGTCTCTGATTGCCCTATCATAGAAGTTTAGTAGTGCATATTACGCGCCATTCCACGCGCTTTAAGATGCCGCCTAGCCCAGTACACTATCTGAAATAGGAGCGACGTAAATTGAACAAATGTGATAAAATTTTGCTGACATCTTAAATTAACCATAATATAAAATGATCTCATCGGGTCTCTGTTTGCCCTACCCTAGAAGTTTAATAGTGCATTTTACTCGCCATTTCATGCGCCTTCAGATGCCGCTTAGCCCAATAAGCTATCTGAAATAGGAGCGACGTAAATTGAACAAATGTGATAGAATTTCCCTGAAATCTTATATTAAACAAAATATAAAATGATCTAATCGGGTCTCTGATTGCCCTATCATAGAAGTTTAACAGTGCATTTCACTCGTCATTTCATGCGCTTTGACATGCCGCTCAGCCCAATAAGCTAACTGAAATAGAAGCGACGTAAATTGAACAAATGTGATAGAATTTCCCTGAAATCTTATATTAAACAAAATATAAAATGAGCTAATCGGGTCTCTGATTGCCCTATCATAAAAGTTGAGCAGTGCATTTTACTCGCCATTCCACGCGCTTTAAGATGGCGCTTAGCCCAGTACGCTATCTGAAATAGGAGCGACGTAAGTTGAACAAATGTGATAGAATTTCGCTGAGTTCTTTTATTAACCATAATGTAAAATGATCTGCTCGGGTCTCTGTTCGCCCTAGCCTAGAAGTTTAATAGTGCATTTCACTCGTCATTTCATGCGCTTTGAGATGCCGCTGAGCCCAATAAGCTACCTGTAATAGGAGCGACGTAAATTGAACAAATGTGATAGAATTTCGCTGAATTCTTAAATTAACCATAATATAAAATAACCGAATCGGGTCCCTGTTTGCCCTACCCTAGAAGGTTAATAGTGCATTTCACTCGTCATTTCATGCGCTTTGAGATGCCGCTAAGCCCAATAAGCTATCTGTAATAGAAGCGACGTAAATTGAACAAATGTGATAGAATTTCGTTGAATTCTTATATTAACCAAAATATAAAATGATCTAACCGGGTCTCTGATTGCCCTATCATAGAAGTTTAATAGTGCATTTTACTCGCCAGTTCATGCGCCTTCAGATGCCGCTTAGCCCAATAAGCTATCTGAAATAGGAGCGACGTAAATTGAACAAATGTGATAGAATTTCCCTGAAATCTTATATTAAACAAAATATAAAATGATATAATCGGGTCTCTGATTGCCCTATCATAGAAGTTTAACAGTGCATTTCACTCGTCATTTCATGCGCTTTGACATGCCGCTTAGCCCAAGAAGCTATCTGAAATAGGAGCGACGAAAATTGAACAAATGTGATAGAATTTCCCTGAAATCTTATATTAAACAAAATATAAAATGAGCTAATCGGGTCTCTGATTGCCCTATCATAGAAGTTTAGTAGTGCATTTTACTCGCCATTCCACGAGCTTTAAGATGCCGCCTAGCACAGTACGCTATCTGAAATAGCAGCGACGTAAGTTGAACAAATGTGATAGAATTTCGCAGAATTCTTATATTAACCAAAATATAAAATGATCTAATCTGGTCTCTGTTCGCCCTAGCCTAGAAGTTTAATAGTGCATTTTGTTCGCCATTTCATGCGCTTTGAGATGCCGCTAAGCCCAATAAGCTGTCTGAAATAGGAGCGACGTAAATTGAACAAATGTGATAGAATCTCGCTGAATACTTATATTACCCTTAATGTAAAATGATCTAATCGGGTCTCTGTTCGCCCTACCCCAGAAGTTTAATAGTGCATTTCACTCGCCATTTCATGCGCTTTGAGATGACGCTTAACCCAATACGCTATCTGAAATAGGAGCGACGTAAGTTGAACAAATGTGACAGAATTACGCTGCATTCTTATATTCACCTTAATGTAAAATGATCTCTTCGGGTCTCTGTTCGCCCTGCCCTAGAAGTATAATAGTGCATTTCACTCGTCATTTCATGCGCTTTGAGATGCCGCGTAGCCCAATACGCTATCTGAAATAAGAGCGACGTAAATTGAACAAATGTGATAGAATTTCGCTGAATTCTTATATTAACCAAAGTATAAAATGATCTAGTCTGGTCTCTGATTGCCCTATCATAGAAGTTTAATAGTGCATATCACTCGTCATTTCATGCGCTTTGAGATGCCGCTAAGCACAATAAGCTATCTGGAATAGCAGCGACGTAAATTGAACAAATGTGAAAGAATTACGCCGCATTCTTATATTAACCGTAATATAAAATGATATAATCGGGTCGCTGTTTGCCTTATCCTAGAAGTTTAATAGTGCATTTTACTCGCCATTTCACGCGCTTTAAGATGCCGCCTAGCCCAGTACGCCACCTGAAATAGGAGCGACATAAGTTGAACAAATGTGATAGAATTACGCTGAATTCTTATATTAACCATAATATAAAATGATCTAAACGGGTCTCTGTTTGCCCTACCCTAATAGTTTAATTGTGCATTTTACTCGCCATTTCATGCGCTTTGAGATGCCGCTTATCCCAATACGCTATCTGAAATAGGAGCGACGTAAGTTGAACAAATGTGATAGAATTTTGCTGACATCTTAAATTAACCATAATATAAAATGATCTCATCGGGTCTCTGTTTGCCCTACCCTAGAAGTTTAATAGTGCATTTTACTCGCCATTTCATGCGCCTTCAGATGCCGCTTAGCCCAATAAGCTATCTGAAATAGGAGCGACGTAAATTGAACAAATGTGATAGAATTTCCCTGAAATCTTATATTAAACAAAATATAAAAAGATATAATCGGGTCTCTGATTGCCCTATCATAGAAGTTTAACAGTGCATTTCACTCGTCATTTCATGCGCTTTGACATGCCGCTTAGCCCAATAAGCTAACTGAAATAGAAGCGACGTAAATTGAACAAATGTGATAGAATTTCCCTGAAATCTTATATTAAACAAAATATAAAATGAGCTAATCGGGTCTCTGATTGCCCTATCATAAAAGTTGAGCAGTGCATTTTACTCGCCATTCCACGCGCTTTAAGATGGCGCCTAGCCCAGTACGCTATCTGAAATAGGAGCGACGTAAGTTGAACAAATGTGATAGAATTTCGCTGAGTTCTTTTATTAACCATAATGTAAAATGATCTGCTCGGGTCTCTGTTCGCCCTAGCCTAGAAGTTTAATAGTGCATTTCACTCGTCATTTCATGCGCTTTGAGATGCCGCTGAGCCCAATAAGCTACCTGTAATAGGAGCGACGTAAATTGAACAAATGTGATAGAATTTCGCTGAATTCTTAAATTAACCATAATATAAAATAACCGAATCGGGTCCCTGTTTGCCCTACCCTAGAAGTTTAATAGTGCATTTCACTCGTCATTTCATGCGCTTTGAGATGCCGCTAAGCCCAATAAGCTATCTGTAATAGAAGCGACGTAAATTGAACAAATGTGATAGAATTTCGTTGAATTCTTATATTAACCAAAATATAAAATGATCTAATCGGGTCTCTGATTGCCCTATCATAGAAGTTTAATAGTGCATTTTACTCGCCAGTTCATGCGCCTTCAGATGCCGCTTAGCCCAATAAGCTATCTGAAATAGGAGCGACGTAAATTGAACAAATGTGATAGAATTTCCCTGAAATCTTATATTAAACAAAATATAAAATGATATAATCGGGTCTCTGATTGCCCTATCATAGAAGTTTAACAGTGCATTTCACTCGTCATTTCATGCGCTTTGACATGCCGCTTAGCCCAAGAAGCTATCTGAAATAGGAGCGACGAAAATTGAACAAATGTGATAGAATTTCCCTGAAATCTTATATTAAACAAAATATAAAATGAGCTAATCGGGTCTCTGATTGCCCTATCATAGAAGTTTAGTAGTGCATTTTACTCGCCATTCCACGAGCTTTAAGATGCCGCCTAGCACAGTACGCTATCTGAAATAGCAGCGACGTAAGTTGAACAAATGTGATAGAATTTCGCAGAATTCTTATATTAACCAAAATATAAAATGATCTAATCTGGTCTCTGTTCGCCCTAGCCTAGAAGTTTAATAGTGCATTTTGTTCGCCATTTCATGCGCTTTGAGATGCCGCTAAGCCCAATAAGCTGTCTGAAATAGGAGCGACGTAAATTGAACAAATGTGATAGAATCTCGCTGAATACTTATATTACCCTTAATGTAAAATGATCTAATCGGGTCTCTGTTCGCCCTACCCCAGAAGTTTAATAGTGCATTTCACTCGCCATTTCATGCGCTTTGAGATGACGCTTAACCCAATACGCTATCTGAAATAGGAGCGACGTAAGTTGAACAAATGTGACAGAATTACGCTGCATTCTTATATTCACCTTAATGTAAAATGATCTCTTCGGGTCTCTGTTCGCCCTGCCCTAGAAGTATAATAGTGCATTTCACTCGTCATTTCATGCGCTTTGAGATGCCGCGTAGCCCAATACGCTATCTGAAATAAGAGCGACGTAAATTGAACAAATGTGATAGAATTTCGCTGAATTCTTATATTAACCAAAGTATAAAATGATCTAGTCTGGTCTCTGATTGCCCTATCATAGAAGTTTAATAGTGCATATCACTCGTCATTTCATGCGCTTTGAGATGCCGCTAAGCACAATAAGCTATCTGGAATAGCAGCGACGTAAATTGAACAAATGTGAAAGAATTACGCCGCATTCTTATATTAACCGTAATATAAAATGATATAATCGGGTCGCTGTTTGCCTTATCCTAGAAGTTTAATAGTGCATTTTACTCGCCATTTCACGCGCTTTAAGATGCCGCCTAGCCCAGTACGCCACCTGAAATAGGAGCGACATAAGTTGAACAAATGTGATAGAATTACGCTGAATTCTTATATTAACCATAATATAAAATGATCTAAACGGGTCTCTGTTTGCCCTACCCTAATAGTTTAATTGTGCATTTTACTCGCCATTTCATGCGCTTTGAGATGCCGCTTATCCCAATACGCTATCTGAAATAGGAGCGACGTAAGTTGAACAAATGTGATAGAATTTTGCTGACATCTTAAATTAACCATAATATAAAATGATCTCATCGGGTCTCTGTTTGCCCTACCCTAGAAGTTTAATAGTGCATTTTACTCGCCATTTCATGCGCCTTCAGATGCCGCTTAGCCCAATAAGCTATCTGAAATAGGAGCGACGTAAATTGAACAAATGTGATAGAATTTCCCTGAAATCTTATATTAAACAAAATATAAAAAGATATAATCGGGTCTCTGATTGCCCTATCATAGAAGTTTAACAGTGCATTTCACTCGTCATTTCATGCGCTTTGACATGCCGCTTAGCCCAATAAGCTAACTGAAATAGAAGCGACGTAAATTGAACAAATGTGATAGAATTTCCCTGAAATCTTATATTAAACAAAATATAAAATGAGCTAATCGGGTCTCTGATTGCCCTATCATAAAAGTTGAGCAGTGCATTTTACTCGCCATTCCACGCGCTTTAAGATGGCGCCTAGCCCAGTACGCTATCTGAAATAGGAGCGACGTAAGTTGAACAAATGTGATAGAATTTCGCTGAGTTCTTTTATTAACCATAATGTAAAATGATCTGCTCGGGTCTCTGTTCGCCCTAGCCTAGAAGTTTAATAGTGCATTTCACTCGTCATTTCATGCGCTTTGAGATGCCGCTGAGCCCAATAAGCTACCTGTAATAGGAGCGACGTAAATTGAACAAATGTGATAGAATTTCGCTGAATTCTTAAATTAACCATAATATAAAATAACCGAATCGGGTCCCTGTTTGCCCTACCCTAGAAGTTTAATAGTGCATTTCACTCGTCATTTCATGCGCTTTGAGATGCCGCTAAGCCCAATAAGCTATCTGTAATAGAAGCGACGTAAATTGAATAAATGTGATAGAATTTCGTTGAATTCTTATATTAACCAAAATATAAAATGATCTAATCGGGTCTCTGATTGCCCTATCATAGAAGTTTAATAGTGCATTTTACTCGCCAGTTCATGCGCCTTCAGATGCCGCTTAGCCCAATAAGCTATCTGAAATAGGAGCGACGTAAATTGAACAAATGTGATAGAATTTCCCTGAAATCTTATATTAAACAAAATATAAAATGATATAATCGGGTCTCTGATTGCCCTATCATAGAAGTTTAACAGTGCATTTCACTCGTCATTTCATGCGCTTTGACATGCCGCTTAGCCCAATAAGCTATCTGAAATAGGAGCGACGAAAATTGAACAAATGTGATAGAATTTCCCTGAAATCTTATATTAAACAAAATATAAAGTGAGCTAATCGGGTCTCTGATTGCCCTATCATAGAAGTTTAGTAGTGCATTTTACTCGCCATTCCACGAGCTTTAAGATGCCGCCTAGCACAGTACGCTATCTGAAATAGCAGCGACGTAAATTGAACAAATGTGATAGAATTTCGCAGAATTCTTATATTAACCAAAATATAAAATGATCTAATCTGGTCTCTGTTCGCCCTAGCCTAGAAGTTTAATAGTGCATTTTGTTCGCCATTTCATGCGCTTTGAGATGCCGCTAAGCCCAATAAGCTGTCTGAAATAGGAGCGACGTAAATTGAACAGATGTGATAGAATCTCGCTGAATACTTATATTACCCTTAATGTAAAATGATCTCTTCGGGTCTCTGTTCGCCCTGCCCTAGAAGTATAATAGTGCATTTCACTCGTCATTTCATGCGCTTTGAGATGCCGCGTAGCCCAATACGCTATCTGAAATAAGAGCGACGTAAATTGAACAAATGTGATAGAATTTCGCTGAATTCTTATATTAACCAAAGTATAAAATGATCTAGTCTGGTCTCTGATTGCCCTATCATAGAAGTTTAATAGTGCATATCACTCGTCATTTCATGCGCTTTAAGATGCCGCTTAGCCCAGTACGCTATCTGAAATATGAGCGACGTAAATTGAACAAATGTGATAGAATTTCGCTGAATTCTTATATGAACCAAAATATAAAATGATCTAATCGGGTCTCTGTTTGCCCTACCCTAGAAGTTTAATAGTGCATTTCACTCGTCATTTCATGCGCTTTGGGATGCCGCTAAGCACAATAAGCTATCTGAAATACGAGCGACGTAAATAGAACAATTGTGATAGAATTTCGCTGAATTCTTATATTATCCAAAATATAAAATGATCTAATCGGGTCTCTGATTGCCCTATCATAGAAGATTAATAGTGCATTTTACTCGCCACTCCACGCGCTTTAGGGTGCCGCTTAGCCCAGTACGCTATCCGAAATAGGAGCGACGTACATTGAACAAATGTGATAGAATTTTGCTGAATTGTTAAATTAACCATAATATAAAATGATCTAATCGGGTCTCTGTTTGCCCTACCGTAGAAGTTTAATAGTGCATTTCACTCGTCACTTTATGCGCTTTGAGATGCCGCTAAGCCCAATAAGCTATCGGAAATAGGAGCGACGTAAATTGAACAAATGTGATAGAATTTCGCAGAATTCTTATGTTAACCAAAATATAAAATGATCTAATCTGGTCTCTGTTCGCCATAGCCTAGAAGTTTAATAGTGCATTTTGTTTGCCATTTCATGCGCTTTGGGATGCCGCTTAGCGCAATACGCTATCTGAAATAGGAGCGACATAAATTGGACAAATGTGATAGAATTTCCCTGAAATCTTATATTAAACAAAATATAAAATGATCTAATCGGGTCTCTGATTGCCCTATCATAGAAGTTTAGCAGTGCATTTTACTCGCCATTCCACGCGCTTTAAGATGCCGCCTAGCCCAGTACGCTATCTAAATTAGGAGCGACGTAAGTAGAACGAAATGTGATAGAATTACGCAGAATTCTTATATTAACCGTAATATAAAATGATCTAATCGGGTCTCTGTTTGCCTTATCCTAGAAGTTTAGTATTGCATTTTACTCGCCATTTCATGCGCTTTGAGATACCGCTTAGCCCAATACGCTATCTGAAATAGGAGCGACGTAAATTGAACAAATGTGATAGAATTTCGCTGAATTCTTAAATTAACTATAATATAAAATGATCTAATCGGGTCACTGATTGCCCTACCCTAGAAGTTTAATAGTGCATTTTGCTCGCCATTTCATGCGCTTTGAGATGCCGCTTAGCCCAATACGCTATCTGAAATATGAGCGACGTAAATTAAACAAATGTGATAGAATTTCGCTGAATTCTTAAATTAACTATAATATAAAATGATCTAATCGGGTCTCTGTTTGCCTTATCCTAGAAGTTTAGCATTGCATTTTACTCGCCATTTCATGCGCTTTGAGATGCCGCTTAGCCCAATACGCTATCTGAAATAGGAGCGACGTAAATTGAACAAACGTGATAGAATTACGCTGAATTCTTATATTAACCGTAATATAAAATGTTCTAATCGGGTCTCTGTTTGCCTTATCCTAGAAGTTTAATAGCGCATTTTACTCGCCATTTCATGCGCTTTGAGATGCCGCTTAGCCCAATACGCTATCTGGAATAGGAGCGACGTAAATTGAACAAATGTGATAGAATTTCCGTGAATTCTTATATTAACCTCAATATAAAATGATCTAATCGGGTCTCTGTTCGCCCTACCATAGAAGTCTTATAGTGCACTTCACTCGCCATTTCATGCGCTTTGAGATGCCGCTTAGCTCAATACGCTATCTGAAATAGGAGCGACCTAAATTGAACGAATGTGATAGAATTTCGCTCAATTCTTAAATTAACCATAATATAAAATGATCTAATCGGGTCTCTGTTTGCCCTACCCTAGAAGTTTAATAGTGCATTTTACTCGCCATTTCATGCGCTTTGAGATACCGGCCAGCCCAGTACGCTATCTGAAATAGGAGCGACGTAAATAGAACAAATGTGATAGGATTTCCCGGAAATCTTATATTAAACAAAATATAAAATGATCTAATCTGGTCTCTGACTGCCCTATCATTGAAGTTTAACAGTGCATTTTACTCGCCATTCCACGCGCTTTAAGATGCCGCCTAGCCCAGTACGCTATCTGAAATAGGAGCGACGTAAATTCAACAAATGTGATAGAATCTTGCTGAATTCTTAAATTAACCATAATATAAAATGATCTAATCGGGTATCTGTTTGCCTTATCCTAGAAGTTTAATAGTGCATTATACTCGCCATTTCATGCGCTTCGAGATGCCGCGTAGCTCAATACGCTATCTGAAATAGGAGCGACGAAAGTTGAACAAATGTGATAGAATTTCACTGAATTCTTATATTAACCAAAATATAAAATGATCTAATCGGGTCTCTGATTGCCCTAGCATAGAAGTTTAATAGTGCATTTTACTCGCCATTCCGAACGCTTTAAGATGCCGCATAGCCCAGTTCGCTATCTGCAATAGGAGCGACGTAAATTGAACAAATGTGATAGAATTTTGCTGAATTCTTAAATTAACCATAGTACAAAATGATCTAATCGGGTCTCTGTTTGCTCTACCCTAGAAGTTTAATAGTGCATTTTGCTCGCCATTTCATGCGCTTTGAGATGCCGCTGAGCCCAATACGCTATTTGAAATAGGAGCGACGTAAATTGAACAAATGTGATAGAATTTCACTGAATTCTTATATTAACCAAAATATAAAATGATCTAATCGGGTCTCTGATTGCCCTATCATAGAAGTTTAGTAGTGCATATTACTCGCCATTCCACGAGCTTTAAGGTGCCGCCTAGCACAGTACGCTATCTGAAATAGCAGCGACGTAAGTTGAACAAATGTGATAGAATTTCGCAGAATTCTTATATTAACCAAAATATAAAATGATCTAATCTGGTCTCTGTTCGCCCTAGCCTAGAAGTTTAATAGTGCATTTTGTTCGCCATTTCATGCGCTTTGAGATGCCGCGTAGCCCAATACGCTATCTGAAATATGAGCGACGTAAATTAAACAAATGTGATAGAATTTCGCTGAATTCTTAAATTAACTATAATATAAAATGATCTAATCGGGTCTCTGTTTGCCTTATCCTAGAAGTTTAGCATTGCATTTTACTCGCCATTCCATGCGCTTTGAGATGCCGCTTAGCCCAATACGCTATCTGAAATAGGAGCGACGTAAATTGAACAAATGTGATAGAATTTCTCTGAATTCTTAAATTAACTACAATATAAAATGATTTAATCGGGTCACTGTTTGCCCTACCCTAGAAGTTTAATAGTGCATTTTACTCGCCATTTCATGCGCTTTGAGATGCCGCTTAGTGCAATACGCTATCTGAAATATGAGCGACGTAAATTGAACAAATGTGATAGAATTTCGCTGAATTCTTATATGAACCAAAATATAAAATGATCTAATCGGGTCTCTGTTTGCCCTACCCTAGAAGTTTAATAGTGCATTTCACTCGTCATTTCATGCGCTTTGAGATGCCGCTAAGCACAATAAGCTATCTGAAATACGAGCGACGTAAATAGAACAATTGTGATAGAATTTCGCTGAATTCTTATATTAACCAAAATATAAAATGATCTAATCGGGTCTCTGATTGCCCTATCATAGAAGATTAATAGTGCATTTTACTCGCCACTCCACGCGCTTTAGGGTGCCGCTTAGCCCAGTACGCTATCCGAAATAGGAGCGACGTACATTGAACAAATGTGATAGAATTTCGCTGAATTCTTAAATTAACTATAATATAAAATGATCTAATCGGGTCACTGATTGCCCTACCCTCGAAGTTTAATAGTGCATTTTGCTCGCCATTTCATGCGCTTTGAGATGCCGCTAAGCCCAATAAGCTATCGGAAATAGGAGCGACGTAAATTGAACAAATGTGATAGAATTTCGCAGAATTCTTATGTTAACCAAAATATAAAATGATCTAATCTGGTCTCTGTTCGCCATAGCCTAGAAGTTTAATAGTGCATTTTGTTTGCCATTTCATGCGCTTTGGGATGCCGCTTAGCGCAATACGCTATCTGAAATAGGAGCGACGTAAATTGGACAAATGTGATAGAATTTCCCTGAAATCTTATATTAAACAAAATATAAAATGATCTAATCGGGTCTCTGATTGCCCTATCATAGAAGATTAGTAGTGCATTTTACTCGCCCTTCCACGCGCTTTAAGATGCCGCCTAGCCCAGTACGCTATCTGAAATAGGAGCGACGTAAGATGAACAAATGTGATAGAATTACGCTGCATTCTTATATTAATCGTAATATAAAATGTTCTAATCGGGTCTCTGTTTGCCTTATCCTAGAAGTTTAATAGCGCATTTTACTGGCCATTTCATGCGCTTTGAGATGCCGCTTAGCCCAATACGCTATCTGGAATAGGAGCGACGTAAATTGAACAAATGTGATAGAATTTCCGTGAATTCTTATATTAACCTCAATATAAAATGATCCAATCGGGTCTCTGTTCGCCCTACCATAGAAGTCTTATAGTGCACTTCACTCGCCATTTCATGCGCTTTGAGATGCCGCTTAGCCCAATACGCTATCTGAAATAGGAGCGACCTAAATTGAACGAATGTGATAGAATTTCGCTGAATTCTTAAATTAACCATAATATAAAATGATCTAATCGGGTCTCTGTTTGCCCTACCCTAGAAGTTTAATAGTGCATATCACTCGTCATTTCATGCGCTTTGAGATGCCGCTAAGCACAATAAGCTATCTGGAATAGCAGCGACGTAAATTGAACAAATGTGAAAGAATTACGCCGCATTCTTATATTAACCGTAATATAAAATGATATAATCGGGTCGCTGTTTGCCTTATCCTAGAAGTTTAATAGTGCATTTTACTCGCCATTTCACGCGCTTTAAGATGCCGCCTAGCCCAGTACGCCACCTGAAATAGGAGCGACATAAGTTGAACAAATGTGATAGAATTACGCTGAATTCTTATATTAACCATAATATAAAATGATCT
The DNA here is from genome assembly GCA_916610135.2 of Macropis europaea. Lineage (NCBI taxonomy): Eukaryota > Metazoa > Arthropoda > Insecta > Hymenoptera > Melittidae > Macropis > Macropis europaea. The sequence continues at coordinate 112,240 of CAKAJE020000622.1, read as the reverse complement.
AAACGGGTCTCTGTTTGCCCTACCCTAATAGTTTAATTGTGCATTTTACTCGCCATTTCATGCGCTTTGAGATGCCGCTTATCCCAATACGCTATCTGAAATAGGAGCGACGTAAGTTGAACAAATGTGATAGAATTTTGCTGACATCTTAAATTAACCATAATATAAAATGATCTCATCGGGTCTCTGTTTGCCCTACCCTAGAAGTTTAATAGTGCATTTTACTCGCCATTTCATGCGCCTTCAGATGCCGCTTAGCCCAATAAGCTATCTGAAATAGGAGCGACGTAAATTGAACAAATGTGATAGAATTTCCCTGAAATCTTATATTAAACAAAATATAAAAAGATATAATCGGGTCTCTGATTGCCCTATCATAGAAGTTTAACAGTGCATTTCACTCGTCATTTCATGCGCTTTGACATGCCGCTTAGCCCAATAAGCTAACTGAAATAGAAGCGACGTAAATTGAACAAATGTGATAGAATTTCCCTGAAATCTTATATTAAACAAAATATAAAATGAGCTAATCGGGTCTCTGATTGCCCTATCATAAAAGTTGAGCAGTGCATTTTACTCGCCATTCCACGCGCTTTAAGATGGCGCCTAGCCCAGTACGCTATCTGAAATAGGAGCGACGTAAGTTGAACAAATGTGATAGAATTTCGCTGAGTTCTTTTATTAACCATAATGTAAAATGATCTGCTCGGGTCTCTGTTCGCCCTAGCCTAGAAGTTTAATAGTGCATTTCACTCGTCATTTCATGCGCTTTGAGATGCCGCTGAGCCCAATAAGCTACCTGTAATAGGAGCGACGTAAATTGAACAAATGTGATAGAATTTCGCTGAATTCTTAAATTAACCATAATATAAAATAACCGAATCGGGTCCCTGTTTGCCCTACCCTAGAAGTTTAATAGTGCATTTCACTCGTCATTTCATGCGCTTTGAGATGCCGCTAAGCCCAATAAGCTATCTGTAATAGAAGCGACGTAAATTGAACAAATGTGATAGAATTTCGTTGAATTCTTATATTAACCAAAATATAAAATGATCTAATCGGGTCTCTGATTGCCCTATCATAGAAGTTTAATAGTGCATTTTACTCGCCAGTTCATGCGCCTTCAGATGCCGCTTAGCCCAATAAGCTATCTGAAATAGGAGCGACGTAAATTGAACAAATGTGATAGAATTTCCCTGAAATCTTATATTAAACAAAATATAAAATGATATAATCGGGTCTCTGATTGCCCTATCATAGAAGTTTAACAGTGCATTTCACTCGTCATTTCATGCGCTTTGACATGCCGCTTAGCCCAATAAGCTATCTGAAATAGGAGCGACGAAAATTGAACAAATGTGATAGAATTTCCCTGAAATCTTATATTAAACAAAATATAAAATGAGCTAATCGGGTCTCTGATTGCCCTATCATAGAAGTTTAGTAGTGCATTTTACTCGCCATTCCACGAGCTTTAAGATGCCGCCTAGCACAGTACGCTATCTGAAATAGCAGCGACGTAAATTGAACAAATGTGATAGAATTTCGCAGAATTCTTATATTAACCAAAATATAAAATGATCTAATCTGGTCTCTGTTCGCCCTAGCCTAGAAGTTTAATAGTGCATTTTGTTCGCCATTTCATGCGCTTTGAGATGCCGCTAAGCCCAATAAGCTGTCTGAAATAGGAGCGACGTAAATTGAACAGATGTGATAGAATCTCGCTGAATACTTATATTACCCTTAATGTAAAATGATCTCTTCGGGTCTCTGTTCGCCCTGCCCTAGAAGTATAATAGTGCATTTCACTCGTCATTTCATGCGCTTTGAGATGCCGCGTAGCCCAATACGCTATCTGAAATAAGAGCGACGTAAATTGAACAAATGTGATAGAATTTCGCTGAATTCTTATATTAACCAAAGTATAAAATGATCTAGTCTGGTCTCTGATTGCCCTATCATAGAAGTTTAATAGTGCATATCACTCGTCATTTCATGCGCTTTAAGATGCCGCTTAGCCCAGTACGCTATCTGAAATATGAGCGACGTAAATTGAACAAATGTGATAGAATTTCGCTGAATTCTTATATGAACCAAAATATAAAATGATCTAATCGGGTCTCTGTTTGCCCTACCCTAGAAGTTTAATAGTGCATTTCACTCGTCATTTCATGCGCTTTGGGATGCCGCTAAGCACAATAAGCTATCTGAAATACGAGCGACGTAAATAGAACAATTGTGATAGAATTTCGCTGAATTCTTATATTATCCAAAATATAAAATGATCTAATCGGGTCTCTGATTGCCCTATCATAGAAGATTAATAGTGCATTTTACTCGCCACTCCACGCGCTTTAGGGTGCCGCTTAGCCCAGTACGCTATCCGAAATAGGAGCGACGTACATTGAACAAATGTGATAGAATTTTGCTGAATTGTTAAATTAACCATAATATAAAATGATCTAATCGGGTCTCTGTTTGCCCTACCGTAGAAGTTTAATAGTGCATTTCACTCGTCACTTTATGCGCTTTGAGATGCCGCTAAGCCCAATAAGCTATCGGAAATAGGAGCGACGTAAATTGAACAAATGTGATAGAATTTCGCAGAATTCTTATGTTAACCAAAATATAAAATGATCTAATCTGGTCTCTGTTCGCCATAGCCTAGAAGTTTAATAGTGCATTTTGTTTGCCATTTCATGCGCTTTGGGATGCCGCTTAGCGCAATACGCTATCTGAAATAGGAGCGACATAAATTGGACAAATGTGATAGAATTTCCCTGAAATCTTATATTAAACAAAATATAAAATGATCTAATCGGGTCTCTGATTGCCCTATCATAGAAGTTTAGCAGTGCATTTTACTCGCCATTCCACGCGCTTTAAGATGCCGCCTAGCCCAGTACGCTATCTAAATTAGGAGCGACGTAAGTAGAACGAAATGTGATAGAATTACGCAGAATTCTTATATTAACCGTAATATAAAATGATCTAATCGGGTCTCTGTTTGCCTTATCCTAGAAGTTTAGTATTGCATTTTACTCGCCATTTCATGCGCTTTGAGATACCGCTTAGCCCAATACGCTATCTGAAATAGGAGCGACGTAAATTGAACAAATGTGATAGAATTTCGCTGAATTCTTAAATTAACTATAATATAAAATGATCTAATCGGGTCACTGATTGCCCTACCCTAGAAGTTTAATAGTGCATTTTGCTCGCCATTTCATGCGCTTTGAGATGCCGCTTAGCCCAATACGCTATCTGAAATATGAGCGACGTAAATTAAACAAATGTGATAGAATTTCGCTGAATTCTTAAATTAACTATAATATAAAATGATCTAATCGGGTCTCTGTTTGCCTTATCCTAGAAGTTTAGCATTGCATTTTACTCGCCATTTCATGCGCTTTGAGATGCCGCTTAGCCCAATACGCTATCTGAAATAGGAGCGACGTAAATTGAACAAACGTGATAGAATTACGCTGAATTCTTATATTAACCGTAATATAAAATGTTCTAATCGGGTCTCTGTTTGCCTTATCCTAGAAGTTTAATAGCGCATTTTACTCGCCATTTCATGCGCTTTGAGATGCCGCTTAGCCCAATACGCTATCTGGAATAGGAGCGACGTAAATTGAACAAATGTGATAGAATTTCCGTGAATTCTTATATTAACCTCAATATAAAATGATCTAATCGGGTCTCTGTTCGCCCTACCATAGAAGTCTTATAGTGCACTTCACTCGCCATTTCATGCGCTTTGAGATGCCGCTTAGCTCAATACGCTATCTGAAATAGGAGCGACCTAAATTGAACGAATGTGATAGAATTTCGCTCAATTCTTAAATTAACCATAATATAAAATGATCTAATCGGGTCTCTGTTTGCCCTACCCTAGAAGTTTAATAGTGCATTTTACTCGCCATTTCATGCGCTTTGAGATACCGGCCAGCCCAGTACGCTATCTGAAATAGGAGCGACGTAAATAGAACAAATGTGATAGGATTTCCCGGAAATCTTATATTAAACAAAATATAAAATGATCTAATCTGGCCTCTGACTGCCCTATCATTGAAGTTTAACAGTGCATTTTACTCGCCATTCCACGCGCTTTAAGATGCCGCCTAGCCCAGTACGCTATCTGAAATAGGAGCGACGTAAATTCAACAAATGTGATAGAATCTTGCTGAATTCTTAAATTAACCATAATATAAAATGATCTAATCGGGTATCTGTTTGCCTTATCCTAGAAGTTTAATAGTGCATTATACTCGCCATTTCATGCGCTTCGAGATGCCGCGTAGCTCAATACGCTATCTGAAATAGGAGCGACGAAAGTTGAACAAATGTGATAGAATTTCACTGAATTCTTATATTAACCAAAATATAAAATGATCTAATCGGGTCTCTGATTGCCCTAGCATAGAAGTTTAATAGTGCATTTTACTCGCCATTCCGAACGCTTTAAGATGCCGCATAGCCCAGTTCGCTATCTGCAATAGGAGCGACGTAAATTGAACAAATGTGATAGAATTTTGCTGAATTCTTAAATTAACCATAGTACAAAATGATCTAATCGGGTCTCTGTTTGCTCTACCCTAGAAGTTTAATAGTGCATTTTGCTCGCCATTTCATGCGCTTTGAGATGCCGCTGAGCCCAATACGCTATTTGAAATAGGAGCGACGTAAATTGAACAAATGTGATAGAATTTCACTGAATTCTTATATTAACCAAAATATAAAATGATCTAATCGGGTCTCTGATTGCCCTATCATAGAAGTTTAGTAGTGCATATTACTCGCCATTCCACGAGCTTTAAGGTGCCGCCTAGCACAGTACGCTATCTGAAATAGCAGCGACGTAAGTTGAACAAATGTGATAGAATTTCGCAGAATTCTTATATTAACCAAAATATAAAATGATCTAATCTGGTCTCTGTTCGCCCTAGCCTAGAAGTTTAATAGTGCATTTTGTTCGCCATTTCATGCGCTTTGAGATGCCGCGTAGCCCAATACGCTATCTGAAATATGAGCGACGTAAATTGAACAAATGTGATAGAATTTCGCTGAATTCTTAAATTAACTATAATATAAAATGATCTAATCGGGTCTCTGTTTGCCTTATCCTAGAAGTTTAGCATTGCATTTTACTCGCCATTTCATGCGCTTTGAGATGCCGCTTAGCCCAATACGCTATCTGAAATAGGAGCGACGTAAATTGAACAAATGTGATAGAATTTCTCTGAATTCTTAAATTAACTACAATATAAAATGATTTAATCGGGTCACTGTTGGCCCTACCCTAGAAGTTTAATAGTGCATTTTACTCGCCATTTCATGCGCTTTGAGATGCCGCTTAGTGCAATACGCTATCTGAAATATGAGCGACGTAAATTGAACAAATGTGATAGAATTTCGCTGAATTCTTATATGAACCAAAATATAAAATGATCTAATCGGGTCTCTGTTTGCCCTACCCTAGAAGTTTAATAGTGCATTTCACTCGTCATTTCATGCGCTTTGAGATGCCGCTAAGCACAATAAGCTATCTGAAATACGAGCGACGTAAATAGAACAATTGTGATAGAATTTCGCTGAATTCTTATATTAACCAAAATATAAAATGATCTAATCGGGTCTCTGATTGCCCTATCATAGAAGATTAATAGTGCATTTTACTCGCCACTCCACGCGCTTTAGGGTGCCGCTTAGCCCAGTACGCTATCCGAAATAGGAGCGACGTACATTGAACAAATGTGATAGAATTTCGCTGAATTCTTAAATTAACTATAATATAAAATGATCTAATCGGGTCACTGATTGCCCTACCCTAGAAGTTTAATAGTGCATTTTGCTCGCCATTTCATGCGCTTTGAGATGCCGCTAAGCCCAATAAGCTATCGGAAATAGGAGCGACGTAAATTGAACAAATGTGATAGAATTTCGCAGAATTCTTATGTTAACCAAAATATAAAATGATCTAATCTGGTCTCTGTTCGCCATAGCCTAGAAGTTTAATAGTGCATTTTGTTTGCCATTTCATGCGCTTTGGGATGCCGCTTAGCGCAATACGCTATCTGAAATAGGAGCGACGTAAATTGGACAAATGTGATAGAATTTCCCTGAAATCTTATATTAAACAAAATATAAAATGATCTAATCGGGTCTCTGATTGCCCTATCATAGAAGATTAGTAGTGCATTTTACTCGCCCTTCCACGCGCTTTAAGATGCCGCCTAGCCCAGTACGCTATCTGAAATAGGAGCGACGTAAGATGAAGAAATGTGATAGAATTACGCTGAATTCTTATATTAATCGTAATATAAAATGTTCTAATCGGGTCTCTGTTTGCCTTATCCTAGAAGTTTAATAGCGCATTTTACTGGCCATTTCATGCGCTTTGAGATGCCGCTTAGCCCAATACGCTATCTGGAATAGGAGCGACGTAAATTGAACAAATGTGATAGAATTTCCGTGAATTCTTATATTAACCTCAATATAAAATGATCCAATCGGGTCTCTGTTCGCCCTACCATAGAAGTCTTATAGTGCACTTCACTCGCCATTTCATGCGCTTTGAGATGCCGCTTAGCCCAATACGCTATCTGAAATAGGAGCGACCTAAATTGAACGAATGTGATAGAATTTCGCTCAATTCTTAAATTAACCATAATATAAAATGATCTAATCGGGTCTCTGTTTGCCCTACCCTAGAAGTTTAATAGTGCATTTTACTCGCCATTTCATGCGCTTTGAGATACCGGCCAGCCCAGTACGCTATCTGAAATAGGAGCGACGTAATTTGAAGAAATGTGATAGAATTACGCTGAATTCTTATATTAACCGTAATATAAAATGATCTAATCGGGTCTCTGTTTGCCCTACCCTAGAAGTTTAATAGTCCATTTTATTCGCCATTTCATGCGCTTTGAGATGCCGGTTAGCCCAATACGCTAACTGAAATAGGAGCGACGTAAATAGAACAAATGTGATAGAATTTCCCTGAAATCTTATATTAAACAAAATATAAAATGAGCTAATCGGGTCTCTGATTGCCCTATCATAGAAGTTTAGTAGTGCATTTTACTCGCCATTCCACGAGCTTTAAGGTGCCGCCTAGCACAGTACGCTATCTGAAATAGCAGCGACGTAAGTTGAACAAATGTGATAGAATTTCGCAGAATTCTTATATTAACCAAAATATAAAATGATCTAATCTGGTCTCTGTTCGCCCTACCCCAGAAGTTTAATAGTGCATTTCACTCGCCATTTCATGCGCTTTGAGATGACGCTTAACCCAATACGCTATCTGAAATAGGAGCGACGTAAGTTGAACAAATGTGACAGAATTACGCTGCATTCTTATATTCACCTTAATGTAAAATGATCTCTTCGGGTCTCTGTTCGCCCTGCCCCAGAAGTATAATAGTGCATTTCACTCGTCATTTCATGCGCTTTGAGATGCCGCGTAGCCCAATACGCTATCTGAAATAAGAGCGACGTAAATTGAACAAATGTGATAGAATTTCGCTGAATTCTTATATTAACCAAAGTATAAAATGATCTAGTCTGGTCTCTGATTGCCCTATCATAGAAGTTTAATAGTGCATATCACTCGTCATTTCATGCGCTTTGAGATGCCGCTAAGCACAATAAGCTATCTGGAATAGCAGCGACGTAAATTGAACAAATGTGAAAGAATTACGCGGCATTCTTATATTAACCGTAATATAAAATGATCTAATCGGGTCTCTGTTTGCCTTATCCTAGAAGTTTAATAGTGCATTTTACTCGCCATTTCACGCGCTTTAAGATGCCGCCTAGCCCAGTACGCTACCTGAAATAGGAGCGACATAAGTTGAACAAATGTGATAGAATTACGCTGAATTCTTATATTAACCATAATATAAAATGATCTAATCGGGTCTCTGTTTGCCCTACCCTAATAGTTTAATTGTGCATTTTACTCGCCATTTCATGCGCTTTGAGATGCCGCTTATCCCAATACGCTATCTGAAATAGGAGCGACGTAAGTTGAACAAATGTGATAGAATTTCGCTGACATCTTAAATTAACCATAATATAAAATGATCTAATCGGGTCTCTGTTTGCCCTACCCTAGAAGTTTAATAGTGCATTTTGCTCGCCATTTCATGCGCTTTGAGATGCCGCTTAGCCCAATACGCTATCTGAAATATGAGCGACGTAAATTAAACAAATGTGATAGAATTTCGCTGAATTCTTAAATTAACTATAATATAAAATGATCTAATCGGGTCTCTGTTTGCCTTATCCTAGAAGTTTAGCATTGCATTTTACTCGCCATTTCATGCGCTTTGAGATGCCGCTTAGCCCAATACGCTATCTGAAATAGGAGCGACGTAAATTGAACAAATGTGATAGAATTTCTCTGAATTCTTAAATTAACTACAATATAAAATGATTTAATCGGGTCACTGTTGGCCCTACCCTAGAAGTTTAATAGTGCATTTTACTCGCCATTTCATGCGCTTTGAGATGCCGCTTAGTGCAATACGCTATCTGAAATATGAGCGACGTAAATTGAACAAATGTGATAGAATTTCGCTGAATTCTTATATGAACCAAAATATAAAATGATCTAATCGGGTCTCTGTTTGCCCTGCCCTAGAAGTTTAATAGTGCATTTCACTCGTCATTTCATGCGCTTTGAGATGCCGCTAAGCACAATAAGCTATCTGAAATACGAGCGACGTAAATAGAACAATTGTGATAGAATTTCGCTGAATTCTTATATTAACCAAAATATAAAATGATCTAATCGGGTCTCTGATTGCCCTATCATAGAAGATTAATAGTGCATTTTACTCGCCACTCCACGCGCTTTAGGGTGCCGCTTAGCCCAGTACGCTATCCGAAATAGGAGCGACGTACATTGAACAAATGTGATAGAATTTCGCTGAATTCTTAAATTAACTATAATATAAAATGATCTAATCGGGTCACTGATTGCCCTACCCTAGAAGTTTAATAGTGCATTTTGCTCGCCATTTCATGCGCTTTGAGATGCCGCTAAGCCCAATAAGCTATCGGAAATAGGAGCGACGTAAATTGAACAAATGTGATAGAATTTCGCAGAATTCTTATGTTAACCAAAATATAAAATGATCTAATCTGGTCTCTGTTCGCCATAGCCTAGAAGTTTAATAGTGCATTTTGTTTGCCAATTCATGCGCTTTGGGATGCCGCTTAGCGCAATACGCTATCTGAAATAGGAGCGACGTAAATTGGACAAATGTGATAGAATTTCCCTGAAATCTTATATTAAACAAAATATAAAATGATCTAATCGGGTCTCTGATTGCCCTATCATAGAAGATTAGTAGTGCATTTTACTCGCCCTTCCACGCGCTTTAAGATGCCGCCTAGCCCAGTACGCTATCTGAAATAGGAGCGACGTAAGATGAACAAATGTGATAGAATTACGCTGAATTCTTATATTAATCGTAATATAAAATGTTCTAATCGGGTCTCTGTTTGCCTTATCCTAGAAGTTTAATAGCGCATTTTACTCGCCATTTCATGCGCTTTGAGATGCCGCTTAGCCCAATACGCTATCTGGAATAGGAGCGACGTAAATTGAACAAATGTGATAGAATTTCCGTGAATTCTTATATTAACCTCAATATAAAATGATCCAATCGGGTCTCTGTTCGCCCTACCATAGAAGTCTTATAGTGCACTTCACTCGCCATTTCATGCGCTTTGAGATGCCGCTTAGCCCAATACGCTATCTGAAATAGGAGCGACCTAAATTGAACGAATGTGATAGAATTTCGCTCAATTCTTAAATTAACCATAATATAAAATGATCTAATCGGGTCTCTGTTTGCCCTACCCTAGAAGTTTAATAGTGCATTTTACTCGCCATTTCATGCGCTTTGAGATACCGGCCAGCCCAGTACGCTATCTGAAATAGGAGCGACGTAATTTGAAGGAATGTGATAGAATTACGCTGAATTCTTATATTAACCGTAATATAAAATGATCTAATCGGGTCTCTGTTTGCCCTACCCTAGAAGTTTAATAGTCCATTTTATTCGCCATTTCATGCGCTTTCAGATGCCGGTTAGCCCAATACGCTATCTGAAATATGAGCGACACGAATTGAACAAATGTGATAGAATTTCCCTGAAATCTTGTATTAAACAAAATATAAAATGATCTAATGGCGTCTCTGATTGCCCTATCATACAAGTTTAATAGTGCATTTTACTCGCCACTCCACGCGCTTTAGGATGCCGCCTAGCCCAGTACGCTATCCGAAATAGGAGCGACGTAAATTGAACAAATGTGATAGAATTTTGCTGAATTCTTAAATTAACCATAATATAAAATGATCTAATCGGGTATCTGTTTGCCTTATCCTAGAAGTTTAATAGTGCATTATACTCGCCATTTCATGCGCTTCGAGATGCCGCGTAGCTCAATACGCTATCTGAAATAGGAGCGACGAAAGTTGAACAAATGTGATAGAATTTCGCTGAATCATTTTATTAACCAGAATGTAAAATGATCTAATCTGGTCTCTGTTCGCCCTACCATAGAAGTCTTATAGTGCATTTCACTCGCCATTTCATGCGCTTCGAGATGCCGCGTAGCTCAATACGCTATCTGAAATAGGAGCGACGTAAATTGAACAAATGTGATAGAATTTCACTGAATTCTTATATTAACCAAAATATAAAATGATCTAATCGGGTCTCTGATTGCCCTAGCATAGAAGTTTAATAGTGCATTTTACTCGCCATTCCGAACGCTTTAAGATGCCGCATAGCCCAGTTCGCTATCTGCAATAGGAGCGACGTAAATTGAACAAATGTGATAGAATTTTGCTGAATTCTTAAATTAACCATAGTACAAAATGATCTAATCGGGTCTCTGTTTGCTCTACCCTAGAAGTTTAATAGTGCATTTTGCTCGCCATTTCATGCGCTTTGAGATGCCGCTGAGCCCAATACGCTATTTGAAATAGGAGCGACGTAAATTGAACAAATGTGATAGAATTTCACTGAATTCTTATATTAACCAAAATATAAAATCATCTAATCGGGTCTCTGATTGCCCTATCATAGAAGTTTAGTAGTGCATATTACTCGCCATTCCACGCGCTTTAAGATGCCGCCTAGCCCAGTATGCTATCTGAAATAGGAGCGACGGAAATTGAACAAATGTGATAGAATTTTGCTGAATTCTTAAATTAACCATAATATAAAATGATCTAATCGGGTCTCTGATTGCCCTATCATAGAAGTTTAATCGTGCATTTTACTCGCCATTCCACGCGCTTTAAGATGCCGCTTAGCCCAGTACGCTATCTGAAATAGGAGCGACGTAAATTGAACAAATGTGATAGAATTTCCCTGAAACCTTATATTAAACAAAATATAAAATGATCTAATCGGGTCTCTGATTGCCCTATCATAGAAGTTTAGTAGTGCATATTACTCGCCATTCCACGCGCTTTAAGATGCCGCCTAGCCCAGTACGCTATCTGAAATAGGAGCGACGTAAATTGAACAAATGTGATAAAATTTTGCTGACATCTTAAATTAACCATAATATAAAATGACCTCATCGGGTCTCTGTTTGCCCTACCCTAGAAGTGTAATAGTGCATTTTACTCGCCATTTCATGCGCCTTCAGATGCCGCTTAGCCCAATAAGCTATCTGAAATAGGAGCGACGTAAATTGAACAAATGTGATAGAATTTCGCTGAATTCTTAAATTAACCATAATATCAAATGATCTAATCGGGTCTCTGTTTGCCCTACCCTAGAAGTTTAATAGTGCATATCACTCGTCATTTCATGCGCTTTGAGACGCCGCTTCGCCCAATAAGCTATTTGAAATAGGAGCGACGTAAATTGAACAAATGTGATAGGATTTCGCTGAATTCTTAAAGTAACCTTAATATAAAATGATCTAATCGGGTCTCTGGTTTCCCTACCATAGAAGTTTAATAGTGCATTTTACTCCCCATTCCACGCGCCTTAAGTTGCCGTCTAGCACAGTACGCTATCTGAAATAGGAGCGACGTAAATTGAACAAATGTGATAGAATTTCGCTGAATTCTTAAAGTAACCTTAATATAAAATGATCTAATCGGGTCTCTGTTTCCCCTACCCTAGAAGTTTAATAGTGCATTTCACTCGTCATTTCATGCGCTTTGAGATGCCGCTAAGCACAATAAGCTATCTGGAATAGCAGCGACGTAAATTGAACAAATGTGAAAGAATTACGCCGCATTCTTATATTAACCGTAATATAAAATGATCTAATCGGGTCTCTGTTTGCCTTATCCTAGAAGCTTAATAGTGCATTTTACTCGCCATTTCACGCGCTTTAAGATGCCGCGTAGCCCAGTACGCTACCTGAAATAGGTGCGACATAAGTTGAACAAATGTGATAGAATTACGCTGAATTCTTATATTAACCATAATATAAAATGATCTAATCGGGTCTCTGTTTGCCCTACCCTAATAGTTTAATTGTGCATTTTACTCGCCATTTCATGCGCTTTGAGATGCCGCTCATCCCAATACGCTATCTGAAATAGGAGCGACGTAAGTTGAACAAATGTGATAGAATTTCGCTGACATCTTAAATTAACCATAATATAAAATGATCTAATCGGGTCTCTGTTTTCCCTATCCTAGAAGTTTAATAGTGCATTTCACTCGCCATTTCATGCGCTTTGAGATGCCGCTAAGCACAATAAGCTATCTGGAATAGCAGCGACGTAAATTGAACAAATGTGAAAGAATTACGCCGCATTCTTATATTAACCGTAATATAATATGATCTAATCGGGTCTCTGTTTGCCTTATCCTAGAAGTTTAATAGTGCATTTTACTCGCCATTCCACGCGCTTGAAGATGCCGCCTAGCCCAGTACGCTACCTGAAATAGGAGCGACGTAAGTTGAACAAATGTGATAGAATTACGCTGAATTCTTATATTAACCGTAATATAAAATGATCTAATCGGGTCTCTGTTTGCCTTATCCTAGAAGTTTGATAGTGCATTTTACTGGCCATTTCATGTGCTTTGAGATGCAGCTTAGCCCAATACGCTATCTGAAATAGGAGCGACGTAAATTGAACAAATGTGATAGAATTTCCCTGAAATCTTATATTAAACAAAATATAAAATGATCTAATCGGGTCTCTGATTGCCCTATCATAGAAGTTTAGCAGTGCATTTTACTCGCCATTCCACGCGCTTTAAGATGCCGCCTAGCCCAGTACGCTATCTAAATTAGGAGCGACGTAAGTAGAACAAATGTGATAGAATTACGCTGAATTCGTATATTAACCGTAATATAAAATGATCTAATCGGGTCTCTGTTTGCCTTATCCTAGAAGTTTAGTATTGCATTTTACTCGCCATTTCATGCGCTTTGAGATACCGCTTAGCCCAATACGCTATCTGAAATAGGAGCGACGTAAATTGAACAAATGTGATAGAATTTCGCTGAATTCTTAAATTAACTATAATATAAAATGATCTAATCGGGTCACTGATTGCCCTACCCTAGAAGTTTAACAGTGCATTTTGCTCGCCATTTCATGCGCTTTGAGATGCCGCTTAGCCCAATACGCTATCTGAAATATGAGCGACGTAAATTGAACAAATGTGATAGAATTTCGCTGAATTCTTAAATTAACTATAATATAAAATGATCTAATCGGGTCTCTGTTTGCCCTACCCTAGAAGTTTAATAGTGCATTTCACTCGTCATTTCATGCGCTTTGAGATGCCGCTAAGCACAATAAGCTATCTGAAATACGAGCGACGTAAATAGAACAATTGTGATAGAATTTCGCTGAATTCTTATATTAACCAAAATATAAAATGATCTAATCGGGTCTCTGATTGCCCTATCATAGAAGATTAATAGTGCATTTTACTCGCGACTCCACGCGCTTTAGGGTGCCGCTTAGCCCAGTACGCTATCCGAAATAGGAGCGACGTACATTGAACAAATGTGATAGAATTTTGCTGAATTCTTAAATTAACCATAATATAAAATGATCTAATCGGGTCTCTGTTTGCCCTACCCTAGAAGTTTAATAGTGCATTTTACTCGCCATTTCATGCGCTTTGAGATGCCGCATAGCCCAATACGCTATCTGAAATAGGAGCGACGTAAATTGAACAAATGTGATAGAATTTCCGTGAAATCTTATATTAACCAAAATATAAAATGATCTAATCGGGTCTCTGATTGCCCAATCATAGAAGTTTAATAGTGCATTTTAGTCGCCATTTCATGGGCTTTGAGATCCCGCTTAGCCCAATACGGTATCTGAAATAGGAGCCACGTAAATTGAACAAATGTGATAGAATTTCGCTGAATTCTTATATTAACCAAAGTTTAAAATGATCTAATCTGGTCTCTGATTGCCCTATCATAGAAGGTTAATAGTGCATTTTACTCGCCATTCCACGCGCTTTAGGGTGCCGCTTAGCCCAGTACGCTATCCGAAATAGGAGCGACGTACATTGCACAAATGTGATAGAATTTTGCTGACATCTTAAATTAACCATAATATAAAATGATCTAATCGGGGCTCTGTTTGCCCTCCCCTGAAGTTTAATAGTGCATTTTACTCGTCACTTCATGCGCCTTCAGATGCCGCTTAGCCCAATAAGCTATCTGAAATAGGAGCGACGTAAATTGAACAAATGTGATAAAATTTCGCAGAATCCTTATGTTAACCAAAGTATAAAATGATTTAATCTGGTCTCTGTTCGCCCGAGCCTAGAAGTTTAATAGTGCATTTTGTTCGCCATTTCATGCGCTTTGTGATGCCGCTTAGCCCAATACGCTATCTGAAATAGGAGCGACGTAAATTGAACAAACGTGATAGAATTTCCCTGAAATCTTATATTAAACAAAATATAAAATGATCTAGTCTGGTCTCTGATTGCCCTATCATAGAATTTTAATTGCGCATTCTACTCGCCATTCCACCCGCTTTAAGATGCCGCCTAGCCCAGTACGCTGTCTGAAATAGGAGCGACGGAAATTGAACAAATGTGATAGAATTTTGCTGAATTCTTAAATTAACCATAATATAAAATGATCTAATCGGGTTTCTGATTGCCCTATCATAGAAGTTTAATAGTGCATTTTACTCGCCATTCCACGCGCTTTAAGATGCCGCTTAGCCCAGTACGCTATCTGAAATAGGAACGACGTAAGTTGAACAAATGTGATAGAATTACGCTGAATTCTTATATTAACCGTAATATAAAATGATCTAATCGGGTCTCTGTTTGCCTCACCCTAGAAGTATAATAGTGCATTTCACTCGTCATTTCATGCGCTTTGAGATGCCGCTAAGCCCAATAAGCTATCTGTAATAGAAGCGACGTAAATTGAACAAATGTGATAGAATTTCGCTGAATTCTTAAATTAACCATAATATAAAATGATCTAATCGGGTCCCTGTTTGCCCTACCCTAGAAGTTTAATAGTGCATTTCACTCGTCATTTCATGCGCTTTGAGATGCCGCTTAGCCCAATACGCTATCTGAAATAGGAGCGACGTAAATTGAACAAATGTGATAGGATTTCGCTGAATTCTTAAAGTAACCTTAATATAAAATGATCTAATCGGGTCTCTGGTTTCCCTACCATAGAAGTTTAATAGTGCATTTTACTCGCCATTCCACGCGCCTTAAGTTGCCGTCTAGCACAGTACGCTATCTGAAATAGGAGCGACGTAAATTGAACAAATGTGATAGAATTTCGCTGAATTCTTAAAGTAACCTTAATATAAAATGATCTAATCGGGTCTCTGTTTCCCCTACCCTAGAAGTTTAATAGTGCATTTCACTCGCCATTTCATGCGCTTTGAGATGCCGCTAAGCACAATAAGCTATCTGGAATAGCAGCGACGTAAATTGAACAAATGTGAAAGAATTACGCCGCATTCTTATATTAACCGTAATATAATATGATCTAATCGGGTCTCTGTTTGCCTTATCCTAGAAGTTTAATAGTGCATTTTACTCGCCATTCCACGCGCTTTAAGATGCCGCCTAGCCCAGTACGCTACCTGAAATAGGAGCGACGTAAGTTGAACAAATGTGATAGAATTACGCTGAATTCTTATATTAACCGTAATATAAAATGATCTAATCGGGTCTCTGTTTGCCTTATCCTAGAAGTTTGATAGTGCATTTTACTGGCCATTTCATGTGCTTTGAGATGCAGCTTAGCCCAATACGCTATCTGAAATAGGAGCGACGTAAATTGAACAAATGTGATAGAATTTCCCTGAAATCTTATATTAAACAAAATATAAAATGATCTAATCGGGTCTCTGATTGCCCTATCATAGAAGTTTAGCAGTGCATTTTACTCGCCATTCCACGCGCTTTAAGATGCCGCCTAGCCCAGTACGCTATCTAAATTAGGAGCGACGTAAGTAGAACAAATGTGATAGAATTACGCTGAATTCGTATATTAACCGTAATATAAAATGATCTAATCGGTTCTCTGTTTGCCTTATCCTAGAAGTTTAGTATTGCATTTTACTCGCCATTTCATGCGCTTTGAGATACCGCTTAGCCCAATACGCTATCTGAAATAGGAGCGACGTAAATTGAACAAATGTGATAGAATTTCGCTGAATTCTTAAATTAACTATAATATAAAATGATCTAATCGGGTCACTGATTGCCCTACCCTAGAAGTTTAACAGTGCATTTTGCTCGCCATTTCATGCGCTTTGAGATGCCGCTTATCCCAATACGCTATCTGAAATATGAGCGACGTAAATTGAACAAATGTGATAGAATTTCGCTGAATTCTTAAATTAACTATAATATAAAATGATCTAATCGGGTCTCTGTTTGCCCTACCCTAGAAGTTTAATAGTGCATTTCACTCGTCATTTCATGCGCTTTGAGATGCCGCTAAGCACAATAAGCTATCTGAAATACGAGCGACGTAAATAGAACAATTGTGATAGAATTTCGCTGAATTCTTATATTAACCAAAATATAAAATGATCTAATCGGGTCTCTGATTGCCCTATCATAGAAGATTAATAGTGCATTTTACTCGCGACTCCACGCGCTTTAGGGTGCCGCTTAGCCCAGTACGCTACCCGAAATAGGAGCGACGTACATTGAACAAATGTGATAGAATTTTGCTGAATTCTTAAATTAACCATAATATAAAATGATCTAATCGGGTCTCTGTTTGCCCTACCCTAGAAGTTTAATAGTGCATTTTACTCGCCATTTCATGCGCTTTGAGATGCCGCATAGCCCAATACGCTATCTGAAATAGGAGCGACGTAAATTGAACAAATGTGATAGAATTTCCGTGAAATCTTATATTAACCAAAATATAAAATGATCTAATCGGGTCTCTGATTGCCCAATCATAGAAGTTTAATAGTGCATTTTAGTCGCCATTTCATGGGCTTTGAGATCCCGCTTAGCCCAATACGGTATCTGAAATAGGAGCCACGTAAATTGAACAAATGTGATAGAATTTCGCTGAATTCTTATATTAACCAAAGTTTAAAATGATCTAATCTGGTCTCTGATTGCCCTATCATAGAAGGTTAATAGTGCATTTTACTCGCCATTCCACGCGCTTTAGGGTGCCGCTTAGCCCAGTACGCTATCCGAAATAGGAGCGACGTACATTGCACAAATGTGATAGAATTTTGCTGACATCTTAAATTAACCATAATATAAAATGATCTAATCGGGGCTCTGTTTGCCCTCCCCTGAAGTTTAATAGTGCATTTTACTCGTCACTTCATGCGCCTTCAGATGCCGCTTAGCCCAATAAGCTATCTGAAATAGGAGCGACGTAAATTGAACAAATGTGATAAAATTTCGCAGAATCCTTATGTTAACCAAAGTATAAAATGATTTAATCTGGTCTCTGTTCGCCCGAGCCTAGAAGTTTAATAGTGCATTTTGTTCGCCATTTCATGCGCTTTGTGATGCCGCTTAGCCCAATACGCTATCTGAAATAGGAGCGACGTAAATTGAACAAACGTGATAGAATTTCCCTGAAATCTTATATTAAACAAAATATAAAATGATCTAGTCTGGTCTCTGATTGCCCTATCATAGAAGTTTAATAGTGGATTTTACTCGCCATTCCACGCGCTTTAAGATGCCGCCTAGCCCAGTATGCTATCTGAAATAGGAGCGACGTAACTTGAACAAATGTGATAGAATCACGCTGCATTCTTTTATTAACCATAATGTAAAAAGATCTAATCGGATCTCTGTTCGCCCGAGCCTAGAACTTTAATAGTGCATTTTATTCGCCATTTCAAACGCTTTGAGATGCCGCTTTGCCCAATACGCTATCTGAAATAGGAGCGACGTAAATTGAACAAATGTGATAGAATTTCACTGAATTCTTATATTAACCAAAATATAAAATGATCTAATCGGATCTCTGATTGCCCTAGGATAGAAGTTAAATAGTGCATTTTACTCGCCATTCCGAACGCTTTAAGATGCCGCATAGCCCAGTACGCTATCTGAAATAGGAGCGACGTAAGATGAACAAATGTGATAGAATTACGCTGAATTCTTATATAAATCGTAATATAAAATGTTCTAATCGGGTCTCTGTTTGCCTTATCCTAGAAGTCTTATAGTGCACGTCACTCGCCATTTCATGCGCTTTGAGATGCCGCTTAGACCAATACGCTATCTGAAATAGGAGCGACGTAAATTGAACAAATGTGATAGAATTTCACTGAATTCTTATATTAACCAAAATATAAAATGATCTAATCGGGTCTCTGATTGCCCTAGCATAGAAGTTTAATAGTGCATTTTACTCGCCATTCCGAACGCTTTAAGATGCCGCATAGCCCAGTTCGCTATCTGCAATAGGAGCGACGTAAATTGAACAAATGTGATAGAATTTTGCTGAATTCTTAAATTAACCATAGTACAAAATGATCTAATCGGGTCTCTCTTTGCTCTACCCTAGAAGTTTAATAGTGCATTTTGCTCGCCATTTCATGCGCTTTGAGATGCCGCTTAGCTCAGTACGCTATTTGAAATAGGAGCGACGTAAGTTGAACAAATGTGATAGAATTTCGCTGAATTCTTAAATTAACCATAACATAAAATGATCTAATCGGGTCTCTGTTTGCACTACCCTACAAATTTAATAGTGCATTTTGCTCGCCATTTCATGCGCTTTGAGATGCCGGTGATCCCAATACGCTATTTGAAATAGGAGCGACGTAAATTGAACAAATGTGATAGAATTTCACTGAATTCTTATATTAACCAAAATATAAAATGATCTAATCGGGTCTCTGATTGCCCTATCATAGAATTTTAATTGCGCATTCTACTCGCCATTCCACCCGCTTTAAGATGCCGCCTAGCCCAGTACGCTGTCTGAAATAGGAGCGACGGAAATTGAACAAATGTGATAGAATTTTGCTGAATTCTTAAATTAACCATAATATAAAATGATCTAATCGGGTTTCTGATTGCCCTATCATAGAAGTTTAATAGTGCATTTTACTCGCCATTCCACGCGCTTTAAGATGCCGCTTAGCCCAGTACGCTATCTGAAATAGGAACGACGTAAGTTGAACAAATGTGATAGAATTACGCTGAATTCTTATATTAACCGTAATATAAAATGATCTAATCGGGTCTCTGTTTGCCTCACCCTAGAAGTATAATAGTGCATTTCACTCGTCATTTCATGCGCTTTGAGATGCCGCTAAGCCCAATAAGCTATCTGTAATAGAAGCGACGTAAATTGAACAAATGTGATAGAATTTCGCTGAATTCTTAAATTAACCATAATATAAAATGATCTAATCGGGTCCCTGTTTGCCCTACCCTAGAAGTTTAATAGTGCATTTCACTCGTCATTTCATGCGCTTTGAGATGCCGCTTAGCCCAATACGCTATCTGAAATAGGAGCGACGTAAATTGAACAAATGTGATAGAATTTCGCTGAATTCTTATATTAACCAAAGTATATAATGATCTAATCGGGTCTCTGATTGCCCTATCATAGAAGTTTAGTAGTGCATATTACTCGCCATTCCACGCGCTTTAAGATGCCGCCTAGCCCAGTACGCTATCTGAAATAGGAGCGACGTAAATTGAACAAATGTGATAAAATTTTGCTGACATCTTAAATTAACCATAATATAAAATGACCTCATCGGGTCTCTGTTTGCCCTACCCTAGAAGTTTAATAGTGCATTTTACTCGCCATTTCATGCGCCTTCAGATGCCGCTTAGCCCAATAAGCTATCTGAAATAGGAGCGACGTAAATTGAACAAATGTGATAGAATTTCCCTGAAATCTTATATTAAACAAAATATAAAATGATCTAATCGGGTCTCTGATTGCCTTATCCTAGAAGTTTAGTATTGCATTTTACTCGCCATTTCATGCGCTTTGAGATACCGCTTAACCCAATACGCTATCTGAAATAGGAGCGACGTAAGTAGAACAAATGTGACAGAATTACGCTGCATTCTTATATTCACCTTAATGTAAAATGATCTCTTCGGGTCTCTGTTCGCCCTACCCTAGAAGTATAATAGTGCATTTCACTCGTCATTTCATGCGCTTTGAGATGCCGCGTAGCCCAATACGCTATCTGAAATAAGAGCGACGTAAATTGAACAAATGTGATAGAATTACGCTGATGACTTATATTAACCTTAATGTAAAATGATCTAATCGGGTCTCTGTTCGCCCTACCCTAGAAGTTTAATAGTGCATTTTACTCGCCATTTCATGCGCTTTGAGATGCCGCTTCTCCCAATACGCTATCTGAAATAGGAGCGACGTAAATTGAACAAATGTGATAGAATTTCGCTGAATTCTTAAATTAACCATAATATCAAATGATCTAATCGGGTCTCTGTTTGCCCTACCCTAGAAGTTTAATAGTGCATATCACTCGTCATTTCATGCGCTTTGAGACGCCGCTTCGCCCAATAAGCTATTTGAAATAGGAGCGACGTAAATTGAACAAATGTGATAGGATTTCGCTGAATTCTTAAAGTAACCTTAATATAAAATGATCTAATCGGGTCTCTGGTTTCCCTACCATAGAAGTTTAATAGTGCATTTTACTCGCCATTCCACGCGCCTTAAGTTGCCGTCTAGCACAGTACGCTATCTGAAATAGGAGCGACGTAAATTGAACAAATGTGATAGAATTTCGCTGAATTCTTAAAGTAACCTTAATATAAAATGATCTAATCGGGTCTCTGTTTGCCCTACCCTAGAAGTTTAGTAGTGCATTTCACTCGTCATTTCATGCGCTTTTAGATGCCGCTAAGCACAATAAGCTATCTGGAATAGCAGCGACGTAAATTGAACAAATGTGAAAGAATTACGCCGCATTCTTATATTAACCGTAATATAAAATGATCTAATCGGGTCTCTGTTTGCCTTATCCTAGAAGTTTAATAGTGCATTTTACACGCCATTTCACGCGCTTTAAGATGCCGCCTAGCCCAGTACGCTACCTGAAATAGGTGCGACGTAAGTTGAACAAATGTGATAGAATTACGCTGAATTCTTATATTAACCATAATATAAAATGATCTAATCGGGTCTCTGTTTGCCCTACCCTAATAGTTTAATTGTGCATTTTACTCGCCATTTCATGCGCTTTGAGGTGCCGCTCATCCCAATACGCTATCTGAAATAGGAGCGACGTAAGTTGAACAAATGTGATAGAATTTCGCTGACATCTTAAATTAACCATAATATAAAATGATCTAATCGGGTCTCTGTTTGCCCTACCCTAGAAGTTTAATAGTGCATTTCACTCGCCATTTCATGCGCTTTGAGATGCCGCTAAGCACAATAAGCTATCTGGAATAGCAGCGACGTAAATTGAACAAATGTGAAAGAATTACGCCGCATTCTTATATTAACCGTAATATAATATGATCTTATCGGGTCTCTGTTTGCCTTATCCTAGAAGTTTAATAGTGCATTTTACTCGCCATTCCACGCGCTTTAAGATGCCGCCTAGCCCAGTACGCTACCTGAAATAGGAGCGACGTAAGTTGAACAAATGTGATAGAATTACGCTAAATTCTTATATTAACCGTAATATAAAATGATCTAATCGGGTCTCTGTTTGCCTTATCGTAGAAGTTTGATAGTGCATTTTACTGGCCATTTCATGTGCTTTGAGATGCAGCTTAGCCCAATACGCTATCTGAAATAGGAGCGACGTAAATTGAACAAATGTGATAGAATTTCCCTGAAATCTTATATTAAACAAAATATAAAATGATCTAATCGGGTCTCTGATTGCCCTATCATAGAAGTTTAGCAGTGCATTTTACTCGCCATTCCACGCGCTTTAAGATGCCGCCTAGCCCAGTACGCTATCTAAATTAGGAGCGACGTAAGTAGAACGAAATGTGATAGAATTACGCAGAATTCTTATATTAACCGTAATATAAAATGATCTAATCGGGTCTCTGTTTGCCTTATCATAGAATTTTAATTGCGCATTCTACTCGCCATTTCATGCGCTTTGAGATACCGCTTAGCCCAATACGCTATCTGAAATAGGAGCGACGTAAATTGAACAAATGTGATAGAATTTCGCTGAATTCTTAAATTAACTATAATATAAAATGATCTAATCGGGTCACTGATTGCCCTACCCTAGAAGTTTAATAGTGCATTTTGCTCGCCATTTCATGCGCTTTGAGATGCCGCTTAGCCCAATACGCTATCTGAAATATGAGCGACGTAAATTAAACAAATGTGATAGAATTTCGCTGAATTCTTATATGAACCAAAATATAAAATGATCTAATCGGGTCTCTGTTTGCCCTACCCTAGAAGTTTAATAGTGCATTTCACCCGTCATTTCATGCGCTTTGAGATGCCGCTAAGCACAATAAGCTATCTGAAATACGAGCGACGTGAATAGAACAATTGTGATAGAATATCGCTGAATTCTTATATTAACCAAAATATAAAATGATCTAATCGGGTCTCTGATTGCCCTATCATAGAAGATTAATAGTGCATTTTACTCGCCACTCCACGCGCTTTAGGGTGCCGCTTAGCCCAGTACGCTATCCGAAATAGGAGCGACGTACATTGAACAAATGTGATAGAATTTTGCTGAATTGTTATATTAACCATAATATAAAATGATCTAATCGGGTCTCTGTTTGCCCTACCCTAGAAGTTTAATAGTGCATTTCACTCGTCACTTTATGCGCTTTGAGATGCCGCTTAGCCCAATACGCTATCTGGAATAGGAGCGACGTAAATTGAACAAATGTGATAGAATTTCCGTGAATTCTTATATTAACCTCAATATAAAATGATCTAATCGGGTCTCTGTTCGCCCTACCATAGAAGTCTTATAGTGCACTTCACTCGCCATTTCATGCGCTTTGAGATGCCGCTTAGCCCAATACGCTATCTGAAATAGGAGCGACCTAAATTGAACGAATGTGATAGAATTTCGCTCAATTCTTAAATTAACCATAATATAAAATGATCTAATCGGGTCTCTGTTTGCCCTACCCTAGAAGTTTAATAGTGCATTTTACTCGCCATTTCATGCGCTTTGAGATACCGGCCAGCCCAGTACGCTATCTGAAATAGGAGCGACGTAATTTGAAGAAATGTGATAGAATTACGCTGAATTCTTATATTAACCGTAATATAAAATGATCTAATCGGGTCTCTGTTTGCCCTACCCTAGAAGTTTAATAGTCCATTTTATTCGTCATTTCATGCGCTTTGAGATGCCGGTTAGCCCAATACGCTAACTGAAATAGGAGCGACGTAAATAGAACAAATGTGATAGGATTTCCCGGAAATCTTATATTAAACAAAATATAAAATGATCTAATCTGGTCTCTGACTGCCCTATCATTGAAGTATAACAGTGCATTTTACTCGCCATTCCACGCGCTTTAAGATGCCGCCTAGCCCAGTACGCTATCTGAAATAGGAGCGACGTAAATTCAACAAATGTGATAGAATCTTGCTGAATTCTTAAATTAACCATAATATAAAATGGTCTAATCGCGTCTCTGTTTGCCCTAGCCTAGGAGTTTAATAGTGCATTTTACTCGCCATTTCATGCGCTTTGAGATGCCGCTTAGCCCAATACGCTATCTGAAATATGAGCGACACGAATTGAACAAATGTGATAGAATTTCCCTGAAATCTTGTATTAAACAAAATATAAAATGATCTAATCGCGTCTCTGATTGCCCTATCATACAAGTTTAATAGTGCATTTTACTCGCCACTCCACGCGCTTTAGGATGCCGCCTAGCCCAGTACGCTATCCGAAATAGGAGCGACGTAAATTGAACAAATGTGATAGAATTTCCCTGAAACCTTATATTAAACAAAATAGAAAATGATCTAATCGGGTCTCTGATTGCCCTATCATAGAAGTTTAGTAGTGCATATTACTCGCCATTCCACGCGCTTTAAGATGCCGCCTAGCCCAGTACGCTATCTGAAATAGGAGCGACGTAAATTGAACAAATGTGATAAAATTTTGCTGACATCTTAAATTAACCATAATATAAAATGACCTCATCGGGTCTCTGTTTGCCCTACCCTAGAAGTTTAATAGTGCATTTTACTCGCCATTTCATGCGCCTTCAGATGCCGCTTAGCCCAATAAGCTATCTGAAATAGGAGCGACGTAAATTGAACAAATGTGATAGAATTTCGCTGAATTCTTAAATTAACCATAATATCAAATGATCTAATCGGGTCTCTGTTTGCCCTACCCTAGAAGTTTAATAGTGCATATCACTCGTCATTTCATGCGCTTTGAGACGCCGCTTCGCCCAATAAGCTATTTGAAATAGGAGCGACGTAAATTGAACAAATGTGATAGGATTTCGCTGAATTCTTAAAGTAACCTTAATATAAAATGATCTAATCGGGTCTCTGGTTTCCCTACCATAGAAGTTTAATAGTGCATTTTACTCGCCATTCCACGCGCCTTAAGTTGCCGTCTAGCACAGTACGCTATCTGAAATAGGAGCGACGTAAATTGAACAAATGTGATAGAATTTCGCTGAATTCTTAAAGTAACCTTAATATAAAATGATCTAATCGGGTCTCTGTTTCCCCTACCCTAGAAGTTTAATAGTGCATTTCACTCGCCATTTCATGCGCTTTGAGATGCCGCTAAGCACAATAAGCTATCTGGAATAGCAGCGACGTAAATTGAACAAATGTGAAAGAATTACGCCGCATTCTTATATTAACCGTAATATAATATGATCTAATCGGGTCTCTGTTTGCCTTATCCTAGAAGTTTAATAGTGCATTTTACTCGCCATTCCACGCGCTTTAAGATGCCGCCTAGCCCAGTACGCTACCTGAAATAGGAGCGACGTAAGTTGAACAAATGTGATAGAATTACGCTGAATTCTTATATTAACCGTAATATAAAATGATCTAATCGGGTCTCTGTTTGCCTTATCCTAGAAGTTTGATAGTGCATTTTACTGGCCATTTCATGTGCTTTGAGATGCAGCTTAGCCCAATACGCTATCTGAAATAGGAGCGACGTAAATTGAACAAATGTGATAGAATTTCCCTGAAATCTTATATTAAACAAATATAAAATGATCTAATCGGGTCTCTGATTGCCCTATCATAGAAGTTTAGCAGTGCATTTTACTCGCCATTCCACGCGCTTTAAGATGCCGCCTAGCCCAGTACGCTATCTAAATTAGGAGCGACGTAAGTAGAACAATGTGATAGAATTACGCTGAATTCGTATATTAACCGTAATATAAAATGATCTAATCGGGTCTCTGTTTGCCTTATCCTAGAAGTTTAGTATTGCATTTTACTCGCCATTTCATGCGCTTTGAGATACCGCTTAGCCCAATATGCTATCTGAAATAGGAGCGACGTAAATTGAACAAATGTGATAGAATTTCGCTGAATTCTTAAATTAACTATAATATAAAATGATCTAATCGGGTCACTGATTGCCCTACCCTAGAAGTTTAACAGTGCATTTTGCTCGCCATTTCATGCGCTTTGAGATGCCGCTTAGCCCAATACGCTATCTGAAATATGAGCGACGTAAATTGAACAAATGTGATAGAATTTCGCTGAATTCTTAAATTAACCATAATATAAAATGATCTAATCGGGTCTCTGTTTGCCCTACCCTAGAAGTTTAATAGTGCATTTTACTCGCCATTTCATGCGCTTTGAGATGCCGCATAGCCCAATACGCTATCTGAAATAGGAGCGACGTAAATTGAACAAATGTGATAGAATTTCCGTGAAATCTTATATTAACCAAAATATAAAATGATCTAATCGGGTCTCTGATTGCCCAATCATAGAAGTTTAATAGTGCATTTTAGTCGCCATTTCATGGGCTTTGAGATCCCGCTTAGCCCAATACGCTATCTGAAATAGGAGCCACGTAAATTGAACAAATGTGATAGAATTTCGCTGAATTCTTATATTAACCAAAGTTTAAAATGATCTAATCTGGTCTCTGATTGCCCTATCATAGAAGGTTAATAGTGCATTTTACTCGCCATTCCACGCGCTTTAGGGTGCCGCTTAGCCCAGTACGCTATCTGAAATATGAGCGACGTAAATTGAACAAATGTGATAGAATTTCGCTGAATTCTTATATGAACCAAAATATAAAATGATCTAATCGGGTCTCTGTTTGCCCTACCCTAGAAGTTTAATAGTGCATTTCACTCGTCATTTCATGCGCTTTGAGATGCCGCTAAGCACAATAAGCTATCTGAAATACGAGCGACGTAAATAGAACAATTGTGATAGAATTTCGCTGAATTCTTATATTAACCAAAATATAAAATGATCTAATCGGGTCTCTGATTGCCCTATCATAGAAGATTAATAGTGCATTTTACTCGCCACTCCACGCGCTTTAGGGTGCCGCTTAGCCCAGTACGCTATCCGAAATAGGAGCGACGTACATTGAACAAATGTGATAGAATTTTGCTGAATTCTTAAATTAACCATAATATAAAATGATCTAATCGGGTCTCTGTTTGCCCTACCCTAGAAGTTTAATAGTGCATTTCACTCGTCACTTTATGCGCTTTGAGATGCCGCTAAGCCCAATAAGCTATCGGAAATAGGAGCGACGTAAATTGAACAAATGTAATAGAATTTCGCAGAATTCTTATGTTAACCAAAATATAAAATGATCTAATCTGGTCTCTGTTCGCCATAGCCTAGACGTTTAATAGTGCATTTTGTTTGCCATTTCATGCGCTTTGGGATGCCGCTTAGCCCAATACGCTATCTGAAATAGGAGCGACGTAAATTGGACAAATGTGATAGAATTTCCCTGAAATCTTATATTAAACAAAATATAAAATGATCTCATCGGGTCTCTGATTGCCCTATCATAGAAGATTAGTAGTGCATTTTACCCGCCCTTCCAAGCGCTTTAAGATGCCGCCTAGCCCAGTACGCTATCTGAAATAGGAGCGACGTAAGATGAACAAATGTGATAGAATTACGCTGAATTCTTATATAAATCGTAATATAAAATGTTCTAATCGGGTCTCTGTTTGCCTTATCCTAGAAGTTTAATAGCGCATTTTACTCGCCATTTCATGCGCTTTGAGATGCCGCTTAGACCAATACGCTATCTGAAATAGGAGCGACCTAAATTGAACGAATGTGATAGAATTTCGCTCAATTCTTAAATTAACCATAATATAAAATGATCTAATCGGGTCTCTGTTTGCCCTACCCTAGAACTTTAATAGTGCATTTTACTCGTTATTTCATGCGCTGTGAGATGCCGCTTAGCCTAATACGCTATCTGAAATTGGAGTGATATAAGTTGAAAAAATGTGATAGAATTTCGCTGAATTCTTTTATTAACCATAATGTAAAATGATCTAATCGGGTCTCTGATTGCCCTACCCTAGAAGTTTAATAGTGCATTTTACTCGTCATTTCATGCGCTTTGAGATGCCGCTTTGCCCAATACGCTATCTGAAATAGGAGCGACGTAAATTGAACGAATGTGATAGAATTTCGCTCAATTCTTAAATTAACCATAATATAAAATGATCTAATCGGGTCTCTGTTTGCCCTACCCTAGAACTTTAATAGTGCATTTTACTCGTCATTTCATGCGCTTTGAGATGCCGCTGAGCCCAATACGCTATTTGAAATAGGAGCGACGTAAATTGAACAAATGTGATAGAATTTCACTGAATTCTTATATTAACCAAAATATAAAATGATCTAATCGGGTCTCTGATTGCCCTATCATAGAATTTTAATTGCGCATTCTACTCGCCATTCCGCCCGCTTTAAGATGCCGCCTAGCCCAGTACGCTGTCTGAAATAGGAGCGACGGAAATTGAACAAATGTGATAGAATTTTGCTGAATTCTTAAATTAACCATAATATAAAATGATCTAATCGGGTTTCTGATTGCCCTATCATAGAAGTTTAATAGTGCATTTTACTCGCCATTCCACGCGCTTTAAGATGCCGCTTAGCCCAGTACGCTATCTGAAATAGGAACGACGTAAGTTGAACAAATGTGATAGAATTACGCTGAATTCTTATATTAACCGTAATATAAAATGATCTAATCGGGTCTCTGATTGCCCTATCATAGAATTTTAATTGCGCATTCTACTCGCCATTCCACCCGCTTTAAGATGCCGCCTAGCCCAGTACGCTGTCTGAAATAGGAGCGACGGAAATTGAACAAATGTGATAGAATTTCACTGAATTCTTATATTAACCAAAATATAAAATGATCTAATCGGGTCTCTGATTGCCCTATCATAGAATTTTAATTGCGCATTCTACTCGCCATTCCACGCGCCTTAAGATGCCGTCCAGCACAGTACGCTATCTGAAATAGGAGCGACGTAAATTGAACAAATGTGATAGAATTTCGCTGAATTCTTAAAGTAACCTTAATATAAAATGATCTAATCGGGTCTCTGTTTGCCCTACCCTAGAAGTTTAATAGTGCATTTCACTCGTCATTTCATGCGCTTTGAGATGCCGCTGAGCACAATAAGCTATCTGGAATAGCAGCGACGTAAATTGAACAAATGTGAAAGAATTACGCCGCATTCTTATATTAACCGTAATATAAAATGATCTAATCGGGTCTCTGTTTGCCTTATCCTAGAAGTTTAATAGTGCATTTTACTCGCCATTCCACGCGCTTTAAGATGCCGCCTAGCCCAGTACGCTACCTGAAATAGGAGCGACGTAAGTTGAACAAATGTGATAGAATTACGCTGAATTCTTATATTAACCATAATATAAAATGATCTAATCGGGTCACTGTTTGCCCTACCCTAATAGTTTAATTGTTCATTTTACTCGCCATTTCATGCGGTTTGAGATGCCGCTCATCCCAATACGCTATCTGAAATAGGAGCGACGTAAGTTGAAAAAATGTGATTGAATTTCGCTGACATCTTAAATTAACCATAATATAAAATGATCTAATCGGGTCTCTGTTTGCCTTATCCTAGAAGTTTGATAGTGCATTTTACTCGCCATTTCATGCGCTTTGAGATGCCGCTTAGCCCAATACGCTATCTGAAATAGGAGCGACGTAAATTGAACAAATGTGATAGAATTTTGCTGAATGCTTAAATTAACCACAATATAAAATGATCTAATCGGGTCTCTGTACGCCCTACCATAGAAATCTAATAGTGCATTTTACTCGCCATTTCATGCGCTTTGAGATGCCGCTTAGCTCAATACGCTATCTGAAATAGGAGCTACGTAAATTGAACAAATGTGATAGAATTTCCCTGAAATCTTATATTAAACAAAATATAAAATGATCTAATCGGGTCTCTGATTGCCCTATCATAGAAGTTTAGCAGTGCAGTTTACTCGCCATTCCACGCGCTTTAAGATGCCGCCTAGCCCAGTACGCTATCTAAATTAGGAGCGACGTAAGTTGAACAAATGTGATAGAATTACGCTGAATTCTTATATTAACCGTAATATAAAATGATCTAATCGGGTATCTGTTTGCCTTATCCTAGAAGTTTAGTATTGCATTTTACTCGCCATTTCATGCGCTTTGAGATGCCGCTTAGCCCAATACGCTATCTGAAATAGGAGCGACGTAAATTGAACAAATGTGATAGAATTTCTCTGAATTCTTAAATTAACTACAATATAAAATGATTTAATCGGGTCTCTGTTGGCCCTACCCTAGAAGTTTAATAGTGCATTTTACTCGCCATTTCATGCGCTTTGAGATGCCGCTTAGTGCAATACGCTATCTGAAATATGAGCGACGTAAATTGAACAAATGTGATAGAATTTCGCTGAATTCTTATATGAACCAAAATATAAAATGATCTAATCGGGTCTCTGTTTGCCCTACCCTAGAAGTTTAATAGTGCATTTCACTCGTCATTTCATGCGCTTTGAGATGCCGCTAAGCACAATAAGCTATCTGAAATACGAGCGACGTGAATAGAACAATTGTGATAGAATTTCGCTGAATTCTTATATTAACCAAAATATAAAATGATCTAATCGGGTCTCTGATTGCCCTATCATAGAAGATTAATAGTGCATTTTACTCGCCACTCCACGCGCTTTAGGGTGCCGCTTAGCCCAGTACGCTATCCGAAATAGGAGCGACGTACATTGAACAAATGTGATAGAATTTTGCTGAATTGTTAAATTAACCATAATATAAAATGATCTAATCGGGTCTCTGTTTGCCCTACCCTAGAAGTTTAATAGTGCATTTCACTCGTCACTTTATGCGCTTTGAGATGCCGCTTAGCCCAATACGCTATCTGGAATAGGAGCGACGTAAATTGAACAAATGTGATAGAATTTCCGTGAATTCTTATATTAACCTCAATATAAAATGATCTAATCGGGTCTCTGTTTGCCCTACCCTAGAAGTTTAATAGTGCATTTCACTCGTCATTTCATGCGCTTTGAGATGCCGCTAAGCACAATAAGCTATCTGAAATACGAGCGACGTGAATAGAACAATTGTGATAGAATTTCGCTGAATTCTTATATTAACCAAAATATAAAATGATCTAATCGGGTCTCTGATTGCCCTATCATAGAAGATTAATAGTGCATTTTACTCGCCACTCCACGCGCTTTAGGGTGCCGCTTAGCCCAATACGCTATCTGAAATAGGAGCGACCTAAATTGAACGAATGTGATAGAATTTCGCTGAATTCTTAAAGTAACCTTAATATAAAATGATCTAATCGGGTCTCTGTTTCCCCTACCCTAGAAGTTTAATAGTGCATTTCACTCGTCATTTCATGCGCTTTGAGATGCCGCTAAGCACAATAAGCTATCTGGAATAGCAGCGACGTAAATTGAACAAATGTGAAAGAATTACGCCGCATTCTTATATTAACCGTAATATAAAATGATCTAATCGGGTCTCTGTTTGCCTTATCCTAGAAGTTTAATAGTGCATTTTACTCGCCATTTCACGCGCTTTAAGATGCCGCGTAGCCCAGTACGCTACCTGAAATAGGTGCGACGTAAGTTGAACAAATGTGATAGAATTACGCTGAATTCTTATATTAACCATAATATAAAATGATCTAATCGGGTCTCTGTTTGCCCTACCCTAATAGTTTAATTGTGCATTTTACTCGCCATTTCATGCGCTTTGAGATGCCGCTTAGCCTAATACGCTATCTGAAATTGGAGTGATATAAGTTGAAAAAATGTGATAGAATTTCACTGAATTCTTTTATTAACCATAATGTAAAATGATCTAATCGGATCTCTGTCCGCCCAAGTCTAGAACTTTAATAGTTCATTTTATTCGCCATTTCATACGGTTTGAGATGCCGCTTTGCCCAATACGCTATCTGAAATAGGAGCGACGTAAATTGAACAAATGTGATAGAATTTCACTGAATTCTTATATTAACCAAAATATAAAATGATCTAATCGGGTCTCTGATTGCCCTAGCATAGAAGTTTAATAGTGCATTTTACTCGCCATTCCGAACGCTTTAAGATGCCGCATAGCCCAGTTCGCTATCTGCAATAGGAGCGACGTAAATTGAACAAATGTGATAGAATTTTGCTGAATTCTTAAATTAACCATAGTACAAACTGATCTAATCGGGTCTCTCTTTGCTCTACCCTAGAAGTTTAATAGTGCATTTTGCTCGCCATTTCATGCGCTTTGAGATGCCGCTTAGCTCAGTACGCTATTTGAAATAGGAGCGACGTAAATTGAACAAATGTGATAGAATTTCACTGAATTCTTATATTAACCAAAATATAAAATGATCTAATCGGGTCTCTGATTGCCCTATCATAGAATTTTAATTGCGCATTCTACTCGCCATTCCACCCGCTTTAAGATGCCGCCTAGCCCAGTACGCTATCTGAAATATGAGCGACGTAAATTGAACAAATGTGATAGAATTTCGCTGAATTCTTATATGAACCAAAATATAAAATGATCTAATCGGGTCTCTGTTTGCCCTTCCCTAGAAGTTTAATAGTGCATTTCACTCGTCATTTCATGCGCTTTGAGATGCCGCTAAGCACAATAAGCTATCTGAAATACGAGCGACGTAAATAGAACAATTGTGATAGAATTTCGCTGAATTCTTATATTAACCAAAATATAAAATGATCTAATCGGGTCTCTGATTGCCCTATCATAGAAGATTAATAGTGCATTTTACTCGCCACTCCACGCGCTTTAGGGTGCCGCTTAGCCCAGTACGCTATCCGAAATAGGAGCGACGTACATTGAACAAATGTGATAGAATTTTGCTGAATTCTTAAATTAACCATAATATAAAATGGTCTAATCGGGTCTCTGTTTGCCCTACCCTAGAAGTTTAATAGTGCATTTCACTCGTCACTTTATGCGCTTTGAGATGCCGCTAAGCCCAATAAGCTATCGGAAATAGGAGCGACGTAAATTGAACAAATGTAATAGAATTTCGCAGAATTCTTATGTTAACCAAAATATAAAATGATCTAATCTGGTCTCTGTTCGCCATAGCCTAGACGTTTAATAGTGCATTTTGTTTGCCATTTCATGCGCTTTGGGATGCCGCTTAGCCCAATACGCTATCTGAAATAGGAGCGACGTAAATTGGACAAATGTGATAGAATTTCCCTGAAATCTTATATTAAACAAAATATAAAATGATCTCATCGGGTCTCTGATTGCCCTATCATAGAAGATTAGTAGTGCATTTTACCCGCCCTTCCAAGCGCTTTAAGATGCCGCCTAGCCCAGTACGCTATCTGAAATAGGAGCGACGTAAGATGAACAAATGTGATAGAATTACGCTGAATTCTTATATAAATCGTAATATAAAATGTTCTAATCGGGTCTCTGTTTGCCTTATCCTAGAAGTTTAATAGCGCATTTTACTCGCCATTTCATGCGCTTTGAGATGCCGCTTAGCCCAATACGCTATCTGGAATAGGAGCGACGTAAATTGAACAAATGTGATAGAATTTCCGTGAATTCTTATATTAACCTCAATATAAAATGATCTAATCGGGTCTCTGTTCGCCCTACCATAGAAGTCTTATAGTGCACGTCACTCGCCATTTCATGCGCTTTGAGATGCCGCTTAGACCAATACGCTATCTGAAATAGGAGCGACCTAAATTGAACGAATGTGATAGAATTTCGCTCAATTCTTAAATTAACCATAATATAAAATGATCTAATCGGGTCTCTGTTTGCCCTACCCTAGAACTTTAATAGTGCATTTTACTCGTTATTTCATGCGCTTTGAGATGCCGCTTAGCCTAATACGCTATCTGAAATTGGAGTGATATAAGTTGAAAAAATGTGATAGAATTTCGCTGAATTCTTTTATTAACCATAATGTAAAATGATCTAATCGGGTCTCTGTTTGCCCTACCCTAGGAGTTTAATAGTGCATTTTACTCGCCATTTCATGCGCTTTGAGGTGCCGCTTAGCCCAATACGCTATCTGAAATATGAGCGACACGAATTGAACAAATGTGATAGAATTTCCCTGAAATCTTGAATTAAACAAAATATAAAATGATCAAATCGCGTCTCTGATTGCCCTATCATACAAGTTTAATAGTGCATTTTACTCGCCATTCCGAGCGCTTTAAGATGCCGCATAGCCCAATACGCTATCTGAAATAGGAGCGACGTAAATTGAACAAATGTGATAGAATTTCACTGAATTCTTATATTATCCAAAATATAAAATGATCTAATCGGGTCTCTGATTGCCCTACCCTAGAAGTTTAATAGTGCATTTTACTCGTCATTTCATGCGCTTTGAGATGCCGCTTTGCCCAATACGCTATCTGAAATAGGAGCGACGTAAATTGAACGAATGTGATAGAATTTCGCTCAATTCTTAAATTAACCATAATATAAAATGATCTAATCGGGTCTCTGTTTGCCCTACCCTAGAACTTTAATAGTGCATTTTACTCGTCATTTCATGCGCTTTGAGATGCCGCTGAGCCCAATACGCTATTTGAAATAGGAGCGACGTAAATTGAACAAATGTGATAGAATTTCACTGAATTCTTATATTAACCAAAATATAAAATGATCTAATCGGGTCTCTGATTGCCCTATCATAGAATTTTAATTGCGCATTCTACTCGCCATTCCACCCGCTTTAAGATGCCGCCTAGCCCAGTACGCTGTCTGAAATAGGAGCAACGGAAATTGAA
Source organism: Macropis europaea (assembly GCA_916610135.2). Taxonomy (NCBI): domain Eukaryota; kingdom Metazoa; phylum Arthropoda; class Insecta; order Hymenoptera; family Melittidae; genus Macropis; species Macropis europaea. Next base: position 77,449 of record CAKAJE020000622.1, on the reverse strand, counting down.
CAAATGTGATAGAATTTTGCTGAATTCTTAAATTAACCATAATATAAAATGATCTAATCGGGTTTCTGATTGCCCTATCATAGAAGTTTAATAGTGCATTTTACTCGCCATTCCACGCGCTTTAAGATGCCGCTTAGCCCAGTACGCTATCTGAAATAGGAACGACGTAAGTTGAACAAATGTGATAGAATTACGCTGAATTCTTATATTAACCGTAATATAAAATGATCTAATCGGGTCTCTGATTGCCCTATCATAGAATTTTAATTGCGCATTCTACTCGCCATTCCACCCGCTTTAAGATGCCGCCTAGCCCAGTACGCTGTCTGAAATAGGAGCGACGGAAATTGAACAAATGTGATAGAATTTCACTGAATTCTTATATTAACCAAAATATAAAATGATCTAATCGGGTCTCTGATTGCCCTATCATAGAATTTTAATTGCGCATTCTACTCGCCATTCCACGCGCCTTAAGATGCCGTCTAGCACAGTACGCTATCTGAAATAGGAGCGACGTAAATTGAACAAATGTGATAGAATTTCGCTGAATTCTTAAAGTAACCTTAATATAAAATGATCTAATCGGGTCTCTGTTTGCCCTACCCTAGAAGTTTAATAGTGCATTTCACTCGTCATTTCATGCGCTTTGAGATGCCGCTGAGCACAATAAGCTATCTGGAATAGCAGCGACGTAAATTGAACAAATGTGAAAGAATTACGCCGCATTCTTATATTAACCGTAATATAAAATGATCTAATCGGGTCTCTGTTTGCCTTATCCTAGAAGTTTAATAGTGCATTTTACTCGCCATTCCACGCGCTTTAAGATGCCGCCTAGCCCAGTACGCTACCTGAAATAGGAGCGACGTAAGTTGAGCAAATGTGATAGAATTACGCTGAATTCTTATATTAACCATAATATAAAATGATCTAATCGGGTCACTGTTTGCCCTACCGTAATAGTTTAATTGTTCATTTTACTCGCCATTTCATGCGGTTTGAGATGCCGCTCATCCCAATACGCTATCTGAAATAGGAGCGACGTAAGTTGAAAAAATGTGATTGAATTTCGCTGACATCTTAAATTAACCATAATATAAAATGATCTAATCGGGTCTCTGTTTGCCTTATCCTAGAAGTTTGATAGTGCATTTTACTCGCCATTTCATGCGCTTTGAGATGCCGCTTAGCCCAATACGCTATCTGAAATAGGAGCGACGTAAATTGAACAAATGTGATAGAATTTTGCTGAATGCTTAAATTAACCACAATATAAAATGATCTAATCGGGTCTCTGTACGCCCTACCATAGAAATCTAATAGTGCATTTTACTCGCCATTTCATGCGCTTTGAGATGCCGCTTAGCTCAATACGCTATCTGAAATAGGAGCTACGTAAATTGAACAAATGTGATAGAATTTCCCTGAAATCTTATATTAAACAAAATATAAAATGATCTAATCGGGTCTCTGATTGCCCTATCATAGAAGTTTAGCAGTGCAGTTTACTCGCCATTCCACGCGCTTTAAGATGCCGCCTAGCCCAGTACGCTATCTAAATTAGGAGCGACGTAAGTTGAACAAATGTGATAGAATTACGCTGAATTCTTATATTAACCGTAATATGAAATGATCTAATCGGGTATCTGTTTGCCTTATCCTAGAAGTTTAGTATTGCATTTTACTCGCCATTTCATGCGCTTTGAGATGCCGCTTAGCCCAATACGCTATCTGAAATAGGAGCGACGTAAATTGAACAAATGTGATAGAATTTCTCTGAATTCTTAAATTAACTACAATATAAAATGATTTAATCGGGTCTCTGTTGGCCCTACCCTAGAAGTTTAATAGTGCATTTTACTCGCCATTTCATGCGCTTTGAGATGCCGCTTAGTGCAATACGCTATCTGAAATATGAGCGACGTAAATTGAACAAATGTGATAGAATTTCGCTGAATTCTTATATGAACCAAAATATAAAATGATCTAATCGGGTCTCTGTTTGCCCTACCCTAGAAGTTTAATAGTGCATTTCACTCGTCATTTCATGCGCTTTGAGATGCCGCTAAGCACAATAAGCTATCTGAAATACGAGCGACGTGAATAGAACAATTGTGATAGAATTTCGCTGAATTCTTATATTAACCAAAATATAAAATGATCTAATCTGGTCTCTGATTGCCCTATCATAGAAGATTAATAGTGCATTTTACTCGCCACTCCACGCGCTTTAGGGTGCCGCTTAGCCCAGTACGCTATCCGAAATAGGAGCGACGTACATTGAACAAATGTGATAGAATTTTGCTGAATTGTTAAATTAACCATAATATAAAATGATCTAATCGGGTCTCTGTTTGCCCTACCCTAGAAGTTTAATAGTGCATTTTACTCGCCATTTCACGCGCTTTAAGATGCCGCGTAGCCCAGTACGCTACCTGAAATAGGTGCGACGTAAGTTGAACAAATGTGATAGAATTACGCTGAATTCTTATATTAACCATAATATAAAATGATCTAATCGGGTCTCTGTTTGCCCTACCCTAATAGTTTAATTGTGCATTTTACTCGCCATTTCATGCGCTTTGAGATGCCGCTCATCCCAATACGCTATCTGAAATAGGAGCGACGTAAGTTGAACAAATGTGATAGAATTTCGCTGACATCTTAAATTAACCATAAAATAAAATGATCTAATCGGGTCTCTGTTTGCCCTACCCTAGAAGTTTAATAGTGCATTTCACTCGCCATTTCATGCGCTTTGAGATGCCGCTAAGCACAATAAGCTATCTGGAATAGCAGCGACGTAAATTGAACAAATGTGAAAGAATTACGCCGCATTCTTATATTAACCGTAATATAATATGATCTAATCGGGTCTCTGTTTGCCTTATCCTAGAAGTTTAATAGTGCATTTTACTCGCCATTCCACGCGCTTTAAGATGCCGCCTAGCCCAGTACGCTACCTGAAATAGGAGCGACGTAAGTTGAACAAATGTGATAGAATTCCGCTGAATTCTTATATTAACCGTAATATAAAATGATCTAATCGGGTCTCTGTTTGCCTTATCCTAGAAGTTTGATAGTGCATTTTACTGGCCATTTCATGTGCTTTGAGATGCAGCTTAGCCCAATACGCTATCTGAAATAGGAGCGACGTAAATTGAACAAATGTGATAGAATTTCGCTGAATTCTTAAATTAACTATAATATAAAATGATCTAACCGGGTCTCTGTTTGCCCTACCCTAGAAGTTTAATAGTGCATTTCACTCGTCATTTCATGCGCTTTGAGATGCCGCTAAGCACAATAAGCTATCTGAAATACGAGCGACGTAAATAGAACAATTGTGATAGAATTTCGCTGAATTCTTATATTAACCAAAATATAAAATGATCTAATCGGGTCTCTGATTGCCCTATCATAGAAGATTAATAGTGCATTTTACTCGCGACTCCACGCGCTTTAGGGTGCCGCTTAGCCCAGTACGCTATCCGAAATAGGAGCGACGTACATTGAACAAATGTGATAGAATTTTGCTGAATTCTTAAATTAACCATAATATAAAATGATCTAATCGGGTCTCTGTTTGCCCTACCCTAGAAGTTTAATAGTGCATTTTACTCGCCATTTCATGCGCTTTGAGATGCCGCATAGCCCAATACGCTATCTGAAATAGGAGCGACGTAAATTGAACAAATGTGATAGAATTTCCGTGAAATCTTATATTAACCAAAATATAAAATGATCTAATCGGGTCTCTGATTGCCCAATCATAGAAGTTTAATAGTGCATTTTAGTCGCCATTTCATGGGCTTTGAGATCCCGCTTAGCCCAATACGCTATCTGAAATAGGAGCCACGTAAATTGAACAAATGTGATAGAATTACGCTGAATTCTTATATTAACCGTAATATAAAATGATCTAATCGGGTCTCTGTTTGCCTCACACTAGAAGTATAATAGTGCATTTCACTCGTCATTTCATGCGCTTTGAGATGCCGCTAAGCCCAATAAGCTATCTGTAATAGAAGCGACGTAAAATGAACAAATGTGATAGAATTTCGCTGAATTCTTAAATTAACCATAATATAAAATGATCTAATCGGGTCCCTGTTTGCCCTACCCTAGAAGTTTAATAGTGCATTTCACTCGTCATTTCATGCGCTTTGAGATGCCGCTTAGCCCAATACGCTATCTGAAATAGGAGCGACGTAAATTGAACAAATGTGATAGAATTTCGCTGAATTCTTATATTAACCAAAATATATAATGATCTAATCTGGTCTCTGATTGCCCTATCATAGAAGGTTAATAGTGCATTTTACTCGCCATTCCACGCGCTTTAAGATGCCGCCTAGCTCAGTACGCTGTCTGAAATAGAAGCGACGTAACTTGAACAAGTGTGATAGAATCTCGCTGAATACTTATATTAACCTTAATGTAAAATGATCTAATCGGGTCTCTGTTCGCCCTAGCCTACAAGTTTAATAGCGCATTTTATTCGCCATTTCATGCGCCTTGAGATGCCGCTTAGCTCAGTACGCTATTTGAAGTAGGAGCGACGTAAGTTGAACAAATGTGATAGAATTTCGCTGAATTCTTAAATTAACCATAACATAAAATGATCTAATCGGGTCTCTGTTTGCCCTACCATAGAAGTTTAATAGTGCACTTTGCTCGCCATTTCATGCGCTTTGAGATGCCGCTGAGCCCTATACGCTATTTGAAATAGGAGCGACGTAAATTGAACAAATGTGATAGAATTTCACTGAATTCTTATATTAACCAAAATATAAAATGATCTAATCGGGTCTCTGATTGCCCTATCATAGAATTTTAATTGTGCATTCTACTCGCCATTCCACCCGCTTTAAGATGCCGCCTAGCCCAGTACGCTATCTGAAATAGTAACGACGGAAATTGAACAAATGTGATAGAATTTTGCTGAATTCTTAAATTAACCATAATATAAAATGATCTAATCGGGTCTCTGATTGCCCTATCATAGAAGTTAAATAGTGCATTTTACTCGCCATTCCGAACGCTTTAAGATGCCGCATAGCCCAGTTCGCTACCTGCAATAGGAGCGACGTAAATTGAACAAATGTGATAGAATTTTGCTGAAATCTTAAATTAACCATAGTACAAAATGATCTAATCGGGTCTCTGTTTGCTCTACCCTAGAAGTTTAATAGTGCATTTTGCTCGCCATTTCATGCGCTTTGAGATGCCGCTTACCTCAGTACGCTATTTGAAATAGGAGCGACGTAAGTTGAACAAATGTGATAGAATTTCGCTGAATTCTTAAATTAACCATAACATAAAATGATCTAATCGGGTCTCTGTTTGCCGTACCCTAGAAGTTTAATAGTGCATTTTGCTCGCCATTTCATGCGCTTTGAGATGCCGCTGAGCCCAATACGCTATTTGAAATAGGAGCGACGTAAATTGAACAAATGTGATAGGATTTCGCTGAATTCTTAAAGTAACCTTAATATCAAATGATCTAATCGGGTCTCTGTTTGCCCTACCCTAGAAGTTTAATAGTGCATATCACTCGTCATTTCATGCGCTTTGAGACGCCGCTTCGCCCAATAAGCTATTTGAAATAGGAGCGACGTAAATTGAACAAATGTGATAGGATTTCGCTGAATTCTTAAAGTAACCTTAATATAAAATGATCTAATCGGGTCTCTGGTTTCCCTACCATAGAAGTTTAATAGTGCATTTTACTCGCCATTCCACGCGCCTTAAGTTGCCGTCTAGCACAGTACGCTATCTGAAATAGGAGCGACGTAAATTGAACAAATGTGATAGAATTTCGCTGAATTCTTAAAGTAACCTTAATATAAAATGATCTAATCGGGTCTCTGTTTCCCCTACCCTAGAAGTTTAATAGTGCATTTCACTCGTCATTTCATGCGCTTTGAGATGCCGCTAAGCACAATAAACTATCAGGAATAGCAGCGACGTAAATTGAACAAATGTGAAAGAATTACGCCGCATTCTTATATTAACCGTAATATAAAATGATCTAATCGGGTCTCTGTTTGCCTTATCCTAGAAGTTTAATAGTGCATTTTACTCGCCATTTCACGCGCTTTAAGATGCCGCGTAGCCCAGTACGCTACCTGAAATAGGTGCGACGTAAGTTGAACAAATGTGATAGAATTACGCTGAATTCTTATATTAACCATAATATAAAATGATCTAATCGGGTCTCTGTTTGCCCTACCCTAATAGTTTAATTGTGCATTTTACTCGCCATTTCATGCGCTTTGAGATGCCGCTCATCCCAATACGCTATCTGAAATAGGAGCGACGTAAGTTGAACAAATGTGATAGAATTTCGCTGACATCTTAAATTAACCATAATATAAAATGATCTAATCGGGTCTCTGTTTGCCCTACCCTAGAAGTTTAATAGTGCATTTCACTCGCCATTTCATGCGCTTTGAGATGCCGCTAAGTACAATAAGCTATCTGGAATAGCAGCGACGTAAATTGAACAAATGTGAAAGAATTACGCCGCATTTTTATATTAACCGTAATATAATATGATCTAATCGGGTCTCTGTTTGCCTTATCCTAGAAGTTTAATAGTGCATTTTACTCGCCATTCCACGCGCTTTAAGATGCCGCCTAGCCCAGTACGCTACCTGAAATAGGAGCGACGTAAGTTGAACAAATGTGATAGAATTACGCTGAATTCTTATATTAACCGTAATATAAAATGATCTGATCGGGTCTCTGTTTGCCTTATCCTAGAAGTTTGATAGTGCATTTTACTGGCCATTTCATGTGCTTTGAGATGCAGCTTAGCCCAATACGCTATCTGAAATAGGAGCGACGTAAATTGAACAAATGTGATAGAATTTCCGTGAAATCTTATATTAACCAAAATATAAAATGATCTAATCGGGTCTCTGATTGCCCAATCATAGAAGTTTAATAGTGCATTTTAGTCGCCATTTCATGGGCTTTGAGATCCCGCTTAGCCCAATACGCTATCTGAAATAGGAGCCACGTAAATTGAACAAATGTGATAGAATTTCGCTGAATTCTTATATTAACCAAAGTTTAAAATGATCTAATCTGGTCTCTGATTGCCCTATCATAGAAGGTTAATAGTGCATTTTACTCGCCATTCCACGCGCTTTAGGGTGCCGCTTAGCCCAGTACGCTATCCGAAATAGGAGCGACGTACATTGAACAAATGTGATAGAATTTTGCTGACATCTTAAATTAACCATAATATAAAATGATCTAATCGGGTCTCTGTTTGCCCTACCCTAGAAGTTTAATAGTGCATTTTACTCGTCACTTCATGCGCCTTCAGATGCCGCTTAGCCCAATAAGCTATCTGAAATAGGAGCGACGTAAATTGAACAAATGTGATAAAATTTCGCAGAATCCTTATGTTAACCAAAGTATAAAATGATTTAATCTGGTCTCTGTTCGCCCGAGCCTAGAAGTTTAATAGTGCATTTTGTTCGCCATTTCATGCGCTTTGTGATGCCGCTTAGCCCAATACGCTATCTGAAATAGGAGCGACGTAAATTGAACAAATGTGATAGAATTTCCCTGAAATCTTATATTAAACAAAATATAAAATGATCTAGTCTGGTCTCTGATTGCCCTATCATAGAAGTTTAATAGTGGATTTTACTCGCCATTCCACGCGCTTTAAGATGCCGCCTAGCCCAGTATGCTATCTGAAATAGGAGCGACGTAACTTGAACAAATGTGATAGAATCACGCTGCATTCTTTTATTAACCATAATGTAAAAAGATCTAATCGGATCTCTGTTCGCCCGAGCCTAGAACTTTAATAGTGCATTTTATTCGCCATTTCAAACGCTTTGAGATGCCGCTTTGCCCAATACGCTATCTGAAATAGGAGCGACGTAAATTGAACAAATGTGATAGAATTTCACTGAATTCTTATATTAACCAAAATATAAAATGATCTAATCGGGTCTCTGATTGCCCTAGGATAGAAGTTAAATAGTGCATTTTACTCGCCATTCCGAACGCTTTAAGATGCCGCATAGCCCAGTTCGCTACCTGCAATAGGAGCGACGTAAATTGAACAAATGTGATAGAATTTTGCTGAAATCTTAAATTAACCATAGTACAAAATGATCTAATCGGGTCTCTGCTTGCTCTACCCTAGAAGTTTAATAGTGCATTTTGCTCGCCATTTCATGCGCTTTGAGATGCCGCTGAGCCCTATACGCTATTTGAAATAGGAGCGACGTAAATTGAACAAATGTGATAGAATTTCTCTGAATTCTTATATTAACCAAAATATAAAATGATCTAATCGGGTCTCTGATTGCCCTATCATAGAATTTTAATTGTGCATTCTACTCGCCATTCCACCCGCTTTAAGATGCCGCCTAGCCCAGTACGCTATCTGAAATAGGAGCGACGGAAATTGAACAAATGTGATAGAATTTTGCTGAATTCTTAAATTAACCATAATATAAAATGATCTAATCGGGTCTCTGATTGCCCTATCATAGAAGTTAAATAGTGCATTTTACTCGCCATTCCGAACGCTTTAAGATGCCGCATAGCCCAGTTCGCTACCTGCAATAGAAGCGACGTAAATTCAACAAATGTGATAGAATTTTGCTGAAATCTTAAATTAACCATAGTACAAAATGATCTAATCGGGTCTCTGCTTGCTCTACCCTAGAAGTTTAATAGTGCATTTTGCTCGCCATTTCATGCGCTTTGAGATGCCGCTTACCTCAGTACGCTATTTGAAATAGGAGCGACGTAAGTTGAACAAATGTGATAGAATTTCGCTGAATTCTTAAATTAACCATAACATAAAATGATCTAATCGGGTCTCTGTTTGCCGTACCCTAGAAGTTTAATAGTGCATTTTGCTCGCCATTTCATGCGCTTTGAGATGCCGCTGAGCCCAATACGCTATTTGAAATAGGAGCGACGTAAATTGAACAAATGTGATAGAATTTCACTGAATTCTTATATTAACCAAAATATAAAATGATCTAATCGGGTCTCTGATTGCCCTATCATAGAATTTTAATTGTGCATTCTACTCGCCATTCCACCCGCTTTAAGATGCCGCCTAGCCCAGTACGCTATCTGAAATAGGAGCGACGGAAATTGAACAAATGTGATAGAATTTTGGTGAATTCTTAAATTAACCATAATATAAAATGATCTAATCGGGTCTCTGATTGCCCTATCATAGAAGTTTAATAGTGCATTTTACTCGCCATTCCACGCGCTTTAAGATGCCGCTTAGCCCAGTACGCTATCTGAAATAGGAACGACGTAAGTTGAACAAATGTGATAGAATTACGCTGAATTCTTATATTAACCGTAATATAAAATGATCTAATCGGGTCTCTGTTTGCCTCACACTAGAAGTATAATAGTGCATTTCACTCGTCATTTCATGCGCTTTGAGATGCCGCTAAGCCCAATAAGCTATCTGTAATAGAAGCGACGTAAAATGAACAAATGTGATAGAATTTCGCTGAATTCTTAAATTAACCATAATATAAAATGATCTAATCGGGTCCCTGTTTGCCCTACCCTAGAAGTTTAATAGTGCATTTCACTCGTCATTTCATGCGCTTTGAGATGCCGCTTAGCCCAATACGCTATCTGAAATAGGAGCGACGTAAATTGAACAAATGTGATAGAATTTCGCTGAATTCTTATATTAACCAAAATATATAATGATCTAATCTGGTCTCTGATTGCCCTATCATAGAAGGTTAATAGTGCATTTTACTCGCCATTCCACGCGCTTTAAGATGCCGCCTAGCTCAGTACGCTGTCTGAAATAGAAGCGACGTAACTTGAACAAGTGTGATAGAATCTCGCTGAATACTTATATTAACCTTAATGTAAAATGATCTAATCGGGTCTCTGTTCGCCCTAGCCTAGAAGTTTAATAGCGCATTTTATTCGCCATTTCATGCGCCTTGAGATGCCGCTTAGCTCAGTACGCTATTTGAAGTAGGAGCGACGTAAGTTGAACAAATGTGATAGAATTTCGCTGAATTCTTAAATTAACCATAACATAAAATGATCTAATCGGGTCTCTGTTTGCCCTACCCTAGAAGTTTAATAGTGCACTTTGCTCGCCATTTCATGCGCTTTGAGATGCCGCTGAGCCCTATACGCTATTTGAAATAGGAGCGACGTAAATTGAACAAATGTGATAGAATTTCACTGAATTCTTATATTAACCAAAATATAAAATGATCTAATCGGGTCTCTGATTGCCCTATCATAGAATTTTAATTGTGCATTCTACTCGCCATTCCACCCGCTTTAAGATGCCGCCTAGCCCAGTACGCTATCTGAAATAGGAGCGACGTAAATTGAACAAATGTGATAGAATTTTGCTGAATTCTTAAATTAACCATAATATAAAATGATCTAATCGGGTCTCTGATTGCCCTATCATAGAAGATTAATAGTGCATTTTACTCGCCATTCCACGCGCTTTAAGATGCCGCTTAGCCCAGTACGCTATCTGAAATAGGAGCGACGTAAGTTGAACAAATGTGATAGAATTACGCTGAATTCTTATATTAACCGTAATATAAAATGATCTAATCGGGTCTCTGTTTGCCTCACCCTAGAAGTATAATAGTGCATTTCACTCATCATTTCATGCGCTTTGAGATGCCGCTAAGCCCTATAAGCTATCTGTAATAGAAGCGACGTAAATTGAACAAATGTGATAGAATTTCGCTGAATTCTTAAATTAACCATAATATAAAATGATCTAATCGGGTCCCTGTTTGCCCTACCCTAGAAGTTTAATAGTGCATTTCACTCGTCATTTCATGCGCTTTGAGATGCCGCTTAGCCCAATACGCTATCTGAAATAGGAGCGACGTAAATTGAACAAATGTGATAGAATTTCGCTGAATTCTTAAATTAACCATAATATAAAATGATCTAATCGGGTCTCTGATTGCCCTATCATAGAAGTTTAATAGTGCATTTTACTCGCCATTCCACGAGCTTTAAGATGCCGCCTAGCACAGTACGCTATCTGAAATAGGAGCGACGTAAGTTGAACAAATGTGATAGAATTTCGCAGAATTCTTATATTAACCAAAATATAAAATGATCTAATCTGGTCTCTGTTCGCCCTAGCCTAGAAGTTTAATAGTGCATTTTGTTCGCCATTTCATGCGCTTTGAGATGCCGCTAAGCCCAATAAGCTGTCTGAAATAGGAGCGACGTAAATTGAACAAATGTGATAGAATCTCGCTGAATACTTATATTAACCTTAATGTAAAATGATCTAATCGGGTCTCTGTTCGCCCTACCCCAGACGTTTAATAGTGCATTTTACTCGCCATTTCATGCGCTTTGAGATGCCGCCTAGCCCAGTACGCTGTCTGAAATAGGAGCGACATAAGTTGAACAAATGTGATAGAATTACGCTGAATTCTTATATTAACCATAATATAAAATGATCTAATCGGGTCTCTGTTTGCCCTACCCTAATAGTTTAATAGTGCATTTCACTCGCCATTTCATGCGCTTTGAGATGCCGCTAAGCACAATAAGCTATCTGGAATAGCAGCGACGTAAATTGAACAAATGTGAAAGAATTACGCCGCATTCTTATGTTAACCGTAATATAAAATGATCTAATCGGGTCTCTGTTTGCCTTATCCTAGAAGTTTGATAGTGCATTTTACTGGCCATTTCATGCGCTTTGAGATGCAGCTTAGCCCAATACGGTATCTGAAATAGGAGCGACGTAAATTGAACAAATGTGATAGAATTTTGCTGAATTCTTAAATTAACCACAATATAAAATGATCTAATCGGGTCTCTGTTTGCCCTACCCTAGTAGTTTAATTGTGCATTTTACTCGCCATTTCATGCGCTTTTCGATGCCGCTTATCCCAATACGCTATCTGAAATAGGAGCGACGTACGTTGAACAAATGTGATAGAATTTCGCTGAATTCTTTTAAGAACCAGAATGTAAAATGATCTAATCGGGTCTCTGTTCGCCCTAGCCTAGAAGTTTAATAGCGCATTTTATTCGCCATTTCATGCGCTTTGAGATGCCGCTTAGCCCAATACGCTATCTGAAATATGAGCGACACGAATTGAACAAATGTGATAGAATTTCCCTGAAATCTTGAATTAAACAAAATATAAAATGATCAAATCGCGTCTCTGATTGCCCTATCATACAAGTTTAATAGTGCATTTTACTCGCCATTCCGAGCGCTTTAAGATGCCGCATAGCCCAATACGCTATCTGAAATAGGAGCGACGTAAATTGATCAAATGTGATAGAATTTCACTGAATTCTTATATTATCCAAAATATAAAATGATCTAATCGGGTCTCTGATTGCCCTACCCTAGAAGTTTAATAGTGCATTTTACTCGTCATTTCATGCGCTTTGAGATGCCGCTTTGCCCAATACGCTATCTGAAATAGGAGCGACGTAAATTGAACGAATGTGATAGAATTTCGCTCAATTCTTAAATTAACCATAATATAAAATGATCTAATCGGGTCTCTGTTTGCCCTGCCCTAGAACTTTAATAGTGCATTTTACTCGTCATTTCATGCGCTTTGAGATGCCGCTTAGCCTAATACGCTATCTGAAATTGGAGCGATATAAGTTGAACATATGTGATAGAATTTCACTGAATTCTTTTATTAACCATAATGTAAAATGATCTAATCGGATCTCTGTCCGCCCAAGTCTAGAACTTTAATAGATCATTTTATTCGCCATTTCATACGGTTTGAGATGCCGCTTTGCCCAATACGCTATCTGAAATAGGAGCGACGTAAATTGAACAAATGTGATAGAATTTCACTGAATTCTTATATTAACCAAAATATAAAATGATCTAATCGGGTCTCTGATTGCCCTAGCATAGAAGTTTAATAGTGCATTTTACTCGCCATTCCGAACGCTTTAAGATGCCGCCTAGCCCAGTACGCTATCTGAAATAGGAGCGACGTAAGTTGAACAAATGTGATAGAATTACGCTGAATTCTTATATAAATCGTAATATAAAATGTTCTAATCGGGTCTCTGTTTGCCTTATCCTAGAAGTTTAATAGCGCATTTTACTCGCCATTTCATGCGCTTTGAGATGCCGCTTAGCCCAATACGCTATCTGGAATAGGAGCGACGTAAATTGAACAAATGTGATAGAATTTCCGTGAATTCTTATATTAACCTCAATATAAAATGATCTAATCGGGTCTCTGTTCGCCCTACCATAGAAGTCTTATAGTGCACGTCACTCGCCATTTCATGCGCTTTGAGATGCCGCTTAGACCAATACGCTATCTGAAATAGGAGCGACCTAAATTGAACGAATGTGATAGAATTTCGCTCAATTCTTAAATTAACCATAATATAAAATGATCTAATCGGGTCTCTGTTTGCCCTACCCTAGAACTTTAATAGTGCATTTTACTCGTTATTTCATGCGCTTTGAGATGCCGCTTAGCCTAATACGCTATCTGAAATTGGAGTGATATAAGTTGAAAAAATGTGATAGAATTTCGCTGAATTCTTTTATTAACCATAATGTAAAATGATCTAATCGGGTCTCTGTTTGCCCTACCCTAGGAGTTTAATAGTGCATTTTACTCGCCATTTCATGCGCTTTGAGATGCCGCTTAGCCCAATACGCTATCTGAAATATGAGCGACACGAATTGAACAAATGTGATAGAATTTCCCTGAAATCTTGAATTAAACAAAATATAAAATGATCAAATCGCGTCTCTGATTGCCCTATCATACAAGTTTAATAGTGCATTTTACTCGCCATTCCGAGCGCTTTAAGATGCCGCATAGCCCAATACGCTATCTGAAATAGGAGCGACGTAAATTGAACAAATGTGATAGAATTTCGCTGAATTCTTATATTAACCGTAATATAAAACGATCTAATCGGGTCTCTGTTTGTCTTATCCTAGAAGTTTAATGGTGCATTTTACTCGCCATTTCATGCGCTTTGAGATGCCGCGTATCCCAATATGCTATCTGAAATAGGAGCGACGTAAATTGAATAAATGTGATAGAATTTCGCTGAATTCGTAAATTAACCATAATATAAAATGATCTAATCGGGTCTCTGTTTGCCCTACCCTAGAAGTTTAATAGTGCATTTTACTCGCCATTTCATGCGCTTTCAGATGCCGCTTAGCCGAATACGCTATCTGAAATAGGAGCGACGTAAATTGAACAAATGTGATAGAATTTCCGTGAATTCTTATATTAACCTTAATGTAAAATGATCTAATCGGGTCTCTGTTCGCCCTACCATAGAAGTCTAATAGTGCTTTTCACTCGCCACTTCATGCGCTTTGAGATGCCGCTTAGCCCAGTACGCTATCTGAAATATGAGCGACGTAAATTGAACAAGTGTGATAGAATCTCGCTGAATACTTATATTAACCTTAATGTAAAATGATCTAATCGGGTCTCTGTTCGCCCTAGCCTACAAGTTTAATAGCGCATTTTATTCGCCATTTCATGCGCCTTGAGATGCCGCTTAGCTCAGTACGCTATTTGAAGTAGGAGCGACGTAAGTTGAACAAATGTGATAGAATTTCGCTGAATTCTTAAATTAACCATAACATAAAATGATCTAATCGGGTCTCTGTTTGCCCTACCCTAGAAGTTTAATAGTGCACTTTGCTCGCCATTTCATGCGCTTTGAGATGCCGCTGAGCCCTATACGCTATTTGAAATAGGAGCGACGTAAATTGAACAAATGTGATAGAATTTCACTGAATTCTTATATTAACCAAAATATAAAATGATCTAATCGGGTCTCTGATTGCCCTATCATAGAATTTTAATTGTGCATTCTACTCGCCATTCCACCCGCTTTAAGATGCCGCCTAGCCCAGTACGCTATCTGAAATAGGAGCGACGGAAATTGAACAAATGTGATAGAATTTTGCTGAATTCTTAAATTAACCATAATATAAAATGATCTAATCGGGTCTCTGATTGCCCTATCATAGAAGATTAATAGTGCATTTTACTCGCCATTCCACGCGCTTTAAGATGCCGCTTAGCCCAGTACGCTATCTGAAATAGGAGCGACGTAAGTTGAACAAATGTGATAGAATTACGCTGAATTCTTATATTAACCGTAATATAAAATGATCTAATCGGGTCTCTGTTTGCCTCACCCTAGAAGTATAATAGTGCATTTCACTCGTCATTTCATGCGCTTTGAGATGCCGCTAAGCCCTATAAGCTATCTGTAATAGAAGCGACGTAAATTGAACAAATGTGATAGAATTTCGCTGAATTCTTAAATTAACCATAATATAAAATGATCTAATCGGGTCCCTGTTTGCCCTACCCTAGAAGTTTAATAGTGCATTTCACTCGTCATTTCATGCGCTTTGAGATGCCGCTTAGCCCAATACGCTATCTGAAATAGGAGCGACGTAAATTGAACAAATGTGATAGAATTTCGCTGAATTCTTAAATTAACCATAATATAAAATGATCTAATCGGGTCTCTGATTGCCCTATCATAGAAGTTTAATAGTGCATTTTACTCGCCATTCCACGAGCTTTAAGATGCCGCCTAGCACAGTACGCTATCTGAAATAGGAGCGACGTAAGTTGAACAAATGTGATAGAATTTCGCAGAATTCTTATATTAACCAAAATATAAAATGATCTAATCTGGTCTCTGTTCGCCCTAGCCTAGAAGTTTAATAGTGCATTTTGTTCGCCATTTCATGCGCTTTGAGATGCCGCTAAGCCCAATAAGCTGTCTGAAATAGGAGCGACGTAAATTGAACAAATGTGATAGAATCTCGCTGAATACTTATATTAACCTTAATGTAAAATGATCTAATCGGGTCTCTGTTCGCCCTACCCCAGACGTTTAATAGTGCATTTTACTCGCCATTTCATGCGCTTTGAGATGCCGCCTAGCCCAGTACGCTGTCTGAAATAGGAGCGACATAAGTTGAACAAATGTGATAGAATTACGCTGAATTCTTATATTAACCATAATATAAAATGATCTAATCGGGTCTCTGTTTGCCCTACCCTAATAGTTTAATAGTGCATTTCACTCGCCATTTCATGCGCTTTGAGATGCCGCTAAGCACAATAAGCTATCTGGAATAGCAGCGACGTAAATTGAACAAATGTGAAAGAATTACGCCGCATTCTTATGTTAACCGTAATATAAAATGATCTAATCGGGTCTCTGTTTGCCTTATCCTAGAAGTTTGATAGTGCATTTTACTGGCCATTTCATGCGCTTTGAGATGCAGCTTAGCCCAATACGGTATCTGAAATAGGAGCGACGTAAATTGAACAAATGTGATAGAATTTTGCTGAATTCTTAAATTAACCACAATATAAAATGATCTAATCGGGTCTCTGATTGCCCTACCCTAGAAGTTTAATAGTGCATTTTACTCGTCATTTCATGCGCTTTGAGATGCCGCTTTGCCCAATACGCTATCTGAAATAGGAGCGACGTAAATTGAACGAATGTGATAGAATTTCGCTCAATTCTTAAATTAACCATAATATAAAATGATCTAATCGGGTCTCTGTTTGCCCTGCCCTAGAACTTTAATAGTGCATTTTACTCGTCATTTCATGCGCTTTGAGATGCCGCTTAGCCTAATACGCTATCTGAAATTGGAGCGATATAAGTTGAACATATGTGATAGAATTTCACTGAATTCTTTTATTAACCATAATGTAAAATGATCTAATCGGATCTCTGTCCGCCCAAGTCTAGAACTTTAATAGATCATTTTATTCGCCATTTCATACGGTTTGAGATGCCGCTTTGCCCAATACGCTATCTGAAATAGGAGCGACGTAAATTGAACAAATGTGATAGAATTTCACTGAATTCTTATATTAACCAAAATATAAAATGATCTAATCGGGTCTCTGATTGCCCTAGCATAGAAGTTTAATAGTGCATTTTACTCGCCATTCCGAACGCTTTAAGATGCCGCCTAGCCCAGTACGCTATCTGAAATAGGAGCGACGTAAGTTGAACAAATGTGATAGAATTACGCTGAATTCTTATATAAATCGTAATATAAAATGTTCTAATCGGGTCTCTGTTTGCCTTATCCTAGAAGTTTAATAGCGCATTTTACTCGCCATTTCATGCGCTTTGAGATGCCGCTTAGCCCAATACGCTATCTGGAATAGGAGCGACGTAAATTGAACAAATGTGATAGAATTTCCGTGAATTCTTATATTAACCTCAATATAAAATGATCTAATCGGGTCTCTGTTCGCCCTACCATAGAAGTCTTATAGTGCACGTCACTCGCCATTTCATGCGCTTTGAGATGCCGCTTAGACCAATACGCTATCTGAAATAGGAGCGACCTAAATTGAACGAATGTGATAGAATTTCGCTCAATTCTTAAATTAACCATAATATAAAATGATCTAATCGGGTCTCTGTTTGCCCTACCCTAGAACTTTAATAGTGCATTTTACTCGTTATTTCATGCGCTTTGAGATGCCGCTTAGCCTAATACGCTATCTGAAATTGGAGTGATATAAGTTGAAAAAATGTGATAGAATTTCGCTGAATTCTTTTATTAACCATAATGTAAAATGATCTAATCGGGTCTCTGTTTGCCCTACCCTAGGAGTTTAATAGTGCATTTTACTCGCCATTTCATGCGCTTTGAGATGCCGCTTAGCCCAATACGCTATCTGAAATATGAGCGACACGAATTGAACAAATGTGATAGAATTTCCCTGAAATCTTGAATTAAACAAAATATAAAATGATCAAATCGCGTCTCTGATTGCCCTATCATACAAGTTTAATAGTGCATTTTACTCGCCATTCCGAGCGCTTTAAGATGCCGCATAGCCCAATACGCTATCTGAAATAGGAGCGACGTAAATTGAACAAATGTGATAGAATTTCGCTGAATTCTTATATTAACCGTAATATAAAATGATCTAATCGGGTCTCTGTTTGTCTTATCCTAGAAGTTTAATGGTGCATTTTACTCGCCATTTCATGCGCTTTGAGATGCCGCGTATCCCAATATGCTATCTGAAATAGGAGCGACGTAAATTGAATAAATGTGATAGAATTTCGCTGAATTCGTAAATTAACCATAATATAAAATGATCTAATCGGGTCTCTGTTTGCCCTACCCTAGAAGTTTAATAGTGCATTTTACTCGCCATTTCATGCGCTTTCAGATGCCGCTTAGCCGAATACGCTATCTGAAATAGGAGCGACGTAAATTGAACAAATGTGATAGAATTTCCGTGAATTCTTATATTAACCTTAATGTAAAATGATCTAATCGGGTCTCTGTTCGCCCTACCATAGAAGTCTAATAGTGCTTTTCACTCGCCACTTCATGCGCTTTGAGATGCCGCTTAGCCCAGTACGCTATCTGAAATATGAGCGACGTAAATTGAACAAATGTGATAGAATTTCGCTGAATTCTTATATGAACCAAAATATAAAATGATCTAATCGGGTCTCTGTTTGCCCTACCCTAGAAGTTTAATAGTGCATTTCACTCGTCATTTCATGCGCTTTGAGATGCCGCTAAGCACAATAAGCTATCTGAAATACGAGCGACGTAAATAGAACAATTGTGATAGAATTTCGCTGAATTCTTATATTAACCAAAATATAAAATGATCTAATCGGGTCTCTGATTGCCCTATCATAGAAGATTAATAGTGCATTTTACTCGCCACTCCACGCGCTTTAGGGTGCCGCTTAGCCCAGTACGCTATCCGAAATAGGAGCGACGTACATTGAACAAATGTGATAGAATTTTGCTGAATTCTTAAATTAACCATAATATAAAATGATCTAATCGGGTCTCTGTTTGCCCTACCCTAGAAGTTTAATAGTGCATTTCACTCGTCACTTTATGCGCTTTGAGATGCCGCTAAGCCCAATAAGCTATCGGAAATAGGAGCGACGTAAATTGAACAAATGTAATAGAATTTCGCAGAATTCTTATGTTAACCAAAATATAAAATGATCTAATCTGGTCTCTGTTCGCCATAGCCTAGACGTTTAATAGTGCATTTTGTTTGCCATTTCATGCGCTTTGGGATGCCGCTTAGCCCAATACGCTATCTGAAATAGGAGCGACGTAAATTGGACAAATGTGATAGAATTTCCCTGAAATCTTATATTAAACAAAATATAAAATGATCTCATCGGGTCTCTGATTGCCCTATCATAGAAGATTAGTAGTGCATTTTACCCGCCCTTCCACGCGCTTTAAGATGCCGCCTAGCCCAGTACGCTATCTGAAATAGGAGCGACGTAAGATGAACAAATGTGATAGAATTACGCTGAATTCTTATATAAATCGTAATATAAAATGTTCTAATCGGGTCTCTGTTTGCCTTATCCTAGAAGTTTAATAGCGCATTTTACTCGCCATTTCATGCGCTTTGAGATGCCGCTTAGCCCAATACGCTATCTGGAATAGGAGCGACGTAAATTGAACAAATGTGATAGAATTTCCGTGAATTCTTATATTAACCTCAATATAAAATGATCTAATCGGGTCTCTGTTCGCCCTACCATAGAAGTCTTATAGTGCACGTCACTCGCCATTTCATGCGCTTTGAGATGCCGCTTAGCCCAATACGCTATCTGAAATAGGAGCGACCTAAATTGAACGAATGTGATAGAATTTCGCTCAATTCTTAAATTAACCATAATATAAAATGATCTAATCGGGTCTCTGTTTGCCCTACCCTAGAACTTTAATAGTGCATTTTACTCGTTATTTCATGCGCTTTGAGATGCCGCTTAGCCTAATACGCTATCTGAAATTGGAGTGATATAAGTTGAAAAAATGTGATAGAATTTCGCTGAATTCTTTTATTAACCATAATGTAAAATGATCTAATCGGGTCTCTGTTTGCCCTACCCTAGGAGTTTAATAGTGCATTTTACTCGCCATTTCATGCGCTTTGAGATGCCGCTTAGCCCAATACGCTATCTGAAATATGAGCGACACGAATTGAACAAATGTGATAGAATTTCCCTGAAATCTTGAATTAAACAAAATATAAAATGATCAAATCGCGTCTCTGATTGCCCTATCATACAAGTTTAATAGTGCATTTTACTCGCCATTCCGAGCGCTTTAAGATGCCGCATAGCCCAATACGCTATCTGAAATAGGAGCGACGTAAATTGAACAAATGTGATAGAATTTCACTGAATTCTTATATTATCCAAAATATAAAATGATCTAATCGGGTCTCTGATTGCCCTACCCTAGAAGTTTAATAGTGCATTTTACTCGTCATTTCATGCGCTTTGAGATGCCGCTTTGCCCAATACGCTATCTGAAATAGGAGCGACGTAAATTGAACGAATGTGATAGAATTTCGCTCAATTCTTAAATTAACCATAATATAAAATGATCTAATCGGGTCTCTGTTTGCCCTACCCTAGAACTTTAATAGTGCATTTTACTCGTCATTTCATGCGCTTTGAGATGCCGCTTAGCCTAATACGCTATCTGAAATTGGAGCGATATAAGTTGAACATATGTGATAGAATTTCACTGAATTCTTTTATTAACCATAATGTAAAATGATCTAATCGGTTCTCTGTCCGCCCAAGTCTAGAACTTTAATAGTTCATTTTATTCGCCATTTCATACGGTTTGAGATGCCGCTTTGCCGAATACGCTATCTGAAATAGGAGCGACGTAAATTGAACAAATATGATAGAATTTCACTGAATTCTTATATTAACCAAAATATAAAATGATCTAATCGGGTCTCTGATTGCCCTAGCATAGAAGTTTAATAGTGCATTTTACTCGCCATTCCGAACGCTTTAAGATGCCGCTTAGCCCAGTTCGCTATCTGCAATAGGAGCGACGTAAATTGAACAAATGTGATAGAATTTTGCTGAATTCTTAAATTAACCATAGTACAAAATGATCTAATCGGGTCTCTCTTTGCTCTACCCTAGAAGTTTAATAGTGCATTTTGCTCGCCATTTCATGCGCTTTGAGATGCCGCTTAGCTCAGTACGCTATTTGAAATAGGAGCGACGTAAGTTGAACAAATGTGATAGAATTTCGCTGAATTCTTAAATTAACCATAACATAAAATGATCTAATCGGGTCTCTGTTTGCACTACCCTACAAATTTAATAGTGCATTTTGCTCGCCATTTCATGCGCTTTGAGATGCCGCTGAGCCCAATACGCTATTTGAAATAGGAGCGACGTAAATTGAACAAATGTGATAGGATTTCCCGGAAATCTTATATTAAACAAAATATAAAATGATCTAATCTGGTCTCTGACTGCCCTATCATTGAAGTTTAACAGTGCATTTTACTCGCCATTCCACGCGCTTTAAGATGCCGCCTAGCCCAGTACGCTATCTGAAATAGGAGCGACGTAAATTCAACAAATGTGATAGAATCTTGCTGAATTCTTAAATTAACCATAATATAAAATGATCTAATCGGGTCTCTGTTTGCCCTAGCCTAGGAGTTTAATAGTGCATTTTACTCGCCATTTCATGCGCTTCGAGATGCCGCTTAGCCCAATACGCTATCTGAAATATGAGCGACACGAATTGAACAAATGTGATAGAATTTCCCTGAAATCTTGTATTAAACAAAATATAAAATGATCTAATCGCGTCTCTGATTGCCCTATCATACAAGTTTAATAGTGCATTTTACTCGCCACTCCACGCGCTTTAGGATGCCGCCTAGCCCAGTACGCTATCCGAAATAGGAGCGACGTAAATTGAACAAATGTGATAGAATTTTGCTGAATTCTTAAATTAACCATAATATAAAATGATCTAATCGGGTATCTGTTTGCCTTATCCTAGAAGTTTAATAGTGCATTATACTCGCCATTTCATGCGCTTCGAGATGCCGCGTAGCTCAATACGCTATCTGAAATAGGAGCGACGAAAGTTGAACAAATGTGATAGAATTTCGCTGAATTATTTTATTAACCAGAATGTAAAATGATCTAATCTGGTCTCTGTTCGCCCTACCATTAGAAGTCTTATAGTGCATTTCACTCGCCATTTCATGCGCTTTGAGATGCCGCTTAGCCCAATACGCTATCTGAAATAGGAGCGACCTAAATTGTACGAATGTGATAGAATTTTGCTGAATTCTTAAATTAACCATAATATAAAATGATCTAATCGGGTCTCTGCTTGCCCTACCCTAGAAGTTTAATAGTGCATTTTACTCGTCATTTCATGCGCTTTGAGATGCCGCTTTGCCCAATACGCTATCTGAAATAGGAGCGACGTAAATTGAACGAATGTGATAGAATTTCGCTCAATTCTTAAATTACCCATAATATAAAATGATCTAATCGGGTCTCTGTTTGCCCTACCCTAGAACTTTAATAGTGCATTTTACTCGTCATTTCATGCGCTTTGAGATGCCGCTCAGCCTAATACGCTATCTGAAATTGGAGCGATATAAGTTGAACATATGTGATAGAATTTCACTGAATTCTTTTATTAACCATAATGTAAAATGATCTAATCGGATCTCTGTCCGCCCGAGTCTAGAACTTTAATAGTTCATTTTATTCGCCATTTCATACGGTTTGAGATGCCGCTTTGCCCAATACGCTATCTGAAATAGGAGCGACGTAAATTTAACAAATGTGATAGAATTTCACTGAATTCTTATATTAACCAAAATATAAAATGATCTAATCTGGTCTCTGATTGCCCTAGCATAGAAGTTTAATAGTGCATTTTACTCGCCATTCCGAACGCTTTAAGATGCCGCATAGCCCAGTTCGCTATCTGCAATAGGAGCGACGTAAATTGAACAAATGTGATAGAATTTTGCTGAATTCTTAAATTAACCATAGTACAAAATGATCTAATCGGGTCTCTGTTTGCTCTACCCTAGAAGTTTAATAGTGCATTTTGCTCGCCATTTCATGCGCTTTGAGATGCCGCTTAGCTCAGTACGCTATTTGAAATAGGAGCGACGTAAGTTGAACAAATGTGATAGAATTTCGCTGAATTCTTAAATTAACCATAACATAAAATGATCTAATCGGGTCTCTGTTTGCCCTACCCTAGAAATTTAATAGTGCATTTTGCTCGCCATTTCATGCGCTTTGAGATGCCGCTGAGCCCAATACGCTATTTGAAATAGGAGCGACGTAAATTGAACAAATGTGATAGAATTTCACTGAATTCTTATATTAACCAAAATATAAAATGATCTAATCGGGTCTCTGATTGTCCTATCATAGAATTTTAATTGCGCATTGTACTCGCCATTCCACCCGCTTTAAGATGCCGCCTAGCCCAGTACGCTATCTGAAATAGGAGCGACGGAAATTGAACAAATGTGATAGAATTTTGCTGAATTCTTAAATTAACCATAATATAAAATGATCTAATCGGGTCTCTGATTGCCCTATCATAGAAGTTTAATAGTGCATTTTACTCGCCATTCCACGCGCTTTAAGATGCCGCTTAGCCCAGTACGCTATCTGAAATAGGAACGACGTAAGTTGAACAAATGTGATAGAATTACGCTGAATTCTTATATTAACCGTAATATAAAATGATCTAATCGGGTCTCTGTTTGCCTCACCCTAGAAGTATAATAGTGCATTTCACTCGTCATTTCATGCGCTTTGAGATGCCGCTTAGCCCAATACGCTATCTGAAATAGGAGCGACGTAAATTGAACAAATGTGATAGAATTTCGCTGAATTCTTATATTAACCAAAGTATATAATGATCTACTCTGGTCTCTGATTGCCCTATCATAGAAGGTTAATAGTGCATTTTACTCGCCATTCTACGCGCTTTAAGATGCCGCCTAGCTCAGTACGCTGTCTGAAATAGAAGCGACGTAACTTGAACAAGTGTGATAGAATCTCGCTGAATACTTATATTAACCTTAATGTAAAATGATCTAATCGGGTCTCTGTTCGCCCTAGCCTAGAAGTTTAATAGCGCATTTTATTCGCCATTTCATGCGCCTTGAGATGCCGCTTAGCACAATACGCTATCTGAAATAGGAGCGACGTAAACTGAACAAATGTGATAGAATTTCCCTGAAATCTTATATTAAACAAAATATAAAATGATCTAATCGGGTCTCTGATTGCCCTATCATAGAAGCTTAGCAGTGCATTTTACTCGCCATTCCACGCGCTTTAAGATGCCGCCTAGCCCAGTACGCTATCTAAATTAGGAACGACGTAAGTTGAACAAATGTGATAGAATTACGCTGAATTCTTATATTAACCGCAATATAAAATGATCTAATCGGGTCTCTGATTACCCTATCATAGAAGTTTAATACTGCATTTTACTCGCCATTCCGCGCGCTTTAAGTTGCCGCCTAGCCCAGTATGCTATCTGAAATAGGAACGACGTAAATTGAACAATTGTGATAGAATTTTGCTGAATCCTTAAATTAACCATAATATAAAATGATCTAATCGGGTCTCTGATTGCCCTACCCTAGAAGTTTAATAGCGCATTTTACTCAGCATTTCATGCGCTTTGAGATGCCGCTTATCCCAATACGCTATCTGAAATAGGAGCGACGTAAATTAAACAAATGTGATAGAATTTCGCTGAATTCTTATATTAACCAAAATATAAAATGATCTAATCGGGTCTCTGATTGCCCTATCATAGAAGTTTAATAGTTCATTTTACTCGCCATTCCTCGCGCTTTAAGATGCCGCCTATCCGGGTACGCTATCTGAAATAGGAGCGACGTAAATTGAACAAATGTGATAGAATTTTTCTGAATTCTTAAATTAACCATAATATGAAATGACCTAATCGGGTCTCTGTTTGCCCTACCCTAGAAGTTTAATAGTGCATTTTACTCGCCATTTCTTGCGCTTTGAGATGCCGCTTAGCCCAATACGCTATCTGAAATATCAGCGACGTTAATTGAACAAATGTGAGAGAATTTCGCTGAATTCTTAAATTAACCATAATATAAAATGATCTAATGGGGTCTCTGTTTGCCCTACCCTAGAAGTTTAATAGTGCATTTTACTCGCCATTTCCTGCGCTTTGAGATGCCGCTTAGCACAAGTCGCTATCTGAAATAGGAGCGATGTAAATTGAACAAATGTGATAGAATTTCGCTGAATTCTTAAATTAACCATAATATAAAATGATCTAATGGGGTCTCTGATTGCCCTACCCTAGAAGATTAATAGTGCATTTCACTCGCCATTTCATGCGCTTTGAGATGCCGCTTAGCCCAATACGCTATCTGACATAGGAGCGGCGTAAATTGAACAAATGTGATAGAATTTCGCTGAATTCTTATATTAACCAAAATATAAAATGATCTAATCGGGTCTCTGATTGGCCTATCATAGAAGATTAATAGTGCATTTTACTCGCCATTCCACGTGCTTTAAGTTGCCGCCTAGCCCAGTACGCTATCTGAAATAGGAGCTACGTAAGTTGAACAAATGTGACAGAATTACGCTGAATTCTTATATTAACCGTAATATAAAATGATCTAATCGGGTCTCTGTTTGCCCTACCCTAGAAGTTTAATAGTGCATTTTACTCGCCATTTCTTGCGCTTTGAGATGCCGCTTAGCCCAGTACGCTATCTGAAATAGGAGCGACGTAAATTGAACAAATATGATAGAATTTTGCTGAATTCTTAAATTAACCATAATATAAAATGATCTAATCGGGTCTCTGTTTGCCCTACCCTAGAAGTTTAATAGTGCATTTCACTCGTCATTCCACGCCCTTTAAGATGCCGCCTAGCCCAGTACGCTACCTGAAATAGGAGCAACGTAAATTGAACAAATGTGATTGAATTTCGCTGAGTTCTTAAATTAACCATAATATAAAATGATCTATTGGGGTCTCTGTTTGCCCTACCCTAGAAGTTTAATAGTGCATTTTACTCGCCATTTCTTGCGCTTTGAGATGCCGCTTAGCCAATACGCTATCTGAAATAGGAGCGACGTAAATTGAACAAATGTGATAGAATTTCGCTGAATTCTTATATTAACCAAAATATAAAATGATCTAATCGGGTCTCTGATTGCCCTATCATAGAAGATTAAGAGTGCATTTTACTGGCCATTTCATGGGCTTTGAGATGCCGCTTAGCCCAATACGCTATCTGAAATAGGAGCGACGTAAATTGAACAAATGTGATAGAATTTCCCTGAATACTTATATTAACCTTAATGTAAAATGATCTAATCGCGTCTCTGTTCGCCCTACCTTAGAAGTTTAATAGTGCATTTCACTCGCAATTTCATGCGCTTTGAGATGGCGCTTAGACCAATACGCTATCTGAAATAGGAGCGACATAAATTGAACAAATGTGATAGAATTTCCCTGAATTCTTATATTAACCTCAATGTAAAATGATCTAATCGGGCCTTCGTTCGCCCTACCCTAGAAGTTTAGCAGTGCATTTTACTCGCCATTCCACGCGCTTTAAGATGCCGCCTAGCCCAGTACGCTATCTGAAATAGGAGCGACGTAAGTTGAACAAATGTGATAGAATTACGCTGAATTCTTATATTAACCGTAATATAAAATGATCTAATCGGGTCTCTGTTTGCCTTATCCTAGAAGTTTAATAGTGCATTTTACTCGCCATTTCATGCGCATTGAGATGCCGCTTAGCCCAATACGCTATCTGAAATAGGAGCGACGTAAATTGAACAAATATGATAGAGTTTCGCTGAATTCTTAAATTAACCATAATATAAAATGATCTTATCCGGTCTCTGTTTGCCCTACCCTAGAAGTTTAATAGTGCATTTCACTCGTCATTTCATGCGCTTTGAGATGCCGCTTAGCACAATACGCTATCTGAAATAGCAGCGACGTAAGTTGAACAAATGTGATAGAATTTCGCTGAATTCTTATATTAACCAAAATATAAAATGATCTAATCGGGTCTCTGATAGCCCTATAATAGAAGTTTAATAGAGCATTTTACTCGCCATTTCGTGCGCTTTAAGATGCCGCCTAGCCCAGTACGCTATCTGAAATAGGAGCGACGTAAGTTGAACAAATGTGATAGAAATCCGCTGAATTCTTATATTAACCGTAATATAAAATGATCTAATCGGGTCTCTGCTAGCCCTATCATAGAAGTTTAATAGTGCATTTTACCCGCCATTCCACGCGCTTTAAGATGCCGCCTAGCCCAGTACCCTATCTGAAATAGGAGCGACGTACGTTGAACAAATGTGATAGAATTACGCTGCATTCTTATATTAACCGTAATATAAAATGATCTTATCGGGTCCCTGTTTGCCCTACCCTAGAAGTTTAATAGTGCATTTTACTCGCCATTTCTTGCGCTTTGAGATGCCGCTTAGCCCACTACGCTATCTGAAATACGAGCGACGTAAATTGAACAAATCTGACAGAGTTGCGCTGAATTCTTATATTAACCTTAATGTAAAATGATCTAATCGGGTCTTTGTTCGCCCTACCCTAGAAGTTTAATAGTGCATTTCACTAGTCATTCATGCGCTTAGAGATGCCGCCTAGCCCAGTACGCTATCTGAAATAGGAGCGACGTAAATTGAACAAATGTGATAGAATTTCGCTGAATTCTTATATTAACCAAAATATAAAATGATCTAATCGGGTCTCTGATTGCCCTATCATAGAAGTTTAAGAGTGCATTTTGCTCGCCATTCCACGCGCTTTAAGATGCCGCCTAGCCCAGTACGCTATCTGAAATAGGAGCGACGTAAGTTGAACAAATGTGATAGAATAACGCTGAATTCTTATATTAACCGTAATATGAAATGGTCTAATCGGGTCTCCGTTTGCCTTATCCTAGAAGTTTAATAGTGCATTTTACTGGCCATTTCATGCGCATTGAGATGCCGCTTAGCCCAATACGCTATCTGAAATAGGAGCGATGTAAATTGAACAAATGTGATAGAATTTCGCTGAATTCTTAAATTAACCACAATATAAAATGATCTAATCGGGTCTCTGATTGCCCTATCATAGAAGTTTAATAGTGCATTTTACTCGCCATTCCGCGCGCTTTAAGTTGCCGCCTAGCCCAGTATGCTATCTGAAATAGGAACGACGTAAATTGAACAAATGTGATAGAATTTTGCTGAATCCTTAAATTAACCATAATATAAAATGATCTAATCGGGTCTCTGATTGCCCTACCCTAGAAGTTTAATAGCGCACTTTACTCAGCATTTCATGCGCTTTGAGATGCCGCTTATCCCAATACGCTATCTGAAATAGGAGCGACGTAAATTAAACAAATGTGATAGAATTTCGCTGAATTCTTATATTAACCAAAATATAAAATGATCTAATCGGGTCTCTGATTGCCCTATCATAGAAGTTTAATAGTTCATTTTACTCGCCATTCCTCGCGCTTTAAGATGCCGCCTATCCGGGTACGCTATCTGAAATAGGAGCGACGTAAATTGAACAAATGTGATAGAATTTTTCTGAATTCTTAAATTAACCATAATATGAAATGACCTAATCGGGTCCCTGTTTGCCCTACCCTAGAAGTTTAATAGTGCATTTTACTCGCCATTTCTTGCGCTTTGAGATGCCGCTTAGCCCAATACGCTATCTGAAATATCAGCGACGTAAATTGAACAAATGTGAGAGAATTTCGCTGAATTCTTAAATTAACCATAATATAAAATGATCTAATGGAGTCTCTGTTTGCCCTACCCTAGAAGTTTAATAGTGCATTTTACTCGCCATTTCCTGCGCTTTGAGATGCCGCTTAGCACAAGTCGCTATCTGAAATAGGAGCGATGTAAATTGAACAAATGTGATAGAATTTCGCTGAATTCTTAAATTAACCATAATATAAAATGATCTAATGGGGTCTCTGATTGCCCTACCCTAGAAGATTAATAGTGTATTTCACTCGCCATATCTTGCGCTTCGAGATGCCGCTTAGCCCAATACGCTATCCGCAATAGGAGCGACGTAAATTGAACAAATGTGATAGAATTTCGCTGAATTCTTATATTAACCAAAATATAAAATGATCTAAACGGGTCTCTGATTGCGCTATCATAGAAGTTTAAGAGTGCATTTTGCTCGCCATTCCACGCGCTTTAAGATGCCGCCTAGCCCAGTACGCTATCTGAAATAGGAGCGACGTAAGTTGAACAAATGTGATAGAATAACCCTGAATTCTTATATTAACCGTAATATGAAATGGTCTAATCGGGTCTCCGTTTGCCTTATCCTAGAAGTTTAATAGTGCATTTTACTGGCCATTTCATGCGCATTGAGATGCCGCTTAGCCCAATACGCTATCTGAAATAGGAGCGATGTAAATTGAACAAATGTGATAGAATTTCGCTGCATTCTTATATTAACCACAATATAAAATGATCTAATCGGGTCTCTGATTGCCCTATCATAGAAGTTTAATAGTGTATTTCACTCGCCATATCTTGCGCTTTGAGATGCCGCTTAGCCCAGTACACTATCTGAAATAGGAGCGACGTATGTTGAACAACTGTGATAGAATTACGCTGAATTCTTATATTAACCGTAATATAAAATGATCTAATCGGGTCTCTGTTTGCATTACCATAGAAGTTTAATAGTGCATTTTACTCGCCATTTCCTGCGCTTTGAGATGCCGCTTAGCACAAGTCGCTATCTGAAATAGGAGCGATGTAAATTGAACAAATGTGATAGAATTTCGCTGAATTCTTAAATTAACCATAATATAAAATGATCTAATGGGGTCTCTGATTGCCCTACCCTAGAAGATTAATAGTGCATTTCACTCGCCATTTCATGCGCTTTGAGATGCCGCTTAGCCCAATACGCTATCTGACATAGGAGCGACGTAAATTGAACAAATGTGATAGAATTTCGCTGAATTCTTATATTAACCAAAATATAAAATGATGTAATCGGGTCTCTGATTGGCCTATCATAGAAGTTTAATAGTGCATTTTACTCGCCATTCCACGTGCTTTAAGTTGCCGCCTAGCCCAGTACGCTATCTGAAATAGGAGCTACGTAAGTTGAACAAATGTGACAGAATTACGCTGAATTCTTATATTAACCGAAATATAAAATGATCTAATCGGGTCTCTGTTTGCCCTACCCTAGAAGTTTAATAGTGCATTTTACTCGCCATTTCTTGCGCTTTGAGATGCCGCTTAGCCCAGTACGCTATCTGAAATAGGAGCGACGAAAATTGAACAAATATGATAGAATTTTGCTGAATTCTTAAATTAACCATAATATAAAATGATCTAATCGGGTCTCTGTTTGCCCTACCCTAGAAGTTTAATAGTGCATTTCACTCGTCATTTCATGCGCTTTGCGATGCCGCTTAGCCCAATAAGCTATCTGAAATAGGAGCGACGCAAATTGAACAAATGTGATAGAATTTCGCTGAATTCTTATATTAACCAAAATATAAAATGATCTAATCGGGTCTCTGAGTGCCCTATCATAGAAGTTTAATAGTGCATTTTACTCGACATTTCTTGCGCTTTGAGATGCCGCTTAGTCCAATACGCTATCTGAAATATCAGCGACGTAAATTGAACAAATGTGAGAGAATTTCGCTGAATTATTATATTAACCAAAATATAAAATAATCTAATCGGGTCTCTGATTTCCCTATCATACAAGTTTAGTAGTGCATTTGACTCGCCATTTCATGCGCTTTGAGATGCCGCC
This sequence comes from Macropis europaea, assembly GCA_916610135.2. NCBI lineage: Eukaryota > Metazoa > Arthropoda > Insecta > Hymenoptera > Melittidae > Macropis > Macropis europaea. The sequence continues at coordinate 46,692 of CAKAJE020000622.1, read as the reverse complement.
TAGCCCAGTACGCTATCTGAAATAGGAGCGACGTAAATTGTACAAATGTGATAGAATTTTGCTGAATTCTTAAATTAACCATAATATAAAATGATCTAATCGGGTCTCTGTTCGCCCTACCCTAGAAGTTTAACAGTGCATTTCACTCGCCATTTCATGCGCTTTGAGATGCCGCTTAGCCCAATACGCTATCTGAAATATCAGCGACGTAAATTGAACAAATGTGATAGAATTACGCTGAATTCTTATATTAACCTTAACGTAAAATGTTCTAATCGGGTGTCTGTTCGCCCTACCCTAGAAGTTTAATAGTGCATTTCACTCGACATTCCATGCGCTTTGAGATGCCGCTTAGCCCAATACGCTATCTGAAATAGGAGCGACGTAAATTGAACAAATGTGATAGAATTTCGCTGAATTCTTATGTTAACCGTAATATAAAATGATCTAATCGGGTCTCTGATTGCCCTACCCTAGAAGTTTAATAGTGCATTTTACTCGCCATTTCTTGCGCTTTGAGATGCCGCTTAGCACAAGTCGCTATCTGAAATAGGAGCGATGTAAATTGAACAAATGTGATAGAATTTCGCTGAATTCTTATATTAACCTTAATGTAAAATGATCTAATCGGGTCTTTGTTCGCCCAACCCTAGAAGTTTAATAGTGCATTTTACTCGCCACTTCATGCGCTTTGAGATGCCGCTTAGCCCAATAAGCTATCTGAAATAGGAGCGACGTAAATTGAACAAATGTGATAGAATTTCGCTGAATTCTTATATTAACCAAAATATAAAATGATCTAATCGGGTCTCTGATTGCCCTATCATAGAAGTTTAATAGTGCATTTTACTCGTCATTCCTCGCGCTTTAAGATACCGCCTAGCCCAGTACGCTATCTGAAATAGGAGCGACGTAAATTGAACAAATGTGATAGAATTTTGCTGAATTCTTAAATTAACCATAATATAAAATGATGTAATCGGGTCTCTGTTCGCCCTACCCAAGAAGTTTAATAGTGCATTTTACTCGTCAATTCATGCGCTTTGCGATGCCGCTTAGCCCAATAAGCTATCTGAAATAGGAGCGACGTAAATTGAACAAATGTGATAGAATTTCGCTGAATTCTTATATTACCCAAAATATAAAATGATCTTATCGGGTCTCTGATTGCCCTATCATAGAAGTTTAACAGTGCATTTTACTCGCCATTCCACGCGCTTTAAGTTGCCGCCTAGCCCAGCACGCTATCTGAAATAGGAGCTACGTAAGTTGAACAAATGTGATAGAATTTCGCTGAATTCTTATATTAACCAAAATATAATATGATCTAATCGGGTCTCTGATTGCCCTATCATAGAAGTTTAATAGTTCATCTTACTCGCCATTACACACGCTTTAAGATGCCGCCTAGCCCAGTACGCTATCTGAAATAGGAGCTACGTAACTTGAACAAATGTGACAGAATTACGCTGAATTCTTATATTAACCGTAATATAAAATGATCTAATCGGGTCTCTGTTTGCCTTATCCTAGAAGTTTAACAGTGCATTTCACTCGACATTTCATGCGCTCTGAGTTGCCGCTTAGCCCAATAAGCTATCTGAAATAGGAGCGACGTAAATTGAACAAATGTGATAGAATTTCGCTGGATTCTTATATTAACCAAAATATAAAATGAACTAATCGGGTGTCTGATTGCCCTATCGTAGAAGTTTAATAGTGCATTTTACTCGCCCTTCCGCGCGGTTTAAGTTGCCGCCTAGCCCAGTACGCTATCTGAAATAGGAGCTACGTAACTTGAACAAATGTGACAGAATTACGCTGAATTCTTATATTAACCGTTATATAAAATGATCTAATCGGGTCTCTGTTTGCCTTATCCTAGAAGTTTAATAGTGCATTTTACTCGCCATTTCATGCGCTTTGAGATGCCGCTTAGCCCAATAAGCTATCTGAAATAGGAGCGATGTAACTTGAACAAATGTGATAGAATTTCGCTGAATTCTTAAATTAACCATAATATGAAATGACCTAATCGGGTCTCTGTTTGCCCTACCCTAGAAGTTTAATAGTGCATTTTACTCGCCATTTCTTGCGCTTTGAGATGCCGCTTAGCACAAGTCGCTATCTGAAATAGGAGCGATGTAAATTGAACAAATGTGATAGAATTTCGCTGAATTCTTATATTAACCAAAATATAAAGTGATTTAATCGGGTCCCTGATTGCCCTATCATAGAAGTTTAATAGTGCATTTTACTCGCCATTCCTCGCGCTTTAAGATGCCGCCTAGCCGGATACGCTATCTGAAATAGGAGCGACGTAAATTGAACAAATGTGATAGAATTTTTCTGAATTCTTAAATTAACCATAATATGAAATGACCTAATCGGGTCTCTGTTTGCCCTACCCTAGAAGTTTAATAGTGCATTTTACTCGCCATTTCTTGCGCTTTGAGATGCCGCTTAGCCCAATACGCTATCTGAAATATCAGCGACGTAAATTGAACAAATGTGAGAGAATTTCGCTGAATTCTTAAATTAACCATAATATAAAATGATCTAATGGGGTCTCTGTTTACCCTACCCTAGAAGTTTTATAGTGCATTTTACTCGCCATTTCCTGCGCTTTGAGATGCCGCTTAGCACAAGTCGCTATCTGAAATAGGAGCGATGTAAATTGAACAAATGTGATAGAATTTCGCTGAATTCTTATATTAACCTTAATGTAAAATGATCTAATCGGGTCTTTGTTCGCCCTACCCAAGAAGTATAATAGTGCATTTCACTCGTCAATTCATGCGCTTTGCGATGCCGCTTAGCCCAATAAGCTATCTGAAATAGGGGCGATGTAAATTGAACAAATGTGATAGAATTTCGCTGAATTCTTATATTAACCTTAATGTAAAATGATCTAATCGGGTCTTTGTTCGCCCTACCCAAGAAGTATAATAGTGCATTTCACTCGTCAATTCATGCGCTTTGCGATGCCGCTTAGCCCAATAAGCTATCTGAAATTGGAGCGACGTAAATTGAACAAATGTGATAGAATTTCGCTGAATTCTTATATTAACCAAAATATAAAATGATCTAATCGGGTCTCTGATTGCCCTATCATAGAAGTTTAATAGTTCATCTTACTCGCCATTACACACGCTTTAAGATGCCGCCTAGCCCAGTACGCTATCTGAAATAGGAACGACGTAAATTGAACAAATGTGATAGAATTTCGCTGAATGCTTATATTAACCAAAATATAAGATGATCTAATCGGGTCTCTGATTGCCCTATCATAGAAGTTTAATAGTGCATTTTACTCGTCATTGCACGCGCTTTAAGATGCCGCCTCACCCAGTACGCTATCTGAAATAGGAGCAACGTAAATTGAACAAATGTGATAGAATTTCGCTGAATTCTTAAATTAACCATAATATAAAGTGATCTAATGGGGTCTCTGTTTGCCCTACCCTAGAAGTTTAATAGTGCATTTTACTCGCCATTTCTTGCGCTTTGAGATGCCGCTTAGCCCAATACGCTATCTGAAATAGGAGCGACGTAAATTGAACAAATGTGATAGAATTTCGCTGAATTCTTATATTAACCAAAATATAAAATGATCTAATCGGGTCTCTGATTGCCCTGTCATAAAAGATTAAGAGTGCATTTTGCTCGCCATTCCACGCGCTTTAAGATGCCGCCTAGCCCAGTACGCTATCTGAAATAGGAGCGATGTAAATTGAACGAATGTGATAGAATTTCGCTGAATTCTTAAATTAACCATAATATAAAATGATCTAAACGGGACTCTGATTGCCCTATCATAGAAGTTTAGTAGTGCATTTTACTCGCCCTTCCACGCGCTTTAAGATGCCGCCTAGCCCAGTACACTATCTGAAATAGGAGCGACGTATGTTGAACAAATGTGATAGAATTACGCTGAATTCTTATATTAACCGTAATATAAAATGATCTAATCGGGACTCTGATTGCCCTATCATAGAAGACTAAGAGTGCATTTTGCTCGCCATTCCACGCGCTTTAAGATGCCGCCTAGCCCAGTACGCTATCTGAAATAGGAGCGACGTAAGTTGAACAAATGCGATAGAATCACGCTGAATTCTTATATTAACCGTAATATGAAATGGTCTAATCGGGTCTCCGTTTGCCTTATCCTAGAAGTTTAATAGTGTATTTTACTGGCCATTTCATGCGCATTGAGATGCCGCTTAGCCCAATACGCTATCTGAAATAGGAGCGATGTAAATTGAACAAATGTGATAGAATTTCGCTGAATTCTTAAATTAACCATAATATAAAATGATCTAATCAGGTCTCTGTGTGCCCTATCATAGAAGTTTAATAGTGCATTTTACTCGCCATTCCGCGCGCTTTAAGTTGCCGCCTAGCCCAGTATGCTATCTGAAATAGGAACGACGTAAATTGAACAAATGTGATAGAATTTTGCTGAATTCTTAAATTAACCATAATATAAAATGATCTAATCGGGTCTCTGATTGCCCTATCATAGTAGTTTAATAGTGCATTTTACTCGCCATTCCTCGCGCTTTAAAATGCCGCCTATCCGAGTACGCTATCTGAAATAGGAGCGACGTAAATTGAACAAATGTGATAGAATTTTTCTGAAATCTTAAATTAACCATAATATGAAATGACCTAATCGGGTCTCTGTTTGCCCTACCCTAGAAGTTTAATAGTGCATTTTACTCGCCATTACTTGCGCTTTGAGATGCCGCTTAGCCCAATACGCTATCTGAAATATCAGCGACGTAAATTGAACAAATGTGAGAGAATTTCGCTGAATTCTTAAATTAACCATAATATAAAATGATCTAATGTGGTCTCTGTTTGCCCTACCCTAGAAGTTTAATAGTGCATTTTACTCGCCATTTCTTGCGCTTTGAGATGCAGCTTAGCACAAGTCGCTATCTGAAATAGGAGCGATGTAAATTGAACAAATGTGATAGAATTTTGCTGAATTCTTAAATTAACCATAATATAAAATGATCTAATGTGGTCTCTGTTCGCCCTACCCAAGAAGTTTAATAGTGCATTTCTCTCGTCATTTCATGCGCTTTGAGATGCCTCTTAGCCCAATAGCTATCTGAAATAGGAGCGACGTAAATTGAACAAATGTGATAGAATTTCCCTGAAATCTTATATTAAACAAAATATAAAATGATCTAAACGGGACTCTGATTGCCCTATCATATAAGTTTAGTAGTGCATTTTACTCGCCCTTCCACGCGCTTTAAGATGCCGCCTAGCCCAGTACGCTATCTGAAATAGGAGCGAAGTAAGTTGAACAAATGTGATAGAATAACGCTGAATTCTTATATTAACCTTAACGTAAAATGTTCTAATCGGGTGTCTGTTCGCCCTACCCTAGAAGTTTAATAGTGCATTTCACTCGCCATTCCATGCGCTTTGAGATGCCGCTTAGCCCAATACGCTATCTGAAATAGGAGCGACGTAAATTGAACAAATGTGAGAGAATTTCGCTGAATTCTTAAACTAACCATAATATAAAATGATCTAATGGGGTCTCTGTTTGCCCTACCCTAGAAGTTTAATAGTGCATTTCACTCGTCATTTCATGCGCTTTGCGATGCCGCTTAGCCCAATAAGCTATCTGAAATAGGAGCGACGCAAATTGAACAAATGTGATAGAATTTCTCTGATTTCTTATATTAACCAAAATATAAAATGATCTAATCGGTTCTCTGAGTGCCCTATCATAGAAGTTTAATAGTGCATTTTACTCGACATTTCTTGCGCTTTGAGATGCCGCTTAGTCCAATACGCTATCTGAAATATCAGCGACGTAAATTGAACAAATGTGATAGAATTACGCTGAATTCTTATATTAACCTTAACGTAAAATGTTCTAATCGGGTGTCTGTTCGCCCTACCCTAGAAGTTTAATAGTGCATTTCACTCGCCATTCCATGCGCTTTGAGATGCCGCTTAGCCCAATACGCTATCTGAAATAGGAGCGACGTAAATTGAACAAATGTGATAGAATTTTGCTGAATTCTTAAATTAACCATAATATAAAATGATGTAATCGGGTCTCTGTTCGCCCTACCCAAGAAGTTTAATAGTGCATTTTACTCGTCAATTCATGCGCTTTGCGATGCCGCTTAGCCCAATAAGCTATCTGAAATAGGAGCGACGTAAATTGAACAAATGTGATAGAATTTCGCTGAATTCTTATATTAACCAAAATATAAAATGATCTTATCGGGTCTCTGATTGCCCTATCATAGAAGTTTAACAGTGCATTTTACTCGCCATTCCACGCGCTTTAGGTTGCCGCCTAGCCCAGCACGCTATCTGAAATAGGAGCTACGTAAGTTGAACAAATGTCACAGAATTACGCTGAATTCTTTTATTAACCGTAATATAAAATGATCTAATCGGGTCTCTGTTTGCCTTATCCTAGAAGTTTAATAGTGCATTTTACTCGACATTTCTTGCGCTTTGAGATGCCGCTTAGTCCAATACGCTATCTGAAATATCAGCGACGTAAATTGAACAAATGTGAGAGAATTTCACTGAATTATTATATTAACCAAAATATAAAATAATCTAATCGGGTCTCTGATTTCCCTATCATACAAGTTTAGTAGTGCATTTGACTCGCCATTTCATGGGCTTTGAGATGCCGCCTAGCCCAGTACGCTATCTGAAATAGGAGCGACGTAAATTGTACAAATGTGATAGAATTTTGCTGAATTCTTAAATTAACCATAATATAAAATGATCTAATCGGGTCTCTGTTCGCCCTACCCTAGAAGTTTAATAGTGCATTTCACTCGCCATTTCATGCGCTTTGAGATGCCGCTTAGCCCAATACGCTATCTGAAATATCAGGGACGTAAATTGAACAAATGTGATAGAATTACGCTGAATTCTTATATTAACCTTAACGTAAAATGTTCTAATCGGGTGTCTGTTCGCCCTACCCTAGAAGTTTAATAGTGCATTTCACTCGCCATTCCATGCGCTTTGAGATGCCGCTTAGCCCAATACGCTATCTGAAATAGGAGCGACGTAAATTGAACAAATGTGATAGAATTTCGCTGAATTCTTATGTTAACCGTAATATAAAATGATCTAATCGGGTCTCTGATTGCCCTACCCTAGAAGATTAATAGTGCATTTTACTCGCCATTTCTTGCGCTTTGAGATGCCGCTTAGCACAAGTCGCTATCTGAAATAGGAGCGATGTAAATTGAACGAATGTGATAGAATTTCGCTGAATTCTTATATTAACCTTAATGTAAAATGATCTAATCGGGTCTTTGTTCGCCCAACCCTAGAAGTTTAATAGTGCATTTTACTCGCCACTTCATGCGCTTTGAGATGCCGCTTAGCCCAATAAGCTATCTGAAATAGGAGCGACGTAAATTGAACAAATGTGATAGAATTTCGCTGAATTCTTATATTAACCAAAATATAAAATGATCTAATCGGGTCTCTGATTGCCCTATCATAGAAGTTTAATAGTGCATTTTACTCGTCATTCCTCGCGCTTTAAGATACCGCCTAGCCCAGTACGCTATCTGAAATAGGAGCGACGTAAATTGAACAAATGTGATAGAATTTTGCTGAATTCTTAAATTAACCATAATATAAAATGATGTAATCGGGTCTCTGTTCGCCCTACCCAAGAAGTTTAATAGTGCATTTTACTCGTCAATTCATGCGCTTTGCGATGCCGCTTAGCCCAATAAGCTATCTGAAATAGGAGCGACGTAAATTGAACAAATGTGATAGAATTTCGCTGAATTCTTATATTAACCAAAATATAAAATGATCTTATCGGGTCTCTGATTGCCCTATCATAGAAGTTTAACAGTGCATTTTACTCGCCATTCCACGCGCTTTAAGTTGCCGCCTAGCCCAGCACGCTATCTGAAATAGGAGCTACGTAAGTTGAACAAATGTCACAGAATTACGCTGAATTCTTATATTAACCGTAATATAAAATGATCTAATCGGGTCTCTGTTTGCCTTATTCTAGAAGTTTAATAGTGCATTTTACTCGACATTTCTTGTGCTTTGAGATGCCGCTTAGCCCAATACGCTATCTGAAATAGGAGCGACGTAAATTGAACAAAAGTGATAGAATTTCGCTGAATTCTTATTTTAACCTTAATGTAAAATGATCTAATCGGGTCTTTGTTCGCCCTACCCTAGAAGTTTAACAGTGCATTTCACTCGACATTTCATGCGCTCTGAGTTGCCGCTAAGCCCAATAAGCTATCTGAAATAGGAGCGACGTAAATTGAACATATGTGATAGAACTTCGCTGAATTCTTATATTAACCGTAATATAAAATGATCTGATCGGGTCTCTGCTTGCCCCACCCTAGAAGTTTAATAGTGCATTTTACTCGCCCTTTCGTGCGCTTTGAGATGCCGCTTAGCCCAATACGCTATCTGAAATAGGAGCGACGTAAATTGAACAAATGTGATAGAATTTCGCTGGATTCTTATATTAACCAAAATATAAAATGAACTAATCGGGTCTCTGATTGCCCTATCATAGAAGTTTAATAGTGCATTTTACTCGCCATTCCACGCGGTTTAAGTTGCCGCCTAGCCCAGTACGCTATCTGAAATAGGAGCTATGTAACTTGAACAAATGTGACAGAATTACGCTGAATTCTTATATTAACCGTAATATAAAATGATCTAATCGGGTCTCTGTTTGCCTTATCCTAGAAGTTTAATAGTGCATTTTACTCGCCGTTTCATGCGCTTTGAGATGCCGCCTAGCCCAGTACGCTATCTGAAATAGGAGCGACGTAAATTGAACAAATGTGATAGAATTTCGCTGAATTCTTTTATTTACCATAATGTTAAATGATCCTATCGGGTCTCTGTACGCCCTAGCGTACAAGCTTAATAGTGCATTTTATTCGTCATTTCATGCGCTTTGAGATGCCGCTTAGCCCAATACGCTATCTGAAATAGGAGCGACGCAAATTGAACAAATGTGATAGAATTTCGCTGAATTCTTATATTAACCATAATATAAAATGATGTAATCGGGTCTCTGTTCGCCCTACCCAAGAAGTTTAATAGTGCATTTCTCTCGTCATTTCATGCGCTTTGAGATGCCGCTTAGCCCAATAGCTATCTGAAATAGGAGCGACGTAAATTGAACAAATGTGATAGAATTTCCCTGAAATCTTATATTAACCGTAATATAAAATGATCTAATCAGGTCTCTGTTTGCATTACCCGAGAAGTTTAATAGTGCATTTTACTCGCCATTCCACGCGCTTTAAGAGGCCGCCTATCCGAGTACGCTTTCTGAAATAGGAGCGACGTAAATTGAACAAATGTGATAGAATTTCGCTGAATTCTTATATTAACCAAAATATAAAATGATCTAATCGGGTCTCTGATTGCCCTGTCATAGAAGATTAAGCGTGCATTTTGCTCGCCATTCCACGCGCTTTAAGATGCCGCCTAGCCCAGTACGCTATCTGAAATAGGAGCGATGTAAATTGAACAAATGTGATAGAATTTCGCTGAATTCTTAAATTAACCATAATATAAAATGATCTAAACGGGACTCTGATTGCCCTATCATAGAAGTTTAGTAGTGCATTTTACTCGCCCTTCCACGCGCTTTAAGTTGCCGCCTAGCCCAGTACACTATCTGAAATAGGAGCGACGTATGCTGAACAAATGTGATAGAATTACGCTGAATTCTTATATTAACCGTAACATAAAATGATCTAATCGGGACTCTGATTGCCCTATCATAGAAGACTAAGAGTGCATTTTGCTCGCCATTCCACGCGCTTTAAGATGCCGCCTAGCCCAGTACGCTATCTGAAATAGGAGCGACGTAAGTTGAACAAATGCGATAGAATCACGCTGAATTCTTATATTAACCGTAATATGAAATGGTCTAATCGGGTCTCCGTTTGCCTTATCCTAGAAGTTTAATAGTGCATTTTACTGGCCATTTCATGCGCATTGAGATGCCGCTTAGCCCAATACGCTATCTGAAATAGGAGCGATGTAAATTGAACAAATGTGATAGAATTTCGCTGAATTCTTAAATTAACCATAATATAAAATGATCTAATCAGGTCTCTGAGTGCCCTATCATAGAAGTTTAATAGTTCATTTTACTCGCCATTCCGCGCGCTTTAAGTTGCCGCCTAGCCCAGTATGCTATCTGAAATAGGAACGACGTAAATTGAACAAATGTGATAGAATTTTGCTGAATTCTTAAATTAACCATAATATAAAATGATCTAATCGGGTCTCTGATTGCCCTATCATAGTAGTTTAATAGTGCATTTTACTCGCCATTCCTCGCGCTTTAAGATGCCGCCTATCCGAGTACGCTATCTGAAATAGGAGCGACGTAAATTGAACAAATGTGATAGAATTTTTCTGAATTCTTAAATTAACCATAATATGAAATGACCTAATCGGGTCTCTGTTTGCCCTACCCTAGAAGTTTAATAGTGCATTTTACTCGCCATTTCTTGCGCTTTGAGATGCCGCTTAGCACAAGTCGCTATCTGAAATAGGAGCGATGTAAATTGAACAAATGTGATAGAATTTTGCTGAATTCTTATATTAACCTTAATGTAAAATGATCTAATCGGGTCTTTGTTCGCCCTACCCAAGAAGTTTAATAGTGCATTTCACTCGTCAATTCATGCGCTTTGCGATGCCGCTTAGCCCAATAAGCTATCTGAAATTGGAGCGACGTAAATTGAGCAAATGTGATAGAATTTCGCTGAATTCTTATATTAACCAAAATATAAAATGATCTAATCGGGTCTCTGATTGCCCTATCATAGAAGTTTAATAGTTCATTTTACTCGCCATTACACACGCTTTAAGATGCCGCCTAGCCCAGTACGCTATCTGAAATAGGAACGACGTAAATTGAACAAATGTGATAGAATTTCGCTGAATGCTTATATTAACCAAAATATAAGATGATCTAATCGGGTCTCTGATTGCCCTATCATAGAAGTTTAATAGTGCATTTTACTCGTCATTGCACGCGCTTTAAGATGCCGCCTCGCCCAGTACGCTATCTGAAATATGAGCAACGTAAATTGAACAAATGTGATAGAATTTCGCTGAATTCTTAAATTAACCATAATATAAAATGATCTAAACGGGACTCTGATTGCCCTATCATAGAAGTTTAGTAGTGCATTTTACTCGCCCTTCCACGCGCTTTAAGATGCCGCCTAGCCCAGTACACTATCTGAAATAGGAGCGACGTATGTTGAACAAATGTGATAGAATTACGCTGAATTCTTATATTAACCGTAATATAAAATGATCTAATCGGGACTCTGATTGCCCTATCATAGAAGACTAAGAGTGCATTTTGCTCGCCATTCCACGCGCTTTAAGATGCCGCCTAGCCCAGTACGCTATCTGAAATAGGAGCGACGTAAGTTGAACAAATGCGATAGAATCACGCTGAATTCTTATATTAACCGTAATATGAAATGGTCTAATCTGGTCTCCGTTTGCCTTATCCTAGAAGTTTAATAGTGCATTTTACTGGCCATTTCATGCGCATTGAGATGCCGCTTAGCCCAATACGCTATCTGAAATAGGAGCGATGTAAATTGAACAAATGTGATAGAATTTCGCTGAATTCTTAAATTAACCATAATATAAAATGATCTAATCAGGTCTCTGAGTGCCCTATCATAGAAGTTTAATAGTGCATTTTACTCGCCATTCCGCGCGCTTTAAGTTGCCGCCTAGCCCAGTATGCTATCTGAAATAGGAACGACGTAAATTGAACAAATGTGATAGAATTTTGCTGAATTCTTAAATTAACCATAATATAAAATGATCTAATGTGGTCTCTGTTTGCCCTACCCTAGAAGTTTAATAGTGCATTTTACTGGCCATTTCTTGCGCTTTGAGATGCCGCTTAGCACAAGTCGCTATCTGAAATAGGAGCGATGTAAATTGAACAAATGTGATAGAATTTTGCTGAATTCTTAAATTAACCATAATATAAAATGATCTAATGGGGTCTCTGATTGCCCTACCCAAGAAGTTTAATAGTGCATTTCTCTCGTCATTTCATGCTCTTTGAGATGCCTCTTAGCCCAATAGCTATCTGAAATAGGAGCGACGTAAATTGAACAAATGTGATAGAATTACGCTGAATTCTTATATTAACCGTAATATAAAATGATCTAATCGGGTCTCTGTTTGCATTACCATAGAAGTTTAATAGTGCATTTTACTCGGCATTTCATGCGCTTTGAGGTGCCGCTTAGCCCAATACGCTATCTGAAATAGGAGCAACGTAAATTGAACAAATGTGATAGAATTTCGCTGAATTCTTAAATTAACCATAATATAAAATGATCTAATGGGGTCTCTGTTTGCCCTACCCTAGAAGTTTAATAGTGCATTTTACTCGCCATATCTTGCGCTTTGAGATGCCGCTTAGCCCAATACGCTATCTGAAATAGGAGCGACGTAAATTGAACAAATGTGATAGAATTTCGCTGAATTCTTATATTAACCAAAATATAAAATGATCTAATCGGGTCTCTGATTGCCCTATCATAGAAGTTTAAGAGTGCATTTTGCTCGCCATTCCACGCGCTTTAAGATGCCGCCTAGCCCAGTACACTATCTGAAATAGGAGCGACGTATGTTGAATAAATGTGATAGAATTACGCTGAATTCTTATATTAACCGTAATATAAAATGATCTAATCGGGTCTCTGTTTGCATTACCATAGAAGTTTAATAGTGCATTTTACTCGCCATTTCATGCGCTTTGAGATGCCGCTTAGCCCAATACGCTATCTGCAATAGGATCGACGTAAATTGTACAAATGAGATAGAATTTCGCTGAATTCTTAAATTAACCATAATATAAAGTGATCTAAACTGGTCTCTGTTTGCCCCACCCTAGAAGTTTAATAGTGAATTTTACTCGCCATTTCTTGCGCTTTGAGATGCCTCTTAGCCCAATACGCTATCTGAAATAGGAGCAACGTAAATTGAACAAATGTGATAGAATTTCGCTGAATTCTTAAATTAACCATAATATAAAATGATCTAATGGGGTCTCTGTTTGCCCTACTCTAGAAGTTTAATAGTGCATTTTACTCGCCATATCTTGCGCTTTGAGATGCCGCTTAGCCCAATACGCTATCTGAAATAGGAGCGACGTAAATTGAACAAATGTGATAGAATTTCGCTGAATTCTTATATTAACCAAAATATAAAATGATCTAATCGGGTCTCTGATTGCCCTATCATAGAAGTTTAATAGTGCATTTTACTCGCCATTACACACGCTTTAAGATGCCGCCTAGCCCAGTACGCTATCTGAAATAGGAGCTACGTAAGTTGAACGAATGTGACAGAATTACGCTGATTTCTTATATTAACCGTAATATAAAATGATCTAATGGGGTCTCTGATTGCCCCACCCTAGAAGTTTAATAGTGCATTTTACTCGCCCTTTCGTGCGCTTTGAGATGCCGCTTAGCCCAATACGCTATCTGAAATAGGAGCGACGTAAATTGAACAAATGTGATAGAATTTCGCTGGATTCTTATATTAGCCAAAATATAAAATGAACTAATCGGGTCTCTGATTGCCCTATCATAGAAGTTTAATAGTGCATTTTACTCGTCATTCCACGCGGTTTAAGTTGCCGCCTAGCCCAGTACGCTATCTGAAATAGGAGCTACGTAACTTGAACAAATGTGACAGAATTACGCTGCATTCTTATATTAACCGTAATATAAAATGATCTAATCGGGTCTCTGTTTGCCTTATCCTAGAAGTTTAATAGTGCATTTTACTCGCCATTTCATGCGCTTTGAGATGCCGCTTAGCCCAATAAGCTATCTGAAATAGGAGCGATGTAACTTGAACAAATGTGATAGAATTTCGCTGAATTCTTAAATTAACCATAATATGAAATGACCTAATCGGGTCTCTGTTTGCCCTACCCTAGAAGTTTAATAGAGCATTTTACTCGTCATTTCATGCGCTTTGAGATGCCGCATAGCCCAGTACGCTATCTGAAATAGGAGCGACGTAAATTGAAGAAATGTGATAGAATTTCGCTGAATTCTTTTATTTACCATAATGTTAAATGATCTAATCGGGTCTCTGTTCGCCCTAGCGTACAAGCTTAATAGTGCATTTTATTCGTCATTTCAAGCGCTTTGAGATGCCGCTTAGCCCAATACGCTATCTGAAATAGGAGCGACGCCAATTGAACAAATGTGATAGAATTTCGCTGAATTCTTATATTAACCATAATATAAAATGATGTAATCGGGTCTCTGTTCGCCCTACCCAAGAAGTTTAATAGTGCATTTCTCTCGTCATTTCATGCGCTTTGAGATGCCGCTTAGCCCAATAGCTATCTGAAATAGGAGCGACGTAAATTGAACAAATGTGATAGAATTTCCCTGAAATCTTATATTAACAGTAATATAAAATGATCTAATCGGGTCTCTGTTTGCATTACCCTCGAAGTATAATAGTGCATTTTACTCGCCTTTCCACGCGCTTTAAGATGCCGCCTATCCGAGTACGCTATCTGAAATAGGAGCGACGTAAGTTGAACAAATGTGATAGAATAACGCTGAATTCTTATATTAACCGTAATATAAAATGGTCTAATCGGGTCTCCGTTTGCCTTATCCTAGAAGTTTATTAGTGCATTTTACTCGTCATTCCATGCGCTTTGAGATGCCGCTTAGCCCAATACGCTATCTGAAATAGGAGCGACGTAAAATGAACAAATGTGATAGGATTTCGCTGAATTCTTAAATTAACCATAATATAAAATGATCTAATCGGGTCTCTATGTGCCCAACCCTAGAAGCTTAATAGTGCATTTTACTCGCCATTTCTTGCGCTTTGAGATGCCGCTTAGCCCAATACGCTATCTGAAATAGGAGCGACGTAAATTGAACAAATGTGATAGAATTTCCCTGAAATGTTATAGTAAACAAAATATAAAATGATCTATTCGGAACTCTCATTGCCCTATCATAGAAGTTTAGAAGTGCATTTTACTCGCCCTTCCACGCGTTTTAAGATGCCGCCTAGCCCAGTACGCTATCTGAAATAGGAGAGACGTTAGTTGAACAAATGTGATAGAATTACGCTGAATTCTTATATTAACCGTGATATAAAATGATCTATTCGGGTGTCTGTTCGCCCTACCCTAGAAGTTTAATAGTGCATTTCACTCGCCATTCCATGCGTTTTGAGATGCCGCTTAGCCCAATACGCTATCTGAAATAGGAGCGACGTAAATTGAACAAATGTGATAGAATTTCGCTGAATTCTTATGTTAACCGTAATATAAAATGATCTAATCGGGTCTCTGATTGCCCTACCCTAGAAGTTTAATAGTGCATTTTACTCACCATTCCACGCGCTTTAAGTTGCCGCCTAGCTCAGTACGCTATCTGAAATAGGAGCTACGTAAGTTGAACAAATGTCACAGAATTACGCTGAATTCTTATATTAACCGTAATATAAAATGATCTAATCGGGTCTCTGTTTGCCCTACCCTAGAAGTTTAATAGTGCATTTTACTCGCTATTTCTTGCGCTTTGAGATGCCGCTTAGCACAAGTCGCTATCTGAAATAGGAGCGACGTAAATTGAACAAATGTGATAGAATTTTGCTGAATTCTTAAATTAACCATAATATAAAATGATGTAATCGGGTCTCTGTTCGCCCTACCCAAGAAGTTTAATAGTGCATTTTACTCGTCAATTCATGTGCTTTGCGATGCCGCTTAGCCCAAGAAGCTATCTGAAATAGGAGCGACGTAAATTGAACAAATGTGATAGAATTTCGCTGAATTCTTATATTAACCAAAATATAAAACGATCTTATCCGGTCTCTGATTGCCCTATCATAGAAGTTTAACAGTGCATTTTACTCGCCATTCCACGCGCTTTAAGTTGCCGCCTAGCCCAGCACGCTATCTGAAATAGGAGCTACGTAAGTTGAACAAATGTCACAGAATTACGCTGAATTCTTATATTAACCGTAATATAAAATGATCTAATCGGGTCTCTGTTTGCCTTATCCTAGAAGTTTAATAGTGCATTTTACTCGCCATTTCTTGCGCTTTGAGATGCCGCTTAGCCCAATAAGCTATCTGAAATAGGAGCGACGTAAATTGAACAAAAGTGATAGAATTTCGCTGAATTCTTATTTTAACCTTAATGTAAAATGATCTAATCGGGTCTTTGTTCGCCCTATCCTAGAAGTTTAACAGTGCATTTCACTCGTCATTTCATGCGCTCTGAGTTGCCGCTTAGCCCAATAAGCTATCTGAAATAGGAGCGACGTAAATTGAACAAATGTGATATAACTTCGCTGAATTCTTATATTAACCGTAATATGAAATGATCTGATCGGGTCTCTGCTTGCCCCACCCTAGAAGTTTAATAGTGCATTTTACTCGCCCTTTCGTGCGCTTTGAGATGCCGCTTAGCCCAATACGCTATCTGAAATAGGAGCGACGTAAATTGAACAAATGTGATAGATTTCGCTGGATTCTTATATTAACCAAAATATAAAATGAACTAATCGGGTCTCTGATTGCCCTATCATAGAAGTTTAATAGTGCATTTTACTCGCCATTCCACGCGGTTTAAGTTGCCGCCTAGCCCAGTACGCTATCTGAAATAGGAGCTACGTAACTTGAACAAATGTGACAGAATTACGCTGAATTCTTATATTAACCGTAATATAAAATGATCTAATCGGGTCTCTGTTTGCCTTACCCTAGAAGTTTAATAGTGCATTTTACTCGCCATTTCATGCGCTTTGAGATGCCGCCTAGCCCAGTACGCTATCTGAAATAGGAGCGACGTAAGTTGAACAAAAGTGACAGAATTTCGCTGAATTCTTATTTTAACCTTAATGTAAAATGATCTAATCGGGTCTTTGTTCGCCCTACCCTAGAAGTTTAACAGTGCATTTCACTCGTCATTTCATGCGCTTTGAGATGCCGCTTAGCCCAATACGCTATCTGCAATAGGATCGACGTAAATTGAACTAATGTGATAGAATTTCGCTGAATTCTTATATTAACCATAATATAAAATGAACTAATCGGGTCTCTGATTGCCCTATCATAGAAGTTTAATAGTGCATTTTACTCGTCATTCCACGCGGTTTAAGTTACCGCCTAGCCCAGTACGCTATCTGAAATAGGAGCTACGTAACTTGAACAAATGTGACAGAATTACGCTGAATTCTTATATTAACCGTAATATAAAATGATCTAATCGGGTCTCTGTTTGCCTTATCCTAGAAGTTTAATAGTGCATTTTACTCGCCATTTCTTGCGCTTTGAGATGCCGGTTAGCCCAATACGCTATCTGAAATAGGAGCGACGTAAATTGAACAAAAGTGATAGAATTTCGCTGAATTCTTATTTTAACCTTAATGTAAAATGATCTAATCGGGTCTTTGTTCGCCCTACCCTAGAAGTTTAACAGTGCATTTCACTCGTCATTTCATGCGCTCTGAGTTGCCGCTTAGCCCAATAAGCTATCTGAAATAGGAGCGACGTAAATTGAACAAATGTGATAGAACTTCGCTGAATTCTGATATTAACCGTAATATAAAATGATCTGATCGGGTCTCTGCTTGCCCAACCCTAGAAGTTTAATAGTGCATTTTACTCGCCCTTTCGTGCGCTTTGAGATGCCGCTTAGCCCAATACGCTATCTGAAATAGGAGCGACGTAAATTGAACAAATGTGATAGAATTTCGCTGGATTCTTATATTAACCAAAATATAAAATGAACTAATCGGGTCTCTGATTGCCCTATCATAGAAGTTTAATAGTGCATTTTACTCGCCATTCCACGCGGTTTGAGTTGCCGCCTAGCCCAGTACGCTATCTGAAATAGGAGCTACGTAACTTGAACAAATGTGACAGAATTACGCTGAATTCTTATATTAACCGTAATATAAAATGATCTAATCGGGTCTCTGATTGCCCTATCATAGAAGATTAATAGTGCATTTTACTCGCCAGTCCACGCGCTTTAAGATGCCGCCTAGCCCAGTATGCTATCTGAAATAGGAACGACGTAAATTGAACAAATGTGATAGAATTTTGCTGAATTCTTAAATTAACCATAATATAAAATGATCTAATCGGGTCTCTGATTGCCCTACCCTAGAAGTTTAATAGTGCATTTTACTCGTCATTTCATGCGCTTTGAGATGCCGCTTAGCCCAATAAGCTGTCTGAAATAGGAGCGACGTAAATTGAACAAATGTGATAGAAGTTCCCTGAAATCTTATATTAACCGTAATATAAAATGATCTAATCGGGTCTCTGTTTGCATTACCCGAGAAGTTTAATAGAGCATTTTACTCGCCATTCCACGCGCTTTAAGATGCCGCCTATCCGAGTACGCTTTCTGAAATAGGAGCGACGTAGGTTGAACAAATGTGATAGAATAACGCTGAATTCTTATATTAACCGTAATATAAAATGGTCTAATCGGGTCTCCGTTTGCCTTATCCTAGAAGTTTAATAGTGCATTTTACTCGCCATTCCACGCGCTTTAAGATACCGCGTAGCCCAGTACGCTATCTGAAATAGGGGCGACGTAAATTGAACAAATGTGATAGAATTTTGCTGAATTCTTATATTAACCGTAATATAAAATGATCTATTCGGGTCACTGATTGCCCTACCCTAGAAGTTTAATAGCGCATTTTACTCGGCATTTCATGCGCTTTGAGATGCCGCTTATCCCAATACGCTATCTGAAATAGGAGCGACGTAAATTAAACAAATGTGATAGAATTTCGCTGAATTCTTATATTAACCAAAATATAATATGATCTAATTGGGTCTCTGATTGCCCTATCATAGAAGTTTAATAGTGCATTTTACTCGCCATTCCACGCGCTTTAAGTTGCCGCCTAGCCCAGTACGCTATCTGAAATAGGAGCTACGTAAGTTGAACAAATGTGACAGAATTACGCTGAATTCTTATATTAACCGTAATATAAAATGATCTAATCGGGTCTCTGTTTGCCCAACCCTAGAAGTTTAATAGTGCATTTTACTCGCCATTTCTTGCGCTTTGAGATGCCGCTTAGCCCAGTACGCTATCTGAAATAGGAGCGACGTAAATTGAACAAATGTGATAGAATTTTGCTGAATTCTCAAATTAACCATAATATGAAATGACCTAATCGGGTCTCTGTTTGCCCTACCCTAGAAGTTTAATAGTGCATTTTACTCGCCATTTCTTGCGCTTTGAGATGCCGCTTAGCCCAATACGCTATCTGAAATATCAGCGACGTAAATTGAACAAATGTGAGAGAATTTCGCTGAATTCTTAAATTAACCATAATATAAAATGATCTAATGTGGTCTCTGTTTGCCCTACCCTAGAAGTTTAATAGTGCATTTTACTCGCCATTTCTTGCGCTTTGAGATGCCGCTTAGCACAAGTCGCTATCTGAAATAGGAGCGAGGTAAATTGAACAAATGTGATAGAATTTCGCTGAATTCTTATATTAACCAAAATATAAAGTGATCTAATCGGGTCTCTGATTGCCCTATCATAGAAGTTTAATAGTGCATTTTACTCGCCATTCCTCGCGCTTTAAGATGCCGCCTATCCGGGTACGCTATCTGAAATAGGAGAGACGTAAATTGAACAAATGTGATAGAATTTTTCTGAATTCTTAAATTAACCATAATATGAAATGACCTAATCGGGTCTCTGTTTGCCCTACCCTAGAAGTTTAATAGTGCATTTTACTCGCCATTTCTTGCGCTTTGAGATGCCGCTTAGCCCAATACGCTATCTGAAATATCAGCGACGTAAATTGAACAAATGTGAGAGAATTTCGCTGAATTCTTAAATTAACCATAATATAAAATGATCTAATGGGGTCTCTGTTTACCCTACCCTAGAAGTTTAATAGTGCATTTTACTCGCCATTTCCTGCGCTTTGAGATGCCGCTTAGCACAAGGCGCTATCTGAAATAGGAGCGATGTAAATTGAACAAATGTGATAGAATTTCGCTGAATTCTTATATTAACCTTAATGTAAAATGATCTAATCGGGTCTTTGTTCGCCCTACCCAAGAAGTTTAATAGTGCATTTCACTCGTCAATTCATGCGCTTTGCGATGCCGCTTAGCCCAATAAGCTATCTGAAATTGGAGCGACGTAAATTGAACAAATGTGATAGAATTTCGCTGAATTCTTATATTAACCAAAATATAAAATGATCTAATTGGGTCTCTGATTGCCCTATCATAGAAGTTTAATAGTGCATTTTACTCGCCATTACACACGCTTTAAGATGCCGCCTAGCACAAGTCGGTATCTGAAATAGGAGCGATGTAAATTGAACAAATGTGATAGAATTTCGCTGAATTCTTATATTAACCTTAATGTAAAATGATCTAATCGGGTCTTTGTTCGCCCTACCCTAGAAGTTTAATAGTGCATTTTACTCGCCACTTCATGCGCTTTGAGATGCCGCTTAGCCCAATAAGCTATCTGAAATAGGAGCGACGTAAATTGAACAAATGTGATAGAATTTCGCTGAATTCTTATATTAACCAAAATATAAAATGATCTAATCGGGTCTCTGATTGCCCTATCATAGAAGTTTAATAGTGCATTTTACTCGCCATTACACACGCTTTAAGATGCCGCCTAGCCCAGCACGCTATCTGAAATAGGAGCTACGTAAGTTGAACAAATGTCACAGAATTACGCTGAATTCTTATATTAACCGTAATATAAAATGATCTAATCGGGTCTCTGTTTGCCTTATCCTAGAAGTTTAATAGTGCATTTTACTCGCCATTTCTTGCGCTTTGAGATGCCGCTTAGTCCAGTACGCTATCTGAAATAGGAGCGATGTAAATTGAACAAATGTGATAGAATTTCGATGAATTCCTTTATTAACCAAAATATAAAATGATCTAATCGGGTCTCTGATTGCCCTACCCTAGAAGTTTAATAGTGCATTTTACTCGCCATTCCACGCGCTTTAAGATACCGCCTAGCCCAGTACGCTATCTGAAATAGGAGCGACGTTAGTTGAACAAATGTGATAGAATTACGCTGAATTCTTATATTAACCGTAATATAAAATGATCTATTCGGGTGTCTGTTCGCCCTACCCTACAAGTTTAATAGTGCATTTCACTCGCCATTCCATGCGCTTTGAGATGCCGCTTAGCCCAATATGCTGTCTGAAATAGGAGCGACGTAAATTGAATAAATGTGATAGAATTTCGCTGAATTCTTATATTAACCGTAATATAAAATGATCTAATCGGGTCTCTGTTTGCCTTACCCTAGAAGTTTAATAGTGCATTTTACTCGTCAATTCATGCGCTTTGCGATGCCGCTTAGCCCAATAAGCTATCTGAAATGGGAGCGACGTAAATTGAACAAATGTGATAGAATTTCGCTGAATTCTTATATTAACCAAAATATAAAACGATCTTATCGGGTCTCTGATTGCCCTATCATAGAAGTTTAACAGTGCATTTTACTCGCCATTCCACGCGCTTTAAGTTGCCGCCTAGCTCAGTACGCTATCTGAAATAGGAGCTACGTAAGTTGAACAAATGTCGCAGAATTACGCTGAATTCTTATATTAACCGTAATATAAAATGATCTAATCGGGTCTCTGTTTGCCCAACCCTAGAAGTTTAATAGTGCATTGTACTCGCCATTTCTTGCGCTTTGAGATGCCGCTTAGCACAAGTCGGTATCTGAAATAGGAGCGATGTAAATTGAACAAATGTGATAGAATTTCGCTGAATTCTTATATTAACCTTAATGTAAAATGATCTAATCGGGTCTTTGTTCGCCCTACCCTAGAAGTTTAATAGTGCATTTTACTCGCCACTTCATGCGCTTTGAGATGCCGCTTAGCCCAATAAGCTATCTGAAATAGGAGCGACGTAAATTGAACAAATGTGATAGAATTTCGCTGAATTCTTATAGTAACCAAAATATAAAATGATCTAATCGGGTCTCTGATTGCCCTATCATAGAAGTTTAATTGTGCATTTTACTCGTCATTCCACGCCCTTTAAGATGCCGCCTAGCCCAGTACGCTATCTGAAATAGGAGCGACGTAAATTGAACAAATGTGATAGAATTTTGCTGAATTCTTAAATTAACCATAATATAAAATGATGTAATCGGGTCTCTGTTCGCCCTACCCAAGAAGTTTAATAGTGCATTTTACTCGTCAATTCATGCGCTTTGCGATGCCGCTTAGCCCAAGAAGCTATCTGAAATAGGAGCGACGTAAATTGAACAAATGTGATAGAATTTCGCTGAATTCTTATATTAACCAAAATATAAAACGATCTTATCGGGTCTCTGATTGCCCTATCATAGAAGTTTAACAGTGCATTTTACTCGCCATTCCACGCGCTTTAAGTTGCCGCCTAGCCCAGCACGCTATCTGAAATAGGAGCTACGTAAGTTGAACAAATGTCACAGAATTACGCTGAATTCTTATATTAACCGTAATATAAAATGATCTAATCGGGTCTCTGTTTGCCTTATCCTAGAAGTTTAATAGTGCATTTTACTCCCCATTTCTTGCGCTTTGAGATGCCGCTTAGCCCAATACGCTATCTGAAATAGGAGCGACGTAAATTGAACAAAAGTGATAGAATTTCGCTGAATTCTTATTTTAACCTTAATGTAAAATGATCTAATCGGGTCTTTGTTCGCCCTACCCTAGAAGTTTAACAGTGCATTTCACTCGTCATTTCATGCGCTCTGAGTTGCCGCTTAGCCCAATAAGCTATCTGAAATAGGAGCGACGTAAATTGAACAAATGTGATATAACTTCGCTGAATTCTTATATTAACCGTAATATGAAATGATCTGATCGGGTCTCTGCTTGCCCCACCCTAGAAGTTTAATAGTGCATTTTACTCGCCCTTTCGTGCGCTTTGAGATGCCGCTTAGCCCAATACGCTATCTGAAATAGGAGCGACGTAAATTGAACAAATGTGATAGATTTCGCTGGATTCTTATATTAACCAAAATATAAAATGAACTAATCGGGTCTCTGATTGCCCTATCATAGAAGTTTAATAGTGCATTTTACTCGCCATTCCACGCGGTTTAAGTTGCCGCCTAGCCCAGTACGCTATCTGAAATAGGAGCTACGTAACTTGAACAAATGTGACAGAATTACGCTGAATTCTTATATTAACCGTAATATAAAATGATCTAATCGGGTCTCTGATTGCCCTATCATAGAAGATTAATAGTGCATTTTACTCGCCAGTCCACGCGCTTTAAGATGCCGCCTAGCCCAGTATGCTATCTGAAATAGGAACGACGTAAATTGAACAAATGTGATAGAATTTTGCTGAATTCTTAAATTAACCATAATATAAAATGATCTAATCGGGTCTCTGATTGCCCTACCCTAGAAGTTTAATAGTGCATTTTACTCGTCATTTCATGCGCTTTGAGATGCCGCTTAGCCCAATAAGCTGTCTGAAATAGGAGCGACGTAAATTGAACAAATGTGATAGAAGTTCCCTGAAATCTTATATTAACCGTAATATAAAATGATCTAATCGGGTCTCTGTTTGCATTACCCGAGAAGTTTAATAGAGCATTTTACTCGCCATTCCACGCGCTTTAAGATGCCGCCTATCCGAGTACGCTTTCTGAAATAGGAGCGACGTAGGTTGAACAAATGTGATAGAATAACGCTGAATTCTTATATTAACCGTAATATAAAATGGTCTAATCGGGTCTCCGTTTGCCTTATCCTAGAAGTTTAATAGTGCATTTTACTCGCCATTCCACGCGCTTTAAGATACCGCGTAGCCCAGTACGCTATCTGAAATAGGGGCGACGTAAATTGAACAAATGTGATAGAATTTTGCTGAATTCTTATATTAACCGTAATATAAAATGATCTATTCGGGTCACTGATTGCCCTACCCTAGAAGTTTAATAGCGCATTTTACTCGGCATTTCATGCGCTTTGAGATGCCGCTTATCCCAATACGCTATCTGAAATAGGAGCGACGTAAATTAAACAAATGTGATAGAATTTCGCTGAATTCTTATATTAACCAAAATATAATATGATCTAATTGGGTCTCTGATTGCCCTATCATAGAAGTTTAATAGTGCATTTTACTCGCCATTCCACGCGCTTTAAGTTGCCGCCTAGCCCAGTACGCTATCTGAAATAGGAGCTACGTAAGTTGAACAAATGTGACAGAATTACGCTGAATTCTTATATTAACCGTAATATAAAATGATCTAATCGGGTCTCTGTTTGCCCAACCCTAGAAGTTTAATAGTGCATTTTACTCGCCATTTCTTGCGCTTTGAGATGCCGCTTAGCCCAGTACGCTATCTGAAATAGGAGCGACGTAAATTGAACAAATGTGATAGAATTTTGCTGAATTCTTAAATTAACCATAATATGAAATGACCTAATCGGGTCTCTGTTTGCCCTACCCTAGAAGTTTAATAGTGCATTTTACTCGCCATTTCTTGCGCTTTGAGATGCCGCTTAGCCCAATACGCTATCTGAAATATCAGCGACGTAAATTGAACAAATGTGAGAGAATTTCGCTGAATTCTTAAATTAACCATAATATAAAATGATCTAATGTGGTCTCTGTTTGCCCTACCCTAGAAGTTTAATAGTGCATTTTACTCGCCATTTCTTGCGCTTTGAGATGCCGCTTAGCACAAGTCGCTATCTGAAATAGGAGCGAGGTAAATTGAACAAATGTGATAGAATTTCGCTGAATTCTTATATTAACCAAAATATAAAGTGATCTAATCGGGTCTCTGATTGCCCTATCATAGAAGTTTAATAGTGCATTTTACTCGCCATTCCTCGCGCTTTAAGATGCCGCCTATCCGGGTACGCTATCTGAAATAGGAGAGACGTAAATTGAACAAATGTGATAGAATTTTTCTGAATTCTTAAATTAACCATAATATGAAATGACCTAATCGGGTCTCTGTTTGCCCTACCCTAGAAGTTTAATAGTGCATTTTACTCGCCATTTCTTGCGCTTTGAGATGCCGCTTAGCCCAATACGCTATCTGAAATATCAGCGACGTAAATTGAACAAATGTGAGAGAATTTCGCTGAATTCTTAAATTAACCATAATATAAAATGATCTAATGGGGTCTCTGTTTACCCTACCCTAGAAGTTTAATAGTGCATTTTACTCGCCATTTCCTGCGCTTTGAGATGCCGCTTAGCACAAGGCGCTATCTGAAATAGGAGCGATGTAAATTGAACAAATGTGATAGAATTTCGCTGAATTCTTATATTAACCTTAATGTAAAATGATCTAATCGGGTCTTTGTTCGCCCTACCCAAGAAGTTTAATAGTGCATTTCACTCGTCAATTCATGCGCTTTGCGATGCCGCTTAGCCCAATAAGCTATCTGAAATTGGAGCGACGTAAATTGAACAAATGTGATAGAATTTCGCTGAATTCTTATATTAACCAAAATATAAAATGATCTAATTGGGTCTCTGATTGCCCTATCATAGAAGTTTAATAGTGCATTTTACTCGCCATTACACACGCTTTAAGATGCCGCCTAGCACAAGTCGGTATCTGAAATAGGAGCGATGTAAATTGAACAAATGTGATAGAATTTCGCTGAATTCTTATATTAACCTTAATGTAAAATGATCTAATCGGGTCTTTGTTCGCCCTACCCTAGAAGTTTAATAGTGCATTTTACTCGCCACTTCATGCGCTTTGAGATGCCGCTTAGCCCAATAAGCTATCTGAAATAGGAGCGACGTAAATTGAACAAATGTGATAGAATTTCGCTGAATTCTTATATTAACCAAAATATAAAATGATCTAATCGGGTCTCTGATTGCCCTATCATAGAAGTTTAATAGTGCATTTTACTCGCCATTACACACGCTTTAAGATGCCGCCTAGGCCAGCACGCTATCTGAAATAGGAGCTACGTAAGTTGAACAAATGTCACAGAATTACGCTGAATTCTTATATTAACCGTAATATAAAATGATCTAATCGGGTCTCTGTTTGCCTTATCCTAGAAGTTTAATAGTGCATTTTACTCGCCATTTCTTGCGCTTTGAGATGCCGCTTAGTCCAGTACGCTATCTGAAATAGGAGCGATGTAAATTGAACAAATGTGATAGAATTTCGATGAATTCCTTTATTAACCAAAATATAAAATGATCTAATCGGGTCTCTGATTGCCCTACCCTAGAAGTTTAATAGTGCATTTTACTCGCCATTTCATGCGCTTTGAGATGCCGCTTAGCCCAATACGCTATCTGAAATAGGAGCGACGTAAATTGAACAAATGTGATAGAATTTCGCTGAATTCTTAATTTAACCATAATATAAAATGATCTAATCGGGTCATTGTTCGCCCTACCCAAGAAGTTTAATAGTGCATTTCACTCGTCAATTCATGCGCTTTGCGATGCCGCTTAGCCCAAGAAGCTATCTGAAATAGGAGCGACGTAAATTGAACAAATGTGATAGAATTTCGCTGAATTCTTATATTAACCAAAATATAAAACGATCTTATCGGGTCTCTGATTGCCCTATCATAGAAGTTTAACAGTGCATTTTACTCGCCATTCCACGCGCTTTAAGTTGCCGCCTAGCCCAGCACGCTATCTGAAATAGGAGCTACGTAAGTTGAACAAATGTCACAGAATTACGCTGAATTCTTATATTAACCGTAATATAAAATGATCTAATCGGGTCTCTGTTTGCCTTATCCTAGAAGTTTAATAGTGCATTTTACTCGCCATTTCTTGCGCTTTGAGATGCCGCTTAGCCCAATACGCTATCTGAAATAGGAGCGACGTAAATTGAACAAAAGTGATAGAATTTCGCTGAATTCTTATTTTAACCTTAATGTAAAATGATCTAATCGGGTCTTTGTTCGCCCTACCCTAGAAGTTTAACAGTGCATTTCACTCGTCATTTCATGCGCTCTGAGTTGCCGCTTAGCCCAATAAGCTATCTGAAATAGGAGCGACGTAAATTGAACAAATGTGATATAACTTCGCTGAATTCTTATATTAACCGTAATATGAAATGATCTGATCGGGTCTCTGCTTGCCCCACCCTAGAAGTTTAATAGTGCATTTTACTCGCCCTTTCGTGCGCTTTGAGATGCCGCTTAGCCCAATACGCTATCTGAAATAGGAGCGACGTAAATTGAACAAATGTGATAGATTTCGCTGGATTCTTATATTAACCAAAATATAAAATGAACTAATCGGGTCTCTGATTGCCCTATCATAGAAGTTTAATAGTGCATTTTACTCGCCATTCCACGCGGTTTAAGTTGCCGCCTAGCCCAGTACGCTATCTGAAATAGGAGCTACGTAACTTGAACAAATGTGACAGAATTACGCTGAATTCTTATATTAACCGTAATATAAAATGATCTAATCGGGTCTCTGTTTGCCTTACCCTAGAAGTTTAATAGTGCATTTTACTCGCCATTTCATGCGCTTTGAGATGCCGCCTAGCCCAGTACGCTATCTGAAATAGGAGCGACGTAAGTTGAACAAAAGTGACAGAATTTCGCTGAATTCTTATTTTAACCTTAATGTAAAATGATCTAATCGGGTCTTTGTTCGCCCTACCCTAGAAGTTTAACAGTGCATTTCACTCGTCATTTCATGCGCTTTGAGATGCCGCTTAGCCCAATACGCTATCTGCAATAGGATCGACGTAAATTGAACTAATGTGATAGAATTTCGCTGAATTCTTATATTAACCATAATATAAAATGAACTAATCGGGTCTCTGATTGCCCTATCATAGAAGTTTAATAGTGCATTTTACTCGTCATTCCACGCGGTTTAAGTTACCGCCTAGCCCAGTACGCTATCTGAAATAGGAGCTACGTAACTTGAACAAATGTGACAGAATTACGCTGAATTCTTATATTAACCGTAATATAAAATGATCTAATCGGGTCTCTGTTTGCCTTATCCTAGAAGTTTAATAGTGCATTTTACTCGCCATTTCTTGCGCTTTGAGATGCCGGTTAGCCCAATACGCTATCTGAAATAGGAGCGACGTAAATTGAACAAAAGTGATAGAATTTCGCTGAATTCTTATTTTAACCTTAATGTAAAATGATCTAATCGGGTCTTTGTTCGCCCTACCCTAGAAGTTTAACAGTGCATTTCACTCGTCATTTCATGCGCTCTGAGTTGCCGCTTAGCCCAATAAGCTATCTGAAATAGGAGCGACGTAAATTGAACAAATGTGATAGAACTTCGCTGAATTCTGATATTAACCGTAATATAAAATGATCTGATCGGGTCTCTGCTTGCCCAACCCTAGAAGTTTAATAGTGCATTTTACTCGCCACTTCATGCGCTTTGAGATGCCGCTTAGCCCAATAAGCTATCTGAAATAGGAGCGACGTAAATTGAACAAATGTGATAGAATTTCGCTGAATTCTTATATTAACCAAAATATAAAATGATCTAATCGGGTCTCTGATTGCCCTATCATAGAAGTTTAATAGTGCATTTTACTCGCCATTACACACGCTTTAAGATGCCGCCTAGCCCAGCACGCTATCTGAAATAGGAGCTACGTAAGTTGAACAAATGTCACAGAATTACGCTGAATTCTTATATTAACCGTAATATAAAATGATCTAATCGGGTCTCTGTTTGCCTTATCCTAGAAGTTTAATAGTGCATTTTACTCGCCATTTCTTGCGCTTTGAGATGCCGCTTAGTCCAGTACGCTATCTGAAATAGGAGCGATGTAAATTGAACAAATGTGATAGAATTTCGATGAATTCCTTTATTAACCAAAATATAAAATGATCTAATCGGGTCTCTGATTGCCCTACCCTAGAAGTTTAATAGTGCATTTTACTCGCCATTTCATGCGCTTTGAGATGCCGCTTAGCCCAATACGCTATCTGAAATAGGAGCGACGTAAATTGAACAAATGTGATAGAATTTCGCTGAATTCTTAATTTAACCATAATATAAAATGATCTAATCGGGTCATTGTTCGCCCTACCCAAGAAGTTTAATAGTGCATTTCACTCGTCAATTCATGCGCTTTGCGATGCCGCTTAGCCCAATAAGCTATCTGAAATTGGAGCGACGTAAATTGAACAAATGTGACAGAATTTCGCTGAATTCTTATATTAACCAAAATATAAAATGATCTAATCGGGTGTTTGTTCGCCCTACCCTAGAAGTTTAACAGTGCATTTCACTCGTCATTTCATGCGCTCTGAGTTGCCGCTTAGCCCAATAAGCTATCTGAAATAGGAGCGACGTAAATTGAACAAATGTGATAGAACTTCGCTGAATTCTTATATTAACCGTAATATAAAATGATCTGATCGGGTCTCTGCTTGCCCCACCCTAGAAGTTTAATAGTGCATTTTACTCGCCCTTTCGTGCGCTTTGAGATGCCGCTTAGCCCAATACGCTATCTGAAATAGGAGCCACGTAAATTGAACAAATGTGATAGAATTTCGCTGGATTCTTATATTAACCAAAATATAAAATGAACTAATCGGGTGTCTGATTGCCCTATCATAGAAGTTTAATAGTGCATTTTACTCGCCATTCCGCGCAGTTTAAGTTTCCGCCAAGCCCAGTACGCTATCTGAAATAGGAGCTACGTAACGTGAACAAATGTGACAGAATTACGCTGAATTCTTATATTAACCGTAATATAAAATGATCTAATCGGGTCTCTGTTTGCCTTACCCTAGAAGTTTAATAGTGCATTTTACTCGCCATTTCATGCGCTTTGAGATGCCGCATAGCCCAATACGCTATCTGAAATAGGAGCGACGTTAGTTGAACAAATGTGATAGAATTACGCTGAATGCTTATATTAACCGTAATATAAAATGATCTATTCGGGTCTCTGTTCGCACTACCCTAGAAGTTTAATAGTGCATTTCCCTCGCCATTCCATGCGCTTTGAGATGCCGCTTAGCCCAATACGCTATCTGAAATAGGAGCGACGTAAATTGAACAAATGTGATAGAATTTTTCTGAATTCTTAAATTAACCATAATATGAAATGACCTAATCGGGTCTCTGTTTGTCCTACCCTAGAAGTTTAATAGTGCATTTTACTCGCCATTCCATGCGCTTTGAGATGCCGCTTAGCCCAATACGCTATCTGAAATAGGAGCGACGTAAATTGAGCAAATGTGATAGAATTTCGCTGGATTCTTATATTAACCAAAATATAAAATGATCTAATCGGGTCTCTGATTGCCCTACCCTAGAAGTTTAATAGTGCATTTTACTCGTCATTTCATGCGCTTTGAGATGCCGCATAGCCCAATACGCTATCTGAAATTGGAGCGACGTAAATTGAACAAATGTGATAGAATTTCGCTGAATTCTTATATTAACCAAAATATAAAATGATCTAATCGGGTCTCTGATTGCCCTACCCTAGAAGTTTAATAGTGCGTTTTACTCGCCATTTCATGCGCTTTGAGATGCCTCTTAGCCCAATACGCTATCTGAAATAGGAGCGACGTAAATTGAACAAATGTGATAGAATTTCGCTGAATTCTTATTTTAACCTTAATGTAAAATGATCTAATCTGGTCTTTGTTCGCCCTACCCTAGAAGTTTAATAGTGCATTTCACTCGTCATTTCATGCGCTTTGAGTTGCCGCTTAGCCCAATAAGCTATCTGAAATAGGAGCGACGTAAATTGAACAAATGTAATAGAACTTCGCTGAATTCTTATATTAACCGTAATATAAAATGTTCTTATCGGGTCTCTGATTGCCCCACCCTAGAAGTTTAATAGTGCATTTTACTCGCGCTTTCGTGCGCTTTGAGATGCCGCTTAGCCCAATACGCTACCTGAAATAGGAGCGACGTAAATTGAACAAATGTGATAGAATTTCGCTGGATTCTTATATTAACCAAAATATAAAATCAACTAATCGGGTCTCTGATTGCCCTACCCTAGAAGTTTAATAGAGCATTTTACTCGTCATTTCATGCGCTTTGAGATGCCGCCTAGCCCAGTACGCTATCTGAAATAGGAGCGACGTAAATTGAACAAATGTGATAGAATTTCGCTGAATTCTTATATTAACCAAAATATAAAAAATCTAATCGGGTCTCTGATTGCCCTACGCTAGAAGTTTAATAGTGCATTTTACTCGCCATTTCATGCGCTTTGAGATGCCGCTTAGCCCAATACGCTATCTGAAATAGGAGCGACGTAAATTGAACAAATGTGATAGAATTTCGCTGAATTCTTATATTAACCAAAATATAAAATGATCTAATCGGGTCTCTGATTGCCCTACCCTAGAAGTTTAATAGTGCATTTTGCTCGCCATTTCATGCGCTTTGAGATGCCGCTTAGCCCAATACGCTATCTGAAATAGGAGCGACGTAAATTAAACAAACGTGATAGAACTTCGCTGAATTCTTATATTAACCATAATATAAAATGATCTAATCGGGTCTCTGATTGCCCTACCCTAGAAGTTTAATAGTGCATTTTACTCACCATTCCACGCGCTTTAAGTTGCCGCCTAGCCCAGTACGCTATCTGAAATAGGAGCTACGTAAGTTGAACAAATGTCACAGAATTACGCTGAATTCTTATATTAACCGTAATATAAAATGATCTAATCGGGTCTCTGATTGCCCTACCCTAGAAGTTTAATAGTGCATTTTACTCGCCATTTCATGCGCTTTGAGATGCCGCTTAGCCCAATAAGCTATCTGAAATAGGAGCGATGTAACTTGAACAAATGTGATAGAATTTCGCTGAATTCTTAAATTAACCATAATATGAAATGACCTAATCGGGTCTCTGTTTGCCCTACCCTAGAAGTTTAATAGTGCATTTTACTCGCCATTTCTTGCGCTTTGAGATGCCGCTTAGCACAAGTCGCTATCTGAAATAGGAGCGATGTAAATTGAACAAATGTGATAGAATTTTGCTGAATTCTTATATTAACCTTAATGTAAAATGATCTAATCGGGTCTTTGTTCGCCCTACCCAAGAAGTTTAATAGTGCATTTCACTCGTCAATTCATGCGCTTTGCGATGCCGCTTAGCCCAATAAGCTATCTGAAATTGGAGCGACGTAAATTGAACAAATGTGATAGAATTTCGCTGAATTCTTATATTAACCAAAATATAAAATGATCTAATCGGGTCTCTGATTGCCCTATCATAGAAGTTTAATAGTTCATTTTACTCGCCATTACACACGCTTTAAGATGCCGCCTAGCCCAGTACGCTATCTGAAATAGGAACGACGTAAATTGAACAAATGTGATAGAATTTCGCTGAATGCTTATATTAACCAAAATATAAGATGATCTAATCGGGTCTCTGATTGCCCTATCATAGAAGTTTAATAGTGCATTTTACTCGCCATTTCTTGCGCTTTGAGATGCCGCTTAGCCCAATACGCTATCTGAAATAGGAGCGACGTAAATTGAACAAATGTGATAGAATTTCCCTGAAATCTTATATTAAACAGAATATAAAATGATCTAAACGGGACTCTGATTGCCCTATCATAGAAGTTTAGTAGTGCATTTTACTCGCCCTTCCACGCGCTTTAAGATGCCGCCTAGCCCAGTACACTATCTGAAATAGGAGCGACGTATGTTGAACAAATGTGATAGAATTACGCTGAATTCTTATATTAACCGTAATATAAAATGATCTAATCGGGACTCTGATTGCCCTATCATAGAAGACTAAGAGTGCATTTTGCTCGCCATTCCACGCGCTTTAAGATGCCGCCTAGCCCAGTACGCTATCTGAAATAGGAGCGACGTAAGTTGAACAAATGCGATAGAATCACGCTGAATTCTTATATTAACCGTAATATGAAATGGTCTAATCTGGTCTCCGTTTGCCTTATCCTAGAAGTTTAATAGTGCATTTTACTGGCCATTTCATGCGCATTGAGATGCCGCTTAGCCCAATACGCTATCTGAAATAGGAGCGATGTAAATTGAACAAATGTGATAGAATTTCGCTGAATTCTTAAATTAACCATAATATAAAATGATCTAATCAGGTCTCTGAGTGCCCTATCATAGAAGTTTAATAGTGCATTTTACTCGCCATTCCGCGCGCTTTAAGTTGCCGCCTAGCCCAGTATGCTATCTGAAATAGGAACGACGTAAATTGAACAAATGTGATAGAATTTTGCTGAATTCTTAAATTAACCATAATATAAAATGATCTAATCGGGTCTCTGATTGCCCTATCATAGTAGTTTAATAGTGCATTTTACTCGCCATTCCTCGCGCTTTAAGACGCCGCCTATCCGAGTACGCTATCTGAAATAGGAGCGACGTAAATTGAACAAATGTGATAGAATTTTTCTGAATTCTTAAATTAACCATAATATGAAATGACCTAATCGGGTCTCTGTTTGCCCTACCCTAGAAGTTTAATAGTGCATTTTACTCGCCATTTCTTGCGCTTTGAGATGCCGCTTAGCCCAATACGCTATCTGAAATATCAGCGACGTAAATTGAACAAATCTGAGAGAATTTCGCTGAATTCTTAAATTAACCATAATATAAAATGATCTAATGTGGTCTCTGTTTGCCCTACCCTAGAAGTTTAATAGTGCATTTTACTCGCCATTTCTTGCGCTTTGAGATGCCGCTTAGCACAAGTCGCTATCTGAAATAGGAGCGATGTAAATTGAACAAATGTGATAGAATTTTGCTGAATTCTTAAATTAACCATAATATAAAATGATCTAATGTGGTCTCTGTTCGCCCTACCCAAGAAGTTTAATAGTGCATTTCTCTCGTCATTTCATGCTCTTTGAGATGCCTCTTAGCCCAATAGCTATCTGAAATAGGAGCGACGTAAATTGAACAAATGTGATAGAATTTCCCTGAAATCTTATATTAAACAAAATATAGAATGATCTAAACGGGACTCTCATTGCCCTATCATATAAGTTTAGTAGTGCATT
Source organism: Macropis europaea (assembly GCA_916610135.2). NCBI lineage: Eukaryota > Metazoa > Arthropoda > Insecta > Hymenoptera > Melittidae > Macropis > Macropis europaea. Next base: position 12,591 of record CAKAJE020000622.1, on the reverse strand, counting down.
TTACTCGCCCTTCCACGCGCTTTAAGATGCCGCCTAGCCCAGTACACTATCTGAAATAGGAGCGACGTATGTTGAACAAATGTGATAGAATTACGCTGAATTCTTATATTAACCGTAATATAAAATGATCTAATCGGGTCTCTGTTTGCATTACCATAGAAGTTTAATAGTGCATTCTACTCGGCATTTCATGCGCTTTGAGATGCCGCTTAGCCCAATACGCTATCTGAAATAGGAGCAACGTAAATTGAACAAATGTGATAGAATTTCGCTGAATTCTTAAATTAACCATAATATAAAATGATCTAATGGGGTCTCTGTTTGCCCTACCCTAGAAGTTTAATAGTGCATTTTACTCGCCATATCTTGCGCTTTGAGATGCCGCTTAGCCCAATACGCTATCTGAAATAGGAGCGACGTAAATTGAACAAATGTGATAGAATTTCGCTGAATTCTTATATTAACCAAAATATAAAATGATCTAATCGGGTCTCTGATTGCCCTATCATAGAAGTTTAAGAGTGCATTTTGCTCGCCATTCCACGCGCTTTAAGATGCCGCCTAGCCCAGTACACTATCTGAAATAGGAGCGACGTATGTTGAATAAATGTGATAGAATTACGCTGAATTCTTATATTAACCGTAATATAAAATGATCTAATCGGGTCTCTGTTTGCATTACCATAGAAGTTTAATAGTGCATTTTACTCGCCATTTCATGCGCTTTGAGATGCCGCTTAGCCCAATACGCTATCTGCAATAGGATCGACGTAAATTGTACAAATGAGATAGAATTTCGCTGAATTCTTAAATTAACCATAATATAAAGTGATCTAAACTGGTCTCTGTTTGCCCCACCCTAGAAGTTTAATAGTGAATTTTACTCGCCATTTCTTGCGCTTTGAGATGCCTCTTAGCCCAATACGCTATCTGAAATAGGAGCAACGTAAATTGAACAAATGTGATAGAATTTCGCTGAATTCTTAAATTAACCATAATATAAAATGATCTAATGGGGTCTCTGTTTGCCCTACTCTAGAAGTTTAATAGTGCATTTTACTCGCCATATCTTGCGCTTTGAGATGCCGCTTAGCCCAATACGCTATCTGAAATAGGAGCGACGTAAATTGAACAAATGTGATAGAATTTCGCTGAATTCTTATATTAACCAAAATATAAAATGATCTAATCGGGTCTCTGATTGCCCTATCATAGAAGTTTAATAGTGCATTTTACTCGCCATTACACACGGTTTAAGATGCCGCCTAGCCCAGTACGCTATCTGAAATAGGAGCTACGTAAGTTGAACGAATGTGACAGAATTACGCTGATTTCTTATATTAACCGTAATATAAAATGATCTAATGGGGTCTCTGATTGCCCCACCCTAGAAGTTTAATAGTGCATTTTACTCGCCCTTTCGTGCGCTTTGAGATGCCGCTTAGCCCAATACGCTATCTGAAATAGGAGCGACGTAAATTGAACAAATGTGATAGAATTTCGCTGGATTCTTATATTAGCCAAAATATAAAATGAACTAATCGGGTCTCTGATTGCCCTATCATAGAAGTTTAATAGTGCATTTTACTCGTCATTCCACGCGGTTTAAGTTGCCGCCTAGCCCAGTACGCTATCTGAAATAGGAGCTACGTAACTTGAACAAATGTGACAGAATTACGCTGCATTCTTATATTAACCGTAATATAAAATGATCTAATCGGGTCTCTGTTTGCCTTATCCTAGAAGTTTAATAGTGCATTTTACTCGCCATTTCATGCGCTTTGAGATGCCGCTTAGCCCAATAAGCTATCTGAAATAGGAGCGATGTAACTTGAACAAATGTGATAGAATTTCGCTGAATTCTTAAATTAACCATAATATGAAATGACCTAATCGGGTCTCTGTTTGCCCTACCCTAGAAGTTTAATAGAGCATTTTACTCGTCATTTCATGCGCTTTGAGATGCCGCATAGCCCAGTACGCTATCTGAAATAGGAGCGACGTAAATTGAAGAAATGTGATAGAATTTCGCTGAATTCTTTTATTTACCATAATGTTAAATGATCTAATCGGGTCTCTGTTCGCCCTAGCGTACAAGCTTAATAGTGCATTTTATTCGTCATTTCAAGCGCTTTGAGATGCCGCTTAGCCCAATACGCTATCTGAAATAGGAGCGACGCAAATTGAACAAATGTGATAGAATTTCGCTGAATTCTTATATTAACCATAATATAAAATGATGTAATCGGGTCTCTGTTCGCCCTACCCAAGAAGTTTAATAGTGCATTTCTCTCGTCATTTCATGCGCTTTGAGATGCCGCTTAGCCCAATAGCTATCTGAAATAGGAGTGACGTAAATTGAACAAATGTGATAGAATTTCCCTGAAATCTTATATTAACAGTAATATAAAATGATCTAATCGGGTCTCTGTTTGCATTACCCTCGAAGTATAATAGTGCATTTTACTCGCCTTTCCACGCGCTTTAAGATGCCGCCTATCCGAGTACGCTATCTGAAATAGGAGCGACGTAAGTTGAACAAATGTGATAGAATAACGCTGAATTCTTATATTAACCGTAATATAAAATGGTCTAATCGGGTCTCCGTTTGCCTTATCCTAGAAGTTTATTAGTGCATTTTACTCGTCATTCCATGCGCTTTGAGATGCCGCTTAGCCCAATACGCTATCTGAAATAGGAGCGACGTAAAATGAACAAATGTGATAGGATTTCGCTGAATTCTTAAATTAACCATAATATAAAATGATCTAATCGGGTCTCTATGTGCCCAACCCTAGAAGATTAATAGTGCATTTTACTCGCCATTTCTTGCGCTTTGAGATGCCGCTTAGCCCAATACGCTATCTGAAATAGGAGCGACGTAAATTGAACAAATGTGATAGAATTTCCCTGAAATGTTATAGTAAACAAAATATAAAATGATCTATTCGGAACTCTCATTGCCCTATCACAGAAGTTTAGAAGTGCATTTTACTCGCCCTTCCACGCGTTTTAAGATGCCGCCTAGCCCAGTACGCTATCTGAAATAGGAGAGACGTTAGTTGAACAAATGTGATAGAATTACGCTGAATTCTTATATTAACCGTGATATAAAATGATCTATTCGGGTGTCTGTTCGCCCTACCCTAGAAGTTTAATAGTGCATTTCACTCGCCATTCCATGCGTTTTGAGATGCCGCTTAGCCCAATACGCTATCTGAAATAGGAGCGACGTAAATTGAACAAATGTGATAGAATTTCGCTGAATTCTTATGTTAACCGTAATATAAAATGATCTAATCGGGTCTCTGATTGCCCTACCCTAGAAGTTTAATAGTGCATTTTACTCACCATTCCACGCGCTTTAAGTTGCCGCCTAGCTCAGTACGCTATCTGAAATAGGAGCTACGTAAGTTGAACAAATGTCACAGAATTACGCTGAATTCTTATATTAACCGTAATATAAAATGATCTAATCGGGTCTCTGTTTGCCCTACCCTAGAAGTTTAATAGTGCATTTTACTCGCTATTTCTTGCGCTTTGAGATGCCGCTTAGCACAAGTCGCTATCTGAAATAGGAGCGACGTAAATTGAACAAATGTGATAGAATTTTGCTGAATTCTTATATTAACCTTAATGTAAAATGATCTAATCGGGTCTTTGTTCGCCCAACCCTAGAAGTTTAATAGTGCATTTTACTCGCCACTTCATGCGCTTTGAGATGCCGCTTAGCCCAATAAGCTATCTGAAATAGGAGCGACGTAAATTGAACAAATGTGATAGAATTTCGCTGGATTCTTATATTAACCAAAATATAAAATGAACTAATCGGGTCTCTGATTGCCCTATCATAGAAGTTTAATAGTGCATTTTACACGCCATTCCACGCGGTTTGAGTTGCCGCCTAGCCCAGTACGCTATCTGAAATAGGAGCTACGTAACTTGAACAAATGTGACAGAATTACGCTGAATTCTTATATTAACCGTAATATAAAATGATCTAATCGGGTCTCTGTTTGCCTTACCCAAGAAGTTTAATAGTGCATTTTACTCGCCATTTTATGCGCTTTGAGATGCCGCTTAGCCCAATAAGCTATCTGAAATAGGAGCGACGTAAATTGAACAAATGTGATGGAATTTCGCTGAATTCTTATAGTAACCAAAATATAAAATGATCTAATCGGGTCTCTGATTGCCCTATCATAGAAGTTTAATAGTGCATTTTACTCGTCATTCCACGCGCTTTAAGATGCCGCCTAGCCCAGTACGCTATCTGAAATAGGAGCGACGTAAATTGAACAAATGTGATAGAATTTTGCTGAATTCTTAAATTAACCATAATATAAAATGATGTAATCGGGTCTCTGTTCGCCCTACCCAAGAAGTTTAATAGTGCATTTTACTCGTCAATTCATGCGCTTTGCGATGCCGCTTAGCCCAAGAAGCTATCTGAAATAGGAGCGACGTAAATTGAACAAATGTGATAGAATTTCGCTGAATTCTTATATTAACCAAAATATAAAACGATCTTATCCGGTCTCTGATTGCCCTATCATAGAAGTTTAACAGTGCATTTTACTCGCCATTCCACGCGCTTTAAGTTGCCGCCTAGCCCAGCACGCTATCTGAAATAGGAGCTACGTAAGTTGAACAAATGTCACAGAATTACGCTGAATTCTTATATTAACCGTAATATAAAATGATCTAATCGGGTCTCTGTTTGCCTTATCCTAGAAGTTTAATAGTGCATTTTACTCGCCATTTCTTGCGCTTTGAGATGCCGCTTAGCCCAATAAGCTATCTGAAATAGGAGCGACGTAAATTGAACAAAAGTGATAGAATTTCGCTTAATTCTTATTTTAACCTTAATGTAAAATGATCTAATCGGGTCTTTGTTCGCCCTATTCTAGAAGTTTAACAGTGCATTTCACTCGTCATTTCATGCGCTCTGAGTTGCCGCTTAGCCCAATAAGCTATCTGAAATAGGAGCGACGTAAATTGAACAAATGTGATATAACTTCGCTGAATTCTTATATTAACCGTAATATGAAATGATCTGATCGGGTCTCTGCTTGCCCCACCCTAGAAGTTTAATAGTGCATTTTACTCGCCCTTTCGTGCGCTTTGAGATGCCGCTTAGCCCAATAGCTATCTGAAATAGGAGCGACGTAAATTAAACAAACGTGATAGAACTTCACTGAATTCTTATATTAACCATAATATAAAATGATCTAATCGGGTCTCTGATTGCCCTACCCTAGAAGTTTAATAGTGCATTTTACTCGCCATTTCATGCGCTTTGAGATGCCGCTTAGCCCAATACGCTATCTGAAATAGGAGCGACGTAAATTAAACAAACGTGATAGAACTTCGCTGAATTCTTATATTAACCATAATATAAAATGATCTAATCGGGTCTCTGATTGCCCTACCCTAGAAGTTTAATAGTGCATTTTACTCACCATTCCACGCGCTTTAAGTTGCCGCCTAGCCCAGTACGCTATCTGAAATAGGAGCTACGTAAGTTGAACAAATGTCACAGAATTACGCTGAATTCTTATATTAACCGTAATATAAAATGATCTAATCGGGTCTCTGATTGCCCTACCCTAGAAGTTTAATAGTGCATTTTACTCGCCATTTCATGCGCTTTGAGATGCCGCTTAGCCCAATAAGCTATCTGAAATAGGAGCGATGTAACTTGAACAAATGTGATAGAATTTCGCTGAATTCTTAAATTAACCATAATATGAAATGACCTAATCGGGTCTCTGTTTGCCCTACCCTAGAAGTTTAATAGTGCATTTTACTCGCCATTTCTTGCGCTTTGAGATGCCGCTTAGCACAAGTCGCTATCTGAAATAGGAGCGATGTAAATTGAACAAATGTGATAGAATTTTGCTGAATTCTTATATTAACCTTAATGTAAAATGATCTAATCGGGTCTTTGTTCGCCCTACCCAAGAAGTTTAATAGTGCATTTCACTCGTCAATTCATGCGCTTTGCGATGCCGCTTAGCCCAATAAGCTATCTGAAATTGGAGCGACGTAAATTGAACAAATGTGATAGAATTTCGCTGAATTCTTATATTAACCAAAATATAAAATGATCTAATCGGGTCTCTGATTGCCCTATCATAGAAGTTTAATAGTTCATTTTACTCGCCATTACACACGCTTTAAGATGCCGCCTAGCCCAGTACGCTATCTGAAATAGGAACGACGTAAATTGAACAAATGTGATAGAATTTCGCTGAATGCTTATATTAACCAAAATATAAGATGATCTAATCGGGTCTCTGATTGCCCTATCATAGAAGTTTAATAGTGCATTTTACTCGTCATTGCACGCGCTTTAAGATGCCGCCTCGCCCAGTACGCTATCTGAAATATGAGCAACGTAAATTGAACAAATGTGATAGAATTTCGCTGAATTCTTAAATTAACCATAATATAAAATGATCTAATGGGGTCTCTGTTTGCCCTACCCTAGAAGTTTAATAGTGCATTTTACTCGCCATTTCTTGCGCTTTGAGATGCCGCTTAGCCCAATACGCTATCTGAAATAGGAGCGACGTAAATTGAACAAATGTGATAGAATTTCCCTGAAATCTTATATTAAACAGAATATAAAATGATCTAAACGGGACTCTGATTGCCCTATCATAGAAGTTTAGTAGTGCATTTTACTCGCCCTTCCACGCGCTTTAAGATGCCGCCTAGCCCAGTACACTATCTGAAATAGGAGCGACGTATGTTGAACAAATGTGATAGAATTACGCTGAATTCTTATATTAACCGTAATATAAAATGATCTAATCGGGACTCTGATTGCCCTATCATAGAAGACTAAGAGTGCATTTTGCTCGCCATTCCACGCGCTTTAAGATGCCGCCTAGCCCAGTGCGCTATCTGAAATAGGAGCGACGTAAGTTGAACAAATGCGATAGAATCACGCTGAATTCTTATATTAACCGTAATATGAAATGGTCTAATCTGGTCTCCGTTTGCCTTATCCTAGAAGTTTAATAGTGCATTTTACTGGCCATTTCATGCGCATTGAGATGCCGCTTAGCCCAATACGCTATCTGAAATAGGAGCGATGTAAATTGAACAAATGTGATAGAATTTCGCTGAATTCTTAAATTAACCATAATATAAAATGATCTAATCAGGTCTCTGAGTGCCCTATCATAGAAGTTTAATAGTGCATTTTACTCGCCATTCCGCGCGCTTTAAGTTGCCGCCTAGCCCAGTATGCTATCTGAAATAGGAACGACGTAAATTGAACAAATGTGATAGAATTTTGCTGAATTCTTAAATTAACCATAATATAAAATGATCTAATCGGGTCTCTGATTGCCCTATCATAGTAGTTTAATAGTGCATTTTACTCGCCATTCCTCGCGCTTAAGACGCCGCCTATCCGAGTACGCTATCTGAAATAGGAGCGACGTAAATTGAAACAAATGTGATAGAATTTTTCTGAATTCTTAAATTAACCATAATATGAAATGACCTAATCGGGTCTCTGTTTGCCCTACCCTAGAAGTTTAATAGTGCATTTTACTCGCCATTTCTTGCGCTTTGAGATGCCGCTTAGCCCAATACGCTATCTGAAATATCAGCGACGTAAATTGAACAAATCTGAGAGAATTTCGCTGAATTCTTAAATTAACCATAATATAAAATGATCTAATGTGGTCTCTGTTTGCCCTACCCTAGAAGTTTAATAGTGCATTTTACTCGCCATTTCTTGCGCTTTGAGATGCCGCTTAGCACAAGTCGCTATCTGAAATAGGAGCGATGTAAATTGAACAAATGTGATAGAATTTTGCTGAATTCTTAAATTAACCATAATATAAAATGATCTAATGTGGTCTCTGTTCGCCCTACCCAAGAAGTTTAATAGTGCATTTCTCTCGTCATTTCATGCTCTTTGAGATGCCTCTTAGCCCAATAGCTATCTGAAATAGGAGCGACGTAAATTGAACAAATGTGATAGAATTTCCCTGAAATCTTATATTAAACAAAATATAGAATGATCTAAACGGGACTCTCATTGCCCTATCATATAAGTTTAGTAGTGCATTTTACTCGCCCTTCCACGCGCTTTAAGATGCCGCCTAGCCCAGTACACTATCTGAAATAGGAGCGACGTATGTTGAACAAATGTGATAGAATTACGCTGAATTCTTATATTAACCGTAATATAAAATGATCTAATCGGGTCTCTGTTTGCATTACCATAGAAGTTTAATAGTGCATTTTTACTCGGCATTTCATGCGCTTTGAGATGCCGCTTAGCCCAATACGCTATCTGAAATAGGAGCAACGTAAATTGAACAAATGTGATAGAATTTCGCTGAATTCTTAAATTAACCATAATATAAAATGATCTAATGGGGTCTCTGTTTGCCCTACCCTAGAAGTTTAATAGTGCATTTTACTCGCCATTTCTTGCGCTTTGAGATGCCGCTTAGCCCAATACGCTATCTGAAATAGGAGCGACGTAATTGAACAAATGTGATAGAATTTCGCTGAATTCTTATATTAACCAAAATATAAAATGATCTAATCGGGTCTCTGATTGCCCTATCATAGAAGTTTAAGAGTGCATTTTGCTCGCCATTCCACGCGCTTTAAGATGCCGCCTAAGCCCAGTACACTATCTGAAATAGGAGCGACGTATGTTGAATAAATGTGATAGAATTACGCTGAATTCTTATATTAACCGTAATATAAAATGATCTAATCGGGTCTCTGTTTGCATTACCATAGAAGTTTAATAGTGCATTTTACTCGCCATTTCATGCGCTTTGAGATGCCGCTTAGCCCAATACGCTATCTGCAATAGGATCGACGTAAATTGTACAAATGAGATAGAATTTCGCTGAATTCTTAAATTAACCATAATATAAAGTGATCTAAACTGGTCTCTGTTTGCCCCACCCTAGAAGTTTAATAGTGAATTTTACTCGCCATTTCTTGCGCTTTGAGATGCCTCTTAGCCCAATACGCTATCTGAAATAGGAGCAACGTAAATTGAACAAATGTGATAGAATTTCGCTGAATTCTTAAATTAACCATAATATAAAATGATCTAATGGGGTCTCTGTTTGCCCTACTCTAGAAGTTTAATAGTGCATTTTACTCGCCATATCTTGCGCTTTGAGATGCCGCTTAGCCCAATACGCTATCTGAAATAGGAGCGACGTAAATTGAACAAATGTGATAGAATTTCGCTGAATTCTTATATTAACCAAAATATAAAATGATCTAATCGGGTCTCTGATTGCCCTATCATAGAAGTTTAATAGTGCATTTTACTCGCCATTACACACGGTTTAAGATGCCGCCTAGCCCAGTACGCTATCTGAAATAGGAGCTACGTAAGTTGAACGAATGTGACAGAATTACGCTGATTTCTTATATTAACCGTAATATAAAATGATCTAATGGGGGTCTCTGACTGCCCACCCTAGAAGTTTAATAGTGCATTTTACTCGCCCTTTCGTGCGCTTTGAGATGCCGCTTAGCCCAATACGCTATCTGAAATAGGAGCGACGTAAATTGAACAAATGTGATAGAATTTCGCTGGATTCTTATATTAGCCAAAATATAAAATGAACTAATCGGGTCTCTGATTGCCCTATCATAGAAGTTTAATAGTGCATTTTACTCGTCATTCCACGCGGTTTAAGTTGCCGCCTAGCCCAGTACGCTATCTGAAATAGGAGCTACGTAACTTGAACAAATGTGACAGAATTACGCTGCATTCTTATATTAACCGTAATATAAAAATGATCTAATCGGGTCTCTGTTTGCCTTATCCTAGAAGTTTAATAGTGCATTTTACTCGCCATTTCATGCGCTTTGAGATGCCGCTTAGCCCAATAAGCTATCTGAAATAGGAGCGATGTAACTTGAAACAAATGTGATAGAATTTCGCTGAATTCTTAAATTAACCATAATATGAAATGACCTAATCGGGTCTCTGTTTGCCCTACCCTAGAAGTTTAATAGAGCATTTTACTCGTCACTTCATGCGCTTTGAGATGCCGCATAGCCCAGTACGCTATCTGAAATAGGAGCGACGTAAATTGAAGAAATGTGATAGAATTTCGGTGAATTCTTTTATTTACCATAATGTTAAATGATCTAATCGGGTCTCTGTTCGCCCTAGCGTACAAGCTTAATAGTGCATTTTATTCGTCATTTCAAGCGCTTTGAGATGCCGCTTAGCCCAATACGCTATCTGAAATAGGAGCGACGCAAATTGAACAAATGTGATAGAATTTCGCTGAATTCTTATATTAACCATAATATAAAATGATGTAATCGGGTCTCTGTTCGCCCTACCCAAGAAGTTTAATAGTGCATTTCTCTCGTCATTTCATGCGCTTTGAGATGCCGCTTAGCCCAATAGCTATCTGAAATAGGAGCGACGTAAATTGAACAAATGTGATAGAATTTCCCTGAAATCTTATATTAACAGTAATATAAAATGATCTAATCGGGTCTCTGTTTGCATTACCCTCGAAGTATAATAGTGCATTTTACTCGCCTTTCCACGCGCTTTAAGATGCCGCCTATCCGAGTACGCTATCTGAAATAGGAGCGACGTAAGTTGAACAAATGTGATAGAATAACGCTGAATTCTTATATTAACCGTAATATAAAATGGTCTAATCGGGTCTCCGTTTGCCTTATCCTAGAAGTTTATTAGTGCATTTTACTCGTCATTCCATGCGCTTTGAGATGCCGCTTAGCCCAATACGCTATCTGAAATAGGAGCGACGTAAAATGAACAAATGTGATAGGATTTCGCTGAATTCTTAAATTAACCATAATATTAAAATGATCTAATCGGGTCTCTATGTGCCCAACCCTAGAAGCTTAATAGTGCATTTTACTCGCCATTTCTTGCGCTTTGAGATGCCGCTTAGCCCAATACGCTATCTGAAATAGGAGCGACGTAAATTGAACAAATGTGATAGAATTTCCCTGAAATGTTATAGTAAACAAAATATAAAATGATCTATTCGGAACTCTCATTGCCCTATCATAGAAGTTTAGAAGTGCATTTTACTCGCCCTTCCACGCGTTTTAAGATGCCGCCTAGCCCAGTACGCTATCTGAAATAGGAGAGACGTTAGTTGAACAAATGTGATAGAATTACGCTGAATTCTTATATTAACCGTGATATAAAATGATCTATTCGGGTGTCTGTTCGCCCTACCCTAGAAGTTTAATAGTGCATTTCACTCGCCATTCCATGCGTTTTGAGATGCCGCTTAGCCCAATACGCTATCTGAAATAGGAGCGACGTAAATTGAACAAATGTGATAGAATTTCGCTGAATTCTTATGTTAACCGTAATATAAAATGATCTAATCGGGTCTCTGATTGCCCTACCCTAGAAGTTTAATAGTGCATTTTACTCACCATTCCACGCGCTTTAAGTTGCCGCCTAGCTCAGTACGCTATCTGAAATAGGAGCTACGTAAGTTGAACAAATGTCACAGAATTACGCTGAATTCTTATATTAACCGTAATATAAAATGATCTAATCGGGTCTCTGTTTGCCCTACCCTAGAAGTTTAATAGTGCATTTTACTCGCTATTTCTTGCGCTTTGAGATGCCGCTTAGCACAAGTCGCTATCTGAAATAGGAGCGACGTAAATTGAACAAATGTGATAGAATTTTGCTGAATTCTTATATTAACCTTAATGTAAAATGATCTAATCGGGTCTTTGTTCGCCCAACCCTAGAAGTTTAATAGTGCATTTTACTCGCCACTTCATGCGCTTTGAGATGCCGCTTAGCCCAATAAGCTATCTGAAATAGGAGCGACGTAAATTGAACAAATGTGATAGAATTTCGCTGGATTCTTATATTAACCAAAATATAAAATGAACTAATCGGGTCTCTGATTGCCCTATCATAGAAGTTTAATAGTGCATTTTACACGCCATTCCACGCGGTTTGAGTTGCCGCCTAGCCCAGTACGCTATCTGAAATAGGAGCTACGTAAGTTGAACAAATGTCACAGAATTACGCTGAATTCTTATATTAACCGTAATATAAAATGATCTAATCGGGTCTCTGTTTGCCTTATCCTAGAAGTTTAATAGTGCATTTTACTCGCCATTTCTTGCGCTTTGAGATGCCGCTTAGCCCAATAAGCTATCTGAAATAGGAGTGACGTAAATTGAACAAAAGTGATAGAATTTCGCTGAATTCTTATTTTAACCTTAATGTAAAATGATCTAATCGGGTCTTTGTTCGCCCTATTCTAGAAGTTTAACAGTGCATTTCACTCGTCATTTCATGCGCTCTGAGTTGCCGCTTAGCCCAATAAGCTATCTGAAATAGGAGCGACGTAAATTGAACAAATGTGATATAACTTCGCTGAATTCTTATATTAACCGTAATATGAAATGATCTGATCGGGTCTCTGCTTGCCCCACCCTAGAAGTTTAATAGTGCATTTTACTCGCCCTTTCGTGCGCTTTGAGATGCCGCTTAGCCCAATAGCTATCTGAAATAGGAGCGACGTAAATTGAACAAATGTGATAGAATTTCCC